>KZ505721.1:1094127-1123549 GCA_002844005.1 Limosa lapponica baueri
GTTGTGGATGCCCCATCCCTGGAAGTGTTCAAGGCCAGGCTGGATGGGGCTTTGAGCAACCTGGTCTAGTGGAGGTTGTCCCTGGTCATGGAAGGCGATGTTGGAACTCCATGATCTTTAGGGTCTCTTCCAAATCTAACCATTGTATGATTCTATGAATCTATAATTCAAGACCTAAAGCTAGCCCCAAGGTGTGTAAAACTAAACACATACTTCATTTCCTCAGCCTAATAAAGGGGAGGCAAAAGATAAACTTTTGTGAAAGGGGATAAATTCCCCATGTATGCATTACAAATAGAAAAAGTGTTGCTGGAGTTCAACTGAGTTTGAAACCCTTTCCATCCTTTAGACAAAAAAATAGAGTGAAAATCAGAACTCCCCATTTGTTAGAGATATAAAGGTTTCTTTCCTCATGTCCCTAATGCAGGCATGAAACAACTCTAGAGACAAGGTCCCCGGGATACTCATTGGACCACCTTTCTAAAGCCATATTACACTGACAGACACACACTTTCCATAAGGTCTTGTCTCCAGTAAAAAAGTGAAAGATTTGTCTCTTTTTTCCACTGTGGCCAGGGCTTTACACATTTAGTCTTCTGGTTGACATGTGCTTCAGTCAATTTTTAAGCAGCAATAACATATACTTTGCCAAACAAGCTGTGGCCAGTAACAGCACTGACTTTGTACTGGGTCCCCCAAAACTGATTCAGCTGCAGTCCAGACCAGCTGTAATGCCATCAACAGCACTGACCTGCAAAATACAAAGTCATTATAACAGAACACTGCAAACCAAAGGAGCCCAATGAAGATGTGAGGACAATGAAACAGAATCAGAAGCATTAAGGGACGGAAGACAAAAGAAAACACAGATCATATCTCATCTCTGTGGCACACATCTTATTAATACGAAGGAAGAACTCATGACAAATTATCCCTCATTTATTTTCCTTGTACACAATAGATGCCTAATATATTTTGTCAGTGATCCCCTGCAGTAATGAAGCAGTACAGGAACATACACTCATAAGAGTGAATATAATGGCAGGAAGACTTTGAGTCTACTTCTCCCAGTTGAAGAAATCTGTGTTATTTGCAAAAGAAAGAAAGAAAGAAAAAATCTATACTTGTGTTTCATAAAGCTTAAGCATATGACAGGAAGCAACACTTACATTTTAACATTTTTCCTTTGCTCTGCTCCTGATTTGCTGTGACATTTTGGTCATGCCTTTTATGCATTTTTTTCCCCACAGATGAAGTGAGTTTGCATGGAATACAACAAGCTTTGTCAATACCAGTTTCTTGAACTGTCTGGATCATGTTTAGCTCTGTTATTCCTTCCTCTCTAGCTGATACTATATGAGTACACCAGTAGTCGAAGGAGAGGGTAGTGTCATCCCCACTCATCATTTATTCACTGTCCAGGGGAGAGAACAAAGAGGTGAAGGAGCCATGGGGCAGGATTTGACAGGAAGAGCTATCTTGGGTCTAAGCTGTACGTGCTGTTCTAAAATATGCTTGTTCTACCTATGACACTCAGAAAAGAGGAGAGGAAACAAAGGCAGGAAAGTGTCATTTTCTAGTTCTGCAATTACTGGTGAGGACTATGTGTTCTTGCTTCACATAATCCAGTTCATGGGAGCCAAGATGATGATTAGACAGTTCCTCATGAAAAGAAGGCTTAATGTAATAGTAACACTTGTCACTATTTGTTGAGCACCGGTGAGTTAACATCAGCACTTAACCTGTGCTGATATTAAAATTGTCTTGTCTTTACTAGGTTATCTAGGTCCTTCTCCACGGTGCACACCCCTCTTTGGACGTGATTTCTTCCAGGGCTGGTGCAGTTTACCGTTAACCATGTATGTAGGTCCTAATGGCACCATTTAGCTTTCAGATTTTACATTTTTAAGGCATGCTGATATCCTCTGACCATAGAATCTCTCTCATAGTTACAAGCAAAATATCTGATATGTTACTTAATCTCAGGTGTGGTCAAATGAGGACAAAAACATGGTTGGTTTTAGCTATAGTAAAAAGTTTTCTGGTGCTGCAGTAAGCACTGAGTCCTATGATGTAAAGGAAAAAGATAATTGCATAACATTTAGTTTAATTGCACGCATGTAGCTCCCAATATACTCTGGAGATGCAGAGTTTCAGTTTGCAGCATGCAAAGTCCAATCAAAAGCTCAGTAATAAGGAGCAAATAAATGCCCTATACCCAAGACATGAAGCAAGGGATATGCTTTCTGGGTGTAGCATCTCCTGGGACACCAAATCAGAAGGAAGAAATTAGAGCAGCTCCCCACCACCAATGCTTGCATTAAACCAAGCCGTACAAGAGAGAGCTTGCAGCTATATTTTATTGCACATAATCAGCACTCCTGATATGACCAAAAGTGTTTGTCCAAATGAAAGGAGAATATACCGTGTAAAGGTCAGGTAGGAGGCAAGGGAAACGGGAGGAGAGAGAAACATGCTTCTAACATCATTTTTGGGTGCTACCCCAGCACCTGCATTAACAACTGAGACTTGTAATTGACAGAGACACAGAAATAACTACCAGACAGGCAATGTCCCACCTCTGTAGAGCACGACCTCTACCATGACATTGCTTGATTCGTATTGTTTGTGTTACGGTAAATGCACGATGCCCGAAAGGGTACCAGGGTCCTTCTGAGTGCAGTAGCATGCAGGAATAAAGTCTTCCACATCCAGGGGTTGCCATATTCAAAAAAAACCCCTTCAGTTTCCTCTAATTGCCCAGTAGCCAGGGCAGATCCCGAAGCCCTGGCAGCAGCTGCAGAGGCTGAGGTCACAGGCTGATGTTCAATGGTGCACATGCTGCAGAAGGGCTGCATGGCTCAGTTTACTGCAACTGCTGAGGGGAGCTGGGCTCCTTCCTCCCCTGCATAATGTGTTGTTGCTTTCTCACTCTGGGAGGAAAAGGTAAAAAGCTAGTGTTTTTCCACTTAAAGAGACACAGTACAGGAAGAGTTAAAATAAGAAAGCCTGAATGTTTAATCTGCCAGAAACATATGAGAAGAGCAATCAAATCTGGGATAAGTAGCTCCGAATGAGGTATGCCTGATTGCTTTAGGCCATGCTGTTTGTCAGTCTTTTAAAATTCAAGTCATTACCAGATGCTGATCTGCTATAATATTGTGATATTTTATCTGATTACACTTATCTGATTGTGCCATATCTGCTATTTGCCTTCCCATTTTTCCATGTATATTAAATGCAGGTGGTTTTATTATTCAGAGAGCTAGAAAGTGTTGACTGCTCTGAATATAAATGGGGATATTATATCATTACCTTGCTCTGAAAGCAGAGCCATTCAGTGTGTAAATCATATGCAAGGTACCTAGTGGAGACACAATAAACCATAATGTCTTGAGAGAGAAAGCAATGAGGAAGGGATAAGGAGATAAAAATTTAAGGCATTGTTAAAGAAGGATAATCTTCATAATCCTATTTAGTTCTTTCAAACCACCGTTTGTTGATAATATGACCTTTATATTCAAAACTTTTTTTAAGTTCATTAAGTATCTCTTGGTGAAGTTATTGCCACATGGAACATTGTCAATAATGGGACTGAATAAAAAGCAAGATTACCAGCCAAGCAAGCATTTTATCTGCTTTCAAAAGGATGCAGAAGGGACCTACACATTTCTGCAAAAGCGCTGCAGACCCTCTCTCTCCTCACCACAGGGCTTACTGCGGGTACAAGGCTTCAGGATTCCCTGGAGAAATCTCTTATAGCATATTTGAATAGTGGATCAGGGAAGCAGGGCAAAGGGACTTCATCTGAAATCAATATGTAGATACAATAAAGTACATCTGGGAACTCCCTTTGCTTGCAAGCAAAATTCCTTGATGATTTCACTGTGATAAATTGAGAGCATGATAAGTCCCACTGTGAGGATGCTTAGAGACTGTAGTAAATCACAGAAAGGCTGATACTGGAGGCACATCTGGAAAGCACCAGGCCCAGCTCCCTTGCAGAGCTAGGGCAGGTTGCTCAGGACAGGGTGCAGTTGGGCTTTGGATCTCTCCAGGGATGGAGACTCCACAACCTCTCTGGGAACCCTACCTGTTCCTGTACTCAAAAACCCACACAGTAAAAAAGTGTTTTCTGATGCATAAATGGACTTTCCTGGCCTTCAGTTTGTGTTCATTGTCTCTTTTCCTGTCACTGGACACCTCTGAGGAGAGTCTGGCTCCACCTTCTTTATTTCTACTGTGATATACTTATACACATTGATAAGGTCACCCCTGAGCCTTCTCTTCTCCAGGCTGAACAGTCCCCACTCTCTCAGCCTGTCTTCATAGGAGAGATGCTCCAAACCTTTCATCATCTTTGTGGCTCTGCTCTCGACTCTCTCCAGAGTCTCCATGCCTCTCTTTTATGGGAGAGCCCAGGACTGGGCACAGCACTTCAGATGTGGTCCTCTCTTGACATTATTCCTCTCCTTTGGTTGTTTTAGTGCAATGTCTTGTGATCCTGCTCAACCATCAACAGCCCTCACTTGTCAGATGCAGGTAAATGTTCAACAAACAAGTAAAAGCATAAAATTGCTAATGCTTCCCCGTCCATCACTGGATGGTCACATGCAAAGGGTTGCAGTCAATGGCTCATTGTCCAAGTGGAGACCAGCGACAAGTGGCATTAATCAGGGATTGGTATTGGGACCGTTGTTGTTTAACATCTTTGTCAGTGGCATGCACAGTGGGATTGAGTGCATGCCCAGCAACTTTGCCAACAACACCAAGCTGTGTGATGTGGTTGACACACTGGAGGGAAGGGATGCCATCCAGAGGGACCTGAAAAGGCTTGACAGGTGGACAATGAAGTTTAAACCTCATGAAGTTCAACCAGGCCAAGTGCAAGGTCCTGCACATGGTTCATGGCAAACCCAGGTACAAATACAGGCTGGGCAGAGAATGGCTGGAGAGCGGCCCTGAGGAGAAGGACTTGGGAGTGTTGGTTGATTGTTGAAGCTCAACATGAGCTGGCAGTGTGCGACTGCAGCCCAAAAAGCCAACCGCATCCTGGCCTGCATCAGAAGAAGCGTGGCCAGCAGGTCGAGGGAGACAATTCTACCCCTCTACTCTGCTCTCGTGAGACCCCACCTGGAGTACTGTGTCCAGCTCTGGGGTGCCCCCAACATAAGAAAGACATGGACCTGTTGGAACACGTCAAGTTCCAGGGCAACGAATGGCCACAAAGATAATCAGAGGGCTGGAGCACCTCTCTCTTATGAAGATAGACTGAGAGAGTTGGGGCTGTTCCACCTGGAGAAGAGAAGGCTCCGAGGAGACCCTATAGCAGCCTTTCAGCACTTAAAGGAGGCCCACAGGAGAGATGGAGAGGGACAGTTTATCAGGGAGTGTAGCAATAAGATGAGGGGTAATGGTTTTAAGTTGAAAGAAGGGAGATTTAGATTAGATATCAGGAAGAAATTCTTTAGTGTGAGGGTGGTGAGGCACTGGAACAGGTTGCCCAGAGAAGTTGTGGATGCCCCATCCCTGGAAGTGTTCAAGGCCAGGCTGGATGGGGCTTTGAGCAACCTGGTCTAGTGGAGGTTGTCCCTGGTCATGGAAGGCGATGTTGGAACCAGATGATCTTTAAGATTCCTTCCAATCCAAAGCATTCTATGATTCTGTGATTCTGTGATCCCTGCCCCCATCAGTTCTGTTTGCAAGATTCAGAGGGGCAGCAGGGATGCTAAATCCTCCAAACAGGCTACAGCACAAAGCAACCCTGCTGCACCTCTGTTTATGGGAATGATTTCAGAGAGCATGACTGGAAGTCCAGAAGGAGATACTGTTGGTCAAGTGGATAATAACTCTAAGTAAAGCAAGATAACCTTATGTTGACACTTGTAGGAGTTGGAGGGGAGCAGGGTGTCTAGAAGTCAGCTGGAGGAAAACTCTATAATTAAAACACAGCAGATACCACCTTCTCTGAAAAAGAAGAATGTAAAAAGAAAAGAAATAAAAGGAGGGGAAGGAGCAGCCAACACAAGAGCCATGGATGAACTGCTCAGAGACCCAGAATTTCAAGAGGAAAAACAAGCAAATAAAAAAACCAAACATGGGATAAAGAGCCACAAATATTGAATGCTAATTTAAGCTTGCAGGGAAAAGGGTACAGGCAGTGAAACAAAAGCAAGTATTAGTATAAGGTGACAGAATTAAGAACAAAGGAAGCTTGAAATCCAAACTGAGGAAAGGGTACATTGTTCTCCTGGGACCACGACGTACAGTGTCAAGCTTTAAATGTGTCTTTCATACAAGTGCACAGGCAGTCTACCTAAACCACTGGTAAAAGTAACAGAAATGCTCTCCTCTCTGTATAATGCACCTTCAGCAAACAGAAGCAAAGAAAACTGTGAGAAGGAAAGAAAGATAGACATAGCCCTCAAAGTATCGGTAAAAGTCAGAGGGACAAACCGCTGCCTTAAATGCGTCTCTCTTGAATCTTCACTGATTTCATCTGCCCCCATGATTTTCAGCACAGGGTAACAGGTAATGATATTGATAAGCAAATCTGGGCACAAAGGGAATTACTGCCAAGCCGGGATATGTACCATTATATCACTAATATCACAAAATGTGTTGTTCATAAAGCCCCTGCTCCCAGAGCCATGTGACACAGGGAAATTCTTGTTTTGTGTTCGTATTTCAAAAGTAAGCTCTTCACTTTCCCATTTTTGGAGAAAAGATTGGAGATATCAGCCCAAGGTTATAGGAGCAGAAAGAAAATAAAAATAACAGTCTTTTAAAACATATTTTTAAACATTTTAAAGAATGTCATTTCCAAGATTTTGGAAATCTTGATCCATCATGCTTGATCTCAGTTTCACTACTTTTCAGATCTCGTGGACAAAAGCTAACAAGTGCCATACTGCTTTTCTAAGATAAAAAGCTGTCTTGCCAATCACCATCTCATTCATATAAAGTTGATCAATGAAAAAAAACAGAGAAAAAAATTATGATGAAAGTTCCAAAAGTTCAAGAACTGATAGTTTAAAAGTGAGGTTTTGGTGTGAAAAGCACTTGTCAGTAGCACTGAACTAGGGTATTTCTAGAACTTTTTGTTTCCTTGTATTAGCAATTCTTCAGAGAAGGAACACTGGTTTTGCTCTTCTTTCAAAAAGCAACTGGTTGCACTAGCACAGAGGTTCATATCTGTGTCTCCTTGGTTCTAGCATCAGACAGGGGATTTAAAGATCAAATAAGATCAAAAAATTGAAGTGTTTTTTCCTGTCATTTGCCTTCTAAGATTAGGGGATAAAGGGAACATGGAACTAGAGGAACTGCATTTGGGTGCTGGTACAACTTTCAATATTTTTATGAAAACTTATGTCAAAACTCACTCAAATTTGTTTGGATAAAAGACACATTTACAGAGACTGAATGGCAGAGTCCAAAGTGAAAGATAGTAGCGTAAATTTTCAAAGGCACACAGAGATTCAGGGAAAAGGAACTGTGTCAGGCTTGGTTTTACGTAAAGCCTCCCTTGTATAGTTTTGTAGAGGCAATAAATGTTAAATTTGTGAAAGCTGCAAATTATACTAAATGTAGAGGACCTGCAAACACCAGTTAAAGCAGAATAAAGTCAAGTCTCTTCAAGAGATTAGAAAGACAGATTGATAAAAATAAAAAAAAAAAAAAAGAAACAATTTTCCCAAGAGACCCATTTAATACAAAGCTCCTTATATGCCATATTTCTGCAGGGCAGCACTCCCAGGTTCACAGACTTTCCTGGGCTGCAAATGTGCCACCACAAAGACCTGAGAAGCAACCTCAGGTAACCTATTCATGGGTGGACTGATATCAGACTTATCAGTGGAAAGAAGAGGTTTGATTTCTGTGGGTTTCGAATCCCACTGTCAACACTTATTTTCCTTGGTGTATAAGGAGATGGGAAGAAGAAGCCGGACATTTCTCAAATGACTGTGACAGGCACAGAAGAGTTTGTCGATTCTTGTGTTACTGCATAACTATTTGCTTTCCCCTGGAGCCAATATACTACTTAGGCATGGGCATGAATAAATGCCATGTGCTCATACAGTCCAGCCAGAAGTCACTGACTATAAATAAAGCAAAGGGAAAATAAAAATCAAAAATGTCACATTTGCCAGGGTGCTGTGGGGTTTGGGGGCTGCTGGAACAGGAGCACGGGGGCTCTCCTGGGGGTGGCAAGGCAGGACCTGGCAGCCAGGATCATCCCACTGCACCACCAGGGAGCAGGGCAGCTAGGGGGGCAGCCAGGGCAGCCCCAGCCCCAGGCATCAGGGACCTCCCTGAGAACAGGGATGGGAGAGGCTGGGCTGGGACATTGCCCTGTGGGTAAGGGTCAGGATCAAGCCTGGTGAGGGGACTCAGGGTCAGACGCAGCCCCAGGTCTTGGGTGTGAAGATAATTCATTTGAGAAAATTATATCAGAAGTGAAACAGCTTGCACAGTTTTTGTCTTTCTCTTGCATTTATTTTTATGCTAATTCCTGTAATACACCTGCTAAAAATACAACTTTGTTTTGATTGTTAATGCTTAAGGTGCATCACCACCAATAGAGCCTGCAAAGTCATTCGGTGCATCCTGCAGCGGTACCGTAAAGCCCCTCAGGCACAGCATTGCAGGGGTTGGATGGGCTCCCAGTCAACGTACGCACGAGTTTTCCAGCTACACGCTGTGAATTGCCTAAAGCCCGTGTTCCACTGCCCTCGCCGGGAGCAACCCAGAGCTGCCTAACCCGCAGCCAGCTTGTGCTGGCCATCTGCGGGTGAAAGCTCCCCATCCCCTCATCGGGACTGGCCAGCACGGTTATAACACCTCCGTTTGCCACCTGCTTGCTCTTCTCTCCATTTTTTTCTCTTCCCATTGTTACTTCAGGAACTTTACCCATAATTTAGCAACTTGGTATGTTACAGAAATGATATGTGCAAGGAATGGACTAACAACTCCTCCATTAAAAGCTGTCATCGGGTAAGACAGATGAATGTACCTGTTCCATGAAGTACATGTTTATTAATAGAGCTTTGCAGATGTTAGGACACAGTGTCATGGGCTTTTGTCCCAGCAGAAATGTCAGTTTAAGGAGATCCTGCCCTCTTATTTGGGCAGGGTCTTATTTATTTGGGTCTTATTTATTGTGGCATTAAATTGCCTTCTTACTAAAGAAATACATCTTGCTTTGCCTACATCCTCCCATCAAAAATACATATATAAACTTCATTCCTGCCCTTACTTAGAGTTTTTACACTTAAAAATGGAGAAATTAAAATGCCCACCAACCCCCTTGTAATGCCTTGTCTATTATTCCCTCTCACCCTGCTACTACAGCTATACAGGGACTCATATTAAGTAGCTAGGAAAAAACGGAATATGGCATGGAATCTACAATGCCCACTGACTCCCTGACCAAAAGGCACAGATTCAGAAGAGAACTCTACTTCCTAAAAAGTCTTTAGTTCAGGCACACTCACTGAATGAGTCCATTCAGCCTTCATGTACACTGGCAGTAGTTTTTCATGGAATGAAAACATTTAGTTGAGAAAAACGTCGGCTGATTTCATCCATACTTGCCATGATTTATCTCTGATTTTTCTTCCAAGAATTTCTGTGTGGAGATTTCATCCATCCAGTCTCCCATATTGTTTTCCAGGTATTCCTTTCTCAACAATGGCATTTATTACATCCATCTGCTGATTAAAAAAAAAAAAAAGAGAGAGAGACTTTATTTATGTATGTACACTTCTGTGTGCTGCACATATATGCACACACAGGAAATAATAATAGCAGGGTGCATTTACTGATTTTTATTCACATGGAAACAGCCTATTATACATGGTAAAATCTTCACAAGCCAAGAGCTTTGCTGCATTTCTGAGTCAGAAAATATTGCACCCCCACAATAACAGCAGGCCTAAAATTTGACAAAAGAAATCACCCCTCAATTAAATTTTCCAGTATGACTAGCATACAAATTTAGGCAATCTAATAAACTACTTAGAGAGCTGTTCCTCATTCTTTGCAGATGGCCAGTGCAAATCGTATCCAGATATGACAGCAGTGCATTCATTAGCAGTGTTAGCAAAATAAATATTTTCAATTACAAAAATACATCAAATGAAAAGGAAATATTGAGTCAGAGCATCATCTGGTATAAACAGGCACAACACTGTTTAGGCACTTCTTTTAATTTTATTTAATAATCTATAAATGCATGTTATACATACAGGATGGAGAATGATAAGCTAGTCATTTAGAAATATTTGGTCTTATATGGAATTAGAGGGCATGCTACAGTGGGGTGACATAATACAAAGACTCCAATGTGGAGTATGCAGTTCTTCGAAAAGAAGGGTGCTGTAAACACTCACCCTCAGTTTTCCATTCTATACTAGTAGCAATGTAGACCCTTCAATGAAGAAGAGATTTTTAATGTTATTCATTACTTACGGACTTCATAATCAGCCTTCCTCTTAGCTTGGAACTTTGCACTATCTGGGTACTGAAACATGTTTTGAAGACTTTCGAGTCAAATATCTACTGCAGAAAAAATTCCTATACTCAATTTTGAGAAAAGCTCTATTTCCCCAAGAACTTACAAATGTATATTTTTCCAGAGGTGAATGTATATTGGATTTTGTCAGTTTTGTTTTAAGGACATTGCTATATCGAAACATCAAGAAATCAGTTTACCAGCTTCCTTGGATTTAATAACCTGGGTCACAAAACCAACCAATTCTCTGTATAAAATAATGTATCCTCTCTATTTCTTTTCAAAATATATATAAAGTACCTGTTCAATACTTTTTTCCCCACGGACCAAAGAGTATGTTAACAACCTCTACTAACTGCCAATAAAGCACTTGTTGGCTGTGAACAGCGCAAATCCTTTCTGTTCTGACTAACTGAGGGAAAGATTGGGCTCATTAAAACTAGGCTGTGCTTCACAAGCAGTGAATGAAGAGAGAAAGGGACAGGGTCAGGGAAAGCGTCTGGCAGGTAAGGATGTTATTTGTAGTTGTTTTCCTCCATATAAGCCCCATATAAGCCTCCATATAATACCCCAAGAACTGTCTGTACTTTTAAAGACAAAAGAGAAATTTCTAGTTATCTGGGAAGGCATATAGGATGGTCCAAGACAGCAAAACAGTGCTGGCAGAAACCTTCACAGGGAGATTGAGCTGCAACTGAAAACCAGAGAGACAGGAGCAAGGAGGCATGATAAACAGGTGTGGGAAAAGCAAAAAAAGAAAAACTAATTTGAACACAAGTGCAGAGACACCCACCCTGTGAAGGTGCACTAGTTCTGTCTTCATGAAAACCTCATTAGCGTTTACTGCAACTGCATGACAGCTTTAGCCTTGGAGGTAAGTCTGCAGGACCAAAATTAATGTGCCAAACCATGAAGTTTTATAGATTATCAGAGTTTGCCTGTAAGAGGGTGTTAGTTTTCTCCTGTAGATAAGAAGGAGGTACTTCTACCAAACACTAGACTGAGAGCACAGCAAGAGATCATGCAGGGAACAGTGAAGAAGATGCCTGGTGCCCATTTTGTTGGGAAAATAAAGAGTAAGATGGGAACCTGAAGCCTAACTCAGAGCAGCAGCTAAAAAAGGTAGTCACTCTAATAGTCAGCATGACAATGCCCAAGTAGCTTTGTGAATCGAACTTCAAATCTCTATGCCTCAGTTGCCCATCTCAGTAAAGGAGATCGTAGGATTGCCCTGCTCCACAGGACCGTTCATTAAGATTCTCATTCATTCCAAATTAAAAGGCTGAAATTAGGTAGAATGGGTTTCTTCACCATGGGCACACAAAAATATGATAAAAGAGCTGATAAAAAATGTTTGGGATCCCAAATCCAGGACAGCTATAATTCAGAATGTGGGACATTGCTGCAGGGGGAGGTGCATGAGTAGTAAAAGCAAGAAATTACCAAGGAGTGAAGTAAGGAGATGTACTCGCTAGCTGTCATGAGTGCTAACGATAATAAAATAATCTTTCTAGTCCTGATGACCCTCCCAGAGGGAGCAGGATTAATGGGAGGAAGGGTCCACCAGGACCCCCATGTACTTGGGGCAGCAGCACTGTGCAGTCATGTCCCAGGTAGGCAAAGTCCTGGAAGCAATGCCAGTGAGGGCAGCCCCAGGGAGAACACTCTGTGTTCTGGTGGGCAACCAGCTGAGCAGAGCCAGAGAGCCTGGAGTTAAAGAAAAGTTTTTCCCCATGAGCACAGATGGGCAGTGGGGTTTGGCCCAGGGAAGTGGTGCCGTCTCCTTCTTTGGAGGGGTTCCAGACCTCATGGGATAACACCCTGTGCCCTGGTACGACTCCATGGCTGAGCCTGGTCCGGGCAAGGAGCTTGAGTGCAGACCACCTGAGGTCCCTGCTGGCCTGAAGTATCTTATGATGATCCAATGTTCTCAGTTCAAGGAGGACATCAGAATGCTGAAGAGGATTCCTGGAAGACCTAATTAAGGATGAATTAAGTAACTGGAAAAGGTGCAGTGCAGAGGAAGATGTTAAGGATCTCAATCTTTTTACCTCATTAGAAGCAGGTTAGTCGATGCATTGATCAGTGTCCTTAAGTACCATGTAGGAAGCACAAACTTGATAACAGAGGGCCCTTCAGTCTGCCAGGAGATGGTATAACAGGATCCAATGACTGAGACAAGAAAGTCTCAGAAATAAAAAAATATGGACATTTTTTAAAATGAACATAATTAAGCATTTAATTTATGGAAATCCTCTAGTCTCAACAGAATGTAAGTAGGCTCAATTATAGTTGGCATTTGGGCCTTTTATTCTGGGAACCTTGAGTGCTGAATAACATTTCTATTTTGAAAAAGATCAACACAGGATAGGGTCTTTTCTGACCAAAAAAAATGAAAGATGCATGCCAGCCATTGACTGAGAAGATGTAAAAATAAAGTGTAGGAAGAGAACCTATGGAGCAAAAGAAACCTAAATCCAAAGGAAATAAAAGTATGGAGTTGCACAGATGAGAACTATACGCTGACATTACGTGGAAGATCGAAAAAAGAGAGACTCGCCCTAATTCAATTCATTCTGGCTTTCTTGTGATAGCTCTGCAGGGTTGACAAACACACAGATCATCAGCAAATCAGGCCTTAGGTCTGTAACTTTGCAGCACATAATGAGAAGGAAATTTATGTGAAGCAGAAACCGTCTTTCTGTGTTCAGAAGGTGTTATGCCACTTGCACTGCCACTAGCCAGTACCATTAGAGGAGTCAAGGCATAACAGCAGCACACTCGACAGCGGATGCACACGCAGAGCAGTCCTTTGTTGTCTCCTGAACTTAAACCAATGCTGTGCAGGGCAGAACTGGGCTTTACAGTACCATGACAACTGGATAGAAAAGTGAATCAGAAGGTTAGATAAATGACAGAGAGAGGTAACAGCCTGTATGTGGTTAACATTTATTTCTATGTAGTACAAACACAACAGAAGACAGCAATAATTAGCTGAAAATGACAAACAATACTTGTAGGTATAAACCATAGGTGTTTGGGAGAAACAGCATAATTAATGAGGAATTTCAATCCTGCATGCAGGTCTGGTCCTGAGCTAGAAGCAGAAGCTACAGTCAGCACCTGTCCTAATACCATAGCGGCATTAAGAATATATTACAAATAATGAGTTTTCGGTGCAATCAGGAATGTACTTCCTGATCAAATCAGATTCACCCTTTTAAAAGACATAGAAAATAACTAGCAAACATTTCTCTTTGTATTATTGCCTATGCTGGACCTTGCTTTAGTTACCTTAGGAGGTGTTAGTATGGTAAGCGAGTGGAGAAAAGAGGTCTAACAAGGGAAACTGTAGAGCAGATTAAAAAAAAAATAAAATAAAATTCCTAGTAGGTGTGGTTTCTAGTGTGAACAAGTTTGAGGATGCCTTCCGGGCATTGAAAATGCCTTTCACAACACTTAAGCAGTCAAGTGGCAAGATTCATTATATCTAAAAAGCCTAGTACATTGTAATTGCCTCCCTTTCATTAATGTTTCCTGTTTCCTAAGTGCTGCACGGATACCTGGTGGGACAGAGGCTGAGCTGCTGTGGGTGCCAGGCGGTACCATGTCGGTCACGTCCCACGCCGTGCAGACGGTCTGTCAGGGTAGGGCTCCTAACAAAGCGCCGTGCAGCAAGGAGCCCGCCGTATGAGCAACCATCTCCTCTATAAGCATATTCCCCCAGCTGTCCCCATTATCTTTGATGGAAAATGATCTTTTGATCATCTAGGCTCTTCAGACCCAGACTCCTGAAAGGAATCCAGTTAAAGAGAGAAGCAGAGTATCAGTACAACGAATTCCATGATTTCTTCAGTTGGAGTTACACATGCAAGTTACAGTAACCCCATAAATTTCACTCTGGCAGTATCCCTCCAAGGCTACTCTGTCATCCTGCTCTTGGACTATGTGATGGGAAGGTCAGAAAAGCTGATTTTTAAGTTTTCTGTTTAGTTTCTTGTTTTCCCATCTCCCTAGCAATGGCCCCATGTAAGGTTAGTAAAATCACATGATGCATTAAGCTACTAGAAAATATTCCAAATGCTGCACACTTAAAGAACTGACCAATCTGATTCATAAGTGGGTATAGGTCTGACAGCAAAGAATTTTTGCAAGAACATGCTCTGTATTTATCTTATTCTTGAATGATAAGTGCTTAGCAGAAGCCTACTAAGATCAGGGACAATACTCATGATTCAATACCAACAATCCTTTTTCTGCAAAAGTACAAAACCCTTGCCTATCAGCAGTGATTCCTTCCTGCGAAGTGCACTGAATCACTGCAAGATGCTTTCTTGATAACTGATTCTGCAGGGATATTTTTTGTAAGTCAATGAGCAGCCCGAGTTTTGTTTAATTGCTGCATTTTTATTTATATCATTCAATGCATTTAAAAGGCTGCTGTGGCTGGAATGGAAAGGGGGTTGTTACACTATCAAATATTTCTCCTGTAGGCTGACAAAAAGAAGCTGTCTCTTAACCTGATGGCAATGAAAGACAGCAAATGAATCATTGCTTGAGGAAATCAATTTATTTAGTCACTCTGTGTCGCTGTTATTTATTACTTGTCAGCACATGCTGTTAGTTCAATTAAATATAAAAACCTGAAGTTCTCCTCCAGCCCTCCCCCCACCCCAATTTTTAAAAACACACAACAAACAAGAAAAATTACATGACTCTGCAGTGCTAAAGCAGAACCCTTTGGGTTTATTGTGCTTCTCTTGTTTTAATTAAGCTTTGTTTATTAAACTTCTGCAGCTAAGGTATGGGGATTATTAATCTTCTTCGGTAGCTGAAGATAAAAGTTAGCAGAGAGAGAGGACACTATGAAAGCACAGTTTAGAGTTCCCCACTGAGATACACATAAAAAAAATGAAATGAAGTAGTGAGACAAACTGTTGATTACAACATTTTATGTCTAAAAATACAGGGAGCCGCAAACAGCAAACATTTTCTCCTTTTTGCAAACAAAGCAATAAGGAATGAAAACTCTTAATTTTTAGAGATGGGTGTGTCTGTCATTCCAAACGTTAGTAATAAAGGTACATGCTGATTCACAATATAATCACAGATGTACAAAAAAACTCACATACATTTCAGTACCGCCTTTTCTCCTGCATCCATGTCCTTTGTTTAAGACAGGATAAGGGTAGATAACAGAATTTTTGTCCCTTGTGAGATGATTCACTGTTCTTTGCTTAACAGTATAATTAACATGGAAAGCCTTCCTTATAATTATAAATATGAAACATAAAATAAATAATATAAATAGAAAATCTACTGGTCCATAGAAAATTTGGCATTTGGAGATTTGCTTCATACGTATCTTTCCTAAAGTAACAATAAATTAAAGTTACTATACCCAAGGCCCTTTTCCAACATTAAAGGGATAGTCTGAATTGCCATTCTAACCAGGTTACGTGTCGACGGTGTCAAACACGGCCCGCTGATTCCTGACCCCAATTCCAGTTTTCAATGATAAGCATGTATTATACCCCAGTAGCCTCAGGAGCTGCCATTCTTCACTGACCACAGCTCTAACTTCAGTAAAGTTCATTCCCTTTGGCCTGTTGATGTTTAGTAAACAATACTGGCAACATTACCTTTTTCTGCAGCAAGCGGAGGTATATCTAGGGGCCCAGTGGCTCCCTGTTCTCCCCCTTCTGCTGTTTATGGCTTGGCTTCCCAATACAAATTTCAGTGTTAAACTGGGGCTGTGGCAGTAAAGTAAATTATTTTCAAAAACTGGTCCACTAAAAAGCATTTCAGTCATTCACATCTTTGATATGCCCTACTTTTCATGAGACAATAAAAATCTTAGTAAATTTCATTTGTCAGTTCTCAGACAGCCAATGCTTTTATTAAAACATCCCAACACAGCAAAACTGCAAGGAACGTGCTTCACCACACTGGAATGACCCTAGCCTGCAAACAGTCTGCCTGCAGACCCTCATTATTTTGCGTCTACAGGACTAAGATCTGTCAACTGGAGATTTAGTAAAACCATGATCTGCCAATTCCTGTATTAGTTTATTTTACCAGATGAGTAATTTACTTATGATAAATACCATCATGCCACGACATGTATAGAGGCATACTCTTAAAACAATGAAAGCACAGAAACTGTCTCAATGGGCTCTTCTGCAAAGTAGATACAACTATTGTATTTTTGAAAGGAATATGCAGGTTAGTGAAAAAACTGATGAAGCTCTAGTATTATGTGACCTGACACCAATATTTAGCAAGAGAAGACATATTAGAATGGCCTAAATTTTACCTAAATCCTGATACCTAACTACATCTATTAGCCAGTTTTAGCCCTTCAGAGGTGCCCACGCAATGTGAAAGAATAGTCTCAGGAATTTAAAGGGAACTTAGATCATCTAAATAGGGCCCTACTATGGTAGATGCTGCCTTTTTTAACTTTCTGGGAACAATATTAATAGCTCTATGGCATTTTACTACAAAGATCAATTTCATAAGAACCTTAGTTCTTTAAAATACCCTTTTTTACACAGTTAAACAAGAAGGCAATCCATTAGTAGAGTTGCTTAGATCCACTGAGTATTTAAAAGGGTTAGTAGAAATTGAAGGTAGAAAAGGCATTACCTGCCTTTACAATGGCAGGAGATCCCTTCAGTTAATTTTCCAGTACTGCATCCACTACAGTTTCCGTATACCTATACATCAAGGTCCTGATGAAGCCTGGAAAGCAAGTTGGAGAAGATATCAATCAATTAATTTTGCTTGGGATATGCAGCAGATGGTTTCCTAAAAAGATAGTTTAAGGAGTGCCTGTATTAGTAACAAAGCAATCCTAGAACCTGTAGTGATACAGGAACTGGTGCAGCCAAAGAAATAGGACACTAAAGCAGAAGCACTGGGACATGCAGTGTGCAAAAATTCCGTTATGGAGGAAAAAAGCTACTTTTGCTAAATCTTGATGAAAACCAACCTACCTGTCCCCAATTCCAGCAAACTGGGTTATCCATCCTAAGTCTGAAGCAGCACATTAGGACTGAAGTAACCAGGGTGCTGGTCTCAGCCTTCCCACTCATGACAATGACAATGAGAGCATCGCTTCATCCTTAAACTTCAACATTTTGTCTAAGTACACATATAACAAAACGTCTTTGTTCCTACTTTATGTTTGTCTAAATTGCAAGTCACTCCCCTTTACTATTCTGCTCCCATCCCTTTTTTTTTTTTTTATTTAGGGAAAATTAGTGCTTAGAACTTGTTTATACAGTTTGAGTTCTGCTCTTGGTATATAGCTCTGAAACGGACATTATTAAAGCAACACAGCCCCCTAGTGTGGATGCAATTCAAAAGTTTGATTTCCATACAATTATGAGGTACTATAACCAGACTACACACAGTAGCAATCACAGTGAGTTTGCTTAAAAAAACCCATACCAATAATCAGAAGTATGTAGACTAGCAATTTTAATAGCTAAAATAGTTTATATTTGGAGCAGTTCAGCTACCATTTTTAAGTGAAGATTTGCATCACTTCAACAAGATGGAATTAAATCATGGACCTTAATTCTCACCTCATACCTCATACCTCAAGGACTGGAAGAACCTGGGCTATCTCTTATGTGAGATAATCCAGCCGCATTTTCAGCAGTTAGATTTTTCTCTGTTCACTGTGCTGTGCCAACACAGCACATTCAATCAGGACGCTTGATTCAGGTTGGGAGGAGCAAACAGACAGGATTCCCTGCTCAAATGAGCTTCCTGATGTGGTTCTCTACGTATCCACATAAACACTACCTGCACAGCAGCGGTACAGGAGGGAGGAGACAAGGAGGCAGCCTGGGAACAAGGAACCTAGTGAAAATGCATCCATAGCTCACCAGCATTCATATTCAGCTTAAACATCTTTCCCACTTCACTACTTCCCACTAAAGACGTTCCCACAAACGTCTTCATCACTGCGAGTGGGACCTGCAGTGCAGGGCCATTACTGCCCGTGTTTCACCTGGCACTTCAGCTCTGCTCACTTGGAACGGCAGCATCTCAAACCATCTACACGGATGATTTGATTCCCTGCGTGCCACCTTTGTACCTCCTTAGAAGCAACCCAAAGCCAGCGACCAAAACTTTCACTCACTGCCATTAGTAATTACCATAATTCTAAAACAGCAAAGAACATGTTTTAAAACATAGCTTAAAAAAGTTAGGCGAGGCACTTAGTCTCTTAGGCAAAATATTTTTGAGACTAAATACTGTAATGAAGAGTGTTACAAAGAGAACTAATTCTTTTCTGAAGAAATGCCTGTGATTTGTTTCTCAAAAGTGGCACCTTGAAGTCTAATTATTATTCTCTGTGAAATCACCATAAAAATAATGGCAAAGGCTCTGCACAGAAATAATAGATACTTTTGGCTCTCTGGGGACATACACATTTTTATTTAGCTAGTACAAACACAGCCCTTCTCCTCAAAAAAGCACTGCACTTCATCTATAAGGACAGCCAAAATTCATTAGAAAATATTTCTGTTGCAGTCCAAAATATAATCAGGATTTTTTCCTCATGCTGACCAACATTCAGTGTATATTTTTTCCCAACAAAGCACTCGATCAAAATACCAGTAAAATTATTTTAAGGTTTCATTAACAATTCATTACTGCATTTTGCATACAAATTGCCTCTTCCTCCAAGTGCAATATTAAATTTATTTTTTAAAGAAAAAATCAAAGAGATATTTAAAAGTGAACAACACAACAGATGTATAATAAATATTTTAAATACACTGGGTTTTTTAACTGTGCAGTGATACAAATTGATGCAGTAACCCATGTAATGTAGCTAATCTGCTTTTAACCTGAGCAGCAATAGTACGATACCCTAAAAATGAATTAGCACTTGTGTAATCAATCACATGAAGTTTCTCTCATGATATACGTATTACTATTTTTTTTGTAAACAGCTTAATTTAATTTTCTTGGAATCCTTTCCTCTCTTAACTTGAAATTTAATTAGGCCATAATTACAAATCTTTTCTGTCGTATACACATTAAACTGTTTCATCTTTGTCACATAACACTTTAAAGTTAGTATATGCAACTTCTTGATACAGACCTTGAAAGAACAACTTCTGACAGTTCAACACACTACAAAATGAACTTTTAAAGGTGACCTGAAAAACCAGTAGGAAGATGAAGCTCAGTTCAGCAATACATCTCCAGCAAGTAGAAAAGAACTACATTCTGGTTTATCATTACTTCCAGCAGTATTTCCTTGCTGCCAGAGAACTGCAGATGTATCATTCTGCAGCATTACTGAAAGGACTTTGCACATTTGCCTTTATCAGTTCAGGTGGGGCAGGAAACATGCTTCTAATTAAACCTGATTTACATTCAGCGTTCCTAAGACACCCTAAGTTATGCCTTACCAAGGCACAGCTTCTGCACGGAGTAACCTTTTGCTGTTCAGTGGCTGGCAGAAATACGTGGGAGCCACACAGGAGCACGCAGTCAGCAAGGAATCACCTCTGCAGGAGATAAAGCCAATGTGTTGGAATACCAGTAAAAAAAAAGAAATTTACAGGTCTATAAACATTTGTCTCATCAATCAACAATTACTGCATTGTACATGTATCTTCAATATTAAGGACTGATTTCTGTTTATTCATTTTGCTTGGGATTTTGCAAGCCTCATCAATGTTATGGCAGATTGCAGAACAGGTAAATGAACCTTGACATGAAGGAAGAGAGGTAAACAGTAAGGAACAAGTTTTCCTACTGGTTGAGATATACAGGGTTGCACAGTAGGACTAGGAAGCAAATCTCCTTGCAGGTGAGCTTTTTCGTTTCCACAGCAGGCAAGGTGAGGTATTCAGTGCCTTAAGGATCTAAGTATAGCAGCAGTAAAATTTTTTTTTTGAGCTTAATGCAGTTCCATTTGCCCATGACTTTACAAAGAACAAGGCAGCACATCTAGGTTTTGCCAACTGTCCTCCTCTCATTACCTGCATTTGTTTCTCTGTACTCAAATAAATCACAAGTTCACCACACAGCCAGATGAAATTAACTGAAGACAACACACACATATTCTGAGACAGTTAAGTTACTTTTTGAATTGGATATATATATTCTAACTTACATCCTCCATTTGCTAAAAAATAATAGAAAAATTTTGTTGCCGGGTATAGCTGATCACAGCCAGATGAAATTTACTCAGGTCACTGCCATCATTTAGTCAACACACACTGTAATTTTCCCAGCTGTATTTAATGAAGGTTTTAGTTTATAATCAAATTTACACTGCAATATTTTCCTACCATTTTATTCAGAATACTGTTGATTCTAGAGGAAATCAATCATAATTTAAGAAATATATAAGAAGCTTGCTACTAAAGACAATGCACTTGACTACCAACAAAGAAAGGGAAAAGGGTAGAAAAGGGGTTAAAATAAAAGGCGAAAAAGTGAAAAAATGAAAGGGAGAAAAGACAATAACAGGAAAAAAGGAAAGGAAAAAAGGAAGGACAAAAAAGAAAATTATAAAACTTGCAAGAGAATTTAAGACATAATATTTGAATAGAACAAGGTTTGCAGTGATATTACAAAATAGAGTGTGGAAATTATCTATGCTACTGTTGCAAAGTATCTAATTTAGTTTCTAACAACTAATGGAAAATCAGTAGTAGCAATATATAATACACCATTTTATTTAACAAGGACCACATTTGTAAACATCACACCTTAAAAAAAATTGACTTCTATGTGTTTATGTAAACAAAGACACACAGAAATATTTTAATATGCATTTGATTAGCAGCCAAGTACAAAACCAGCGCTAATTCTAAACAAAATCAGAATTATTTTCATTGTTGTAAGAAATCATAGCAGGAAAATTAATCCTATAATACAATCAGCTTACAAAAAAATACCCTTGAAATGGATAAAAGTAGAATTATGATTTTAAAACCTTATATAATAGATATAAATAAATTAAATGCTTTTTCTGAAAAGCATTTATACTGAAATTAGTTATATTTTCCAATTTACAGGGGACATGAAATTACTACATCAGTTAAATGTTAAAAACTCAAGGTCTTCTAAACAGTTCGATTTGCTGCATTGCCCTAAGTATCGTGCCAAAAATTCAACAAAAAAGCTTCATAGTCAAGAAAAAATCCTATTTTCTTTATTTCATTTATGACACCGAAGACAAACAGCAGTGGAGAGTGACAAAATTAAATGACCAACAGTATAAAGACTCTGGTATTTGTCACTTTCAGGCACTTTCATAACTCTGAAAATAACATAGTTCAACTGTTTATCTGAAAGGGAAAAATCCCTCCCCTTAGGAATTCAACTTTCTAAAAATTAAGTATGCTTTTAAGTGAATCATCATTCATTTTAACTAGAATAGCTACATTGTGATGAGCTCAGCCCCAAGGAGAAACAAGCAATCTCAAATCCCATCACAGAATGTTGAAGGCAGTCACATGACAAAAGACCTCTTCAAAATGGTATTTTTAATGAAGTACATACAAATCAAGTTTCTCAAGTAGTTTAACAAGCTGCTAATAAATAAAACAGGTGGTAATTTCTAACCATCAGCAGTACAAAGAACTTGATTCTCCTAACCTTTCTGAAAGGCACCAGGTTCCTGTCATAGCTGTATACACTGTGTGACTCCTTGGAAGAGACAACCCAGCACAAAGAGACCTGATCTCAGTGAAGCATCAAACTGTGCATGTCACGGAGGCAGCACACTAAAGGCAATAAACCAAGTATCAATGGCTTAAGCCACAGGTCAGGATTCACAATAGGGTTTGAACCAGGAATGTCATACTCAACCCAAGTATACTTTAGCACTGAAGAGAACAGACATCACATCCTTCAGAAAAAATACTGAAAATTAAATCCAAACAATCTCAGGGCTGTTTTTTCACGTCACCAGCTTTCATCAGAGCCTTAATAGCTCTGGCCCTCATCTCAAGCTCCAGAAGCTCCAGCTGCTGTGCTGACGGCTGAACATCTTCTGATGGAGGAATGGCTAAGGTTGTTGCTTTGGGCTCCTTTGGGCTGGACTCTGCCAACCCCAGTATCTCATTCACACTTTTCTCAATGTCCTTCTGAAGGTCATCTATCTGACTGGCTCCACTTCTGGCACTGTTTTCTGGCACATCTGGGCCATCTTCTTCATTGCATGGGCCTTCTATGTCACTATCATATGCATCTGCATTTATGCTGAGGACGTCACTATCTTCTCCCTTGCCTGTAACACAAATGTAACAATCATACAGTCACCTAACACAACCATTTTCCTTTCAACTTAACCAAATCACTTCTGCTTAAAGTGTTTCTCTGCTGATTAGGAGAGTGGCAAAAATTTAAGACAATTGATTCCCCTTCTTTTTCTCCTCCAACTTTTAAGGCTGATCTAATTTAGACAAGTGTTAATGCATTTTTATCCCAATTTAGAAGAATATGCAGTATAGCAAAACAGCAGCACCAGGAAAATTTATTCCATCGTATGGAGTTACATGATCTATTTTCCTAATTAAAATATCATAAGTTTTATATCATAAGGAAGTCTCTGCAGTGCAAAATTTATTATTGTTTATTATCTTTAAAGTAAACTTAGTTTGCAAAATGCAATTTAAAAAATGGCACTTTAAAACCATTTTATGTATTTTAAAAGGAGTGGGACACTACAGTCAGGCATAGTACCAAAAATTAATAGAAACTTCACTTAAAGTGCAACTATTCAAAATCTATCACAAGATGTATTTAACTCAGTAAAAAACATTGGGAAAGTCATGGCACTGGCTTTTAATGCTGGCTAAAAGTTGGGGTTTATTTAAAAAGAAAATTAGAAGAGTCAGTGCAATAAAATAAAAGCAAAACTCTTAACAGAACCTGAGTAACTGTTCTCACAATCTGGCTACAGAGAGATGATTGCTTTTGATGCATTGGCCTCAGAAATTAGGAATCCTTCACCAACGTGTCTATCTGTGGAACCTTAGAGTAGGATTGGTTCCTGGACAAAATGAACAATTTATAGTCAGATGATGGTAAAGTTACTGATTCTAAAGGCTTTATAATTGCTTTTGGTAGCACCACTATCCAAAGGTATGGTTGTGTTCCCTATTAATTAATAATGAGGGTTTAGAGCTAAAGATCTGTGGGTTTGAAACACATATAATTATTTACCACGAAGATTCAAAGAAAGTTTCCATTCTATGTAAGCTACTTTAGTCTATAATGATCCTCTATATATCAAAAATACTCTTTATTTAATATATATTCAGACAGTATTGCAAATCTGACTTTTTAAATTTTTCTTTTAATTCTCCTTTATAAATATGGGACAGCATGAAAACAAGGGAGCCAAACTTCTCAGTACTGCACACTGACTGGACTAGTGGTAATGGGCAAAAATTAAAACACATGAAATTCCATCTAAACTTTTTTACTGTGAGGGCGGTTGAACACTGGAGCAGGTTCCCCAGAGAGGTTGTGGAGTCTCCACCCTTGCACATACTCAAAACTTGACAGCACATGGTCCTGAGCAACCTGCTCTAGCTGACCTGCTTAAGCAGGGGACTGGGTTCAATGATCTTAAAACAGCCCTTCTAACCTAAACAATTCTGTGACTCTCTGATTCTTAAAATTAGCATGTTGACATCTGGTTTTAAAAAGTTCTCTTTCACCAAACTCTTAATTTGCTTGTTAATTGCTAGTTTCATCCATCCACACCTTTGGTTCCCGAACCTCAAATCTGAGGGCTAGGAGTACTGATTTGCAAGGAGTTAATTTTCTCCACAGCAGCCTGCATGGTGCTGTGTTTTGGACTGGTTTCTGGAACAGTGTTGATGACAAACCAGTGTTTTAGCTAGTGCTGAGCAGTGCTTGCAGGGCCTCAGGGCTTCCTCTGTTTCTCATTCTGACCCCATAGCCAGTAGGCTGAGGTTGGGAGGGATACACAGCCAGGACAGCTGAGCACAACTGACCAAAAGGATATTCCTACATATGACATTGTCCTCAGCAATAAAGGCTCAAGGAAAAAAGAAGGAAAGAAGGATGTCCATGGTTATGGCATTGTCTTCCCAAGTAGCTGTTATACATGCTGAGGCTCTGCTTTCCAAGAAGTGGTTAAAAATCTGGCTACCAGTGGGAAGCAGTGAATAAATCCCTCATTTTGCTCTGTTTCAGTACACAACTTTTGCTTCACTTATTAAACTGTCTTTATCTTGACCCATAAGCTTTTCTTGCTTTTGCTCTTCTGACTGTCTCCCCCCACCCCACTGGGGAAAGAGCAATTGAGCAGCTGCTGAGTGCCTACTGCTGGCTGGGTCAACCCACCAGAGGTTTCCTTTTGGTGCTAATTATGTATTAAGAAGGAACATATTAACAGTCATTCATGTCTGTCCCAGAATTAGTATGGACCAGGAAGCTGGGCATAGCCACTTTGGATTCCATCCAGAATGTGGAGCCTCCAAAACTATAATACAGTGTTCATACAAGCTCGTTGGCCTACAGATGTTTAATTAGCTGATGGGCTTTATTTCCCTCTTTTGCAGTTGTAGTTTTACCTAGTAATAAAGATCATGGTTGGCACTTCTCATGATCTTTTTCATTTTGGTAACTTTTGCTTTTTCCCTTCAGCTACACTTGTGAAATTCATTTTAGCACACTTAATTCTGTTTCATAATTTTATTTTATCCACTTTTGCTTATCCTCTCATTCTCTCTTTTTTCCCTTAGCATCACAGGCTGTAACTCAGCAGAATGATTAGAATTTTATTTTTAAATTTATATTGGTATTCTCAAAAGCTCTTTAAAACCAACATCTTGAGTGGAGCCACTGTTATAGCCCAAAGTCATCATGATACTCCGGTTGATTAAGTCATAAAGAACAACAATGAAGCAATCACCTGCAACAGTCATCAATTCCCTTTGATAATGCAAAAGTGGAAGAGATTTGCAAGAAATCTGTCAGTTCTAAAGTCATTCCATATAGTACAACAAGTAACATTTAAAGCATTCCTCACAAAGCCATAGCAACCTGCTCCTAAAAGTTTTGACGCTTTTGTTATGACTCTTTACTTCTCTGTGTGACTCCCCTCACTAATTACTTCAGAAAAAAACATGCTTCGTGTTTTAGACAACATTCTGAATTGTGAAATAGGAGTTGCAGGACGCAAATAATGTTAGATCTTCACAGAAAAGAAATATAGTTTATAAGAATTTGCAACACAATTTGATTGGAAAAGCTATTTCTGATGTTACTGTATACAGCTAGTCCAAATGAAAATGAATAGACTGAGACAGATATAACTACAATTCTAGTGCTTCATGTACAAAATAATGCTGGCAGTTGTTATATGGTGCTGATTTAATGATGGAATAAAACAAATACTGCTGCAGGTTAAGAAAACTTTTTCCTTACGCAGCAGGTACTCAAATGTGTACCACTAACTTATCTGCTTTTGCATTTTCCATTCTGCCAATTAGTGTATTACCTGAATGTTTCACCCACTACATTTTTGCATTTAAAATGAGAAAGTATGTAACACAAGATGTTCATCCTCGAGATTCGAAGATTTGAGTGTGTACTTCCACTGGCACTGACTTCAAGTAAAGTAAGCCAGTTATCACAAGTGGTGGGTGTTAAACACCATTCCGTTGGACCTCAGCCCTGCACAACCAAACAAATCAAGACTGAACCAAATGACTAAATTACAAGCAATCCTTTCACAAACAATTATTATAATGGATTTCTATGAATGTCAAAACAGAGTACTGTAGACTCTTACGATGATCTCAACAGAAAGTAAAGCTGACTCTCTAAGAATTCAGCAAATGGTAATAGCAACATTAGCAATCACCTATACACGAAGAAATTGAAATGACTGAAGTTCCTCTTCAGCTGAAATACTAGATATGAAGAGCCAAATGAGCCTTTGCAAGAGCTTCAGTCATGTTCCAGAAGCTAAACCAGCAAACTTTGAAGAGCTGCAATTTGCTTCTAGCCATAAAAAAATCTCCAGTTTTATAGAATTAAGAAGCCAAAGTTCCTACAATGTCTTCTTCAATGTTCCCTTCTCCTTTTCTGGAATTGGGTACAAGGGAAAGGTTGTAGCCCTACACCAGATGATTTCTAAGATGACGATTCTCTGTGATTGCAGCCACTGTTCAAAAGAGAGCTATCAGTTTACTGGAATGAGCCACTGCCCAACATCAAGAACACAAAATTTCAGCTTTCCCCACTATATACCTTGTTTTGATTCCTGACCTTCCAGCTTGTTGTCCTCTCTCAGAGAAGAAGTAGAGTCTATACTGTTGTCCTGCCTGGAAAAAAATAAAAAGACATTTTAATCTACGTCTTTAATAATTTAAGAGAACTTTTCTAAGAAAGGTTTACTTTAACTAAAGAAATTACGTGGTGGTAGGCCGATAGGCCAGCTACAGTATGATTAATGGAAAAAGAAAGGCATGGAGTGCTAATCAAAGTATTTGATAATGAGCTTTTTTTTAGCAATACACAAGGATAAAGCAAATACTTCTATTATACCCTAGCCTTTCAGAATAACAATCCACACTGGTAGCCTCTCCCTAGTATTAGGAGCTTTTCTCTAAAACTCACAATCAATTGTCCCACAGTTAAATGATTTTTTTTAAAAAAAAAGAGTTTCAGTTGCATTCAAGTACTATTTACTGTTTTCTTTTGAAATTAAGAAGCTATTTTCATGAATTTAACATCACCCCACCGACATCCACCTACATCTCCTACATCACAATCTCATAGTTTCACAACATTTTTAAAACGAAACACAATTCAACTGTTAAATTGCATTCAGTATCTGCATTTCTTGATTTCTTCTATTTAAAGATTTGTACCCTTCACTTGTAAAGTTTCAACTGCTTTATACAAGGGATAAGGAAGAGATACTTCTGTGAAATGTTCATGTCCTTCAGACATTTTGCATTTACTAGTTATACAAACCGTGAAAATACTGTGAAATATACAGGAAGAAGGAGGACAGAAGGACCCAGAATCACAGAAGAGTTCAATTGCCATGTTTAGTGAGCATTTTGACAGTAGACTTGCCAATTCCCTACCCTGAATGTCAGCGTGGCGTTGGTTTCATACATATCAATACGGAATCAATGCAACTATCCTGCCTGTGGGAGTTAAACAACACTATATAAAGGACAGCAGCATTCTTGTATCACAGATGGAAACACAATGACTTTAACAACTTGCTTTTCAGTAATGGCCTGAAGGCTTTTCCTAAAATGGAATACAGACCTGTTTTCCCTATGCATTCAAAGGTATTTTTTTTTAAGGTGTCCAACCGCTATGTCAGGAGGGAGATCACCATACTACTTCTAACCATCTTGGTCTGAGAGACAGAGTTGTTTTGAGTGCTGTTTCCTTTTCTGTAGTAGCAACGGTTACGAATCAATGGACTCTTCTGTTTCTCCCATTTTTTGTACCCATTGCAACATAAATGTGTGTGGTAGCATCCAATTAATCAATTAAGGAGAATGTGTAGCTATTTCATATGCACACAGCCCCTGAAAAAAAGATTTTTAAATGTTCTGCACCTTAAGCTAGGAAACCACAAGAGAAATGTAGGGTCCAATGCCACTGTAATAAACTAGGAGTAAACTTTTTACTGTGATGCACTTTTCTCAGAACTGAATGGTATGTATCCTTTCAGTTTGCTTTCCTACTTGGTCAACTCAAGTATTGGTCAACCTTTTAACCTCTGTTGGATTTTCCAATCCCAGCCAGGGCTGAATGAGAAGGAATGGATACAAACTAAACGTTCAAATAGCTACGCTGAGCGGAAAGTTCTGTATATATGGCTAACCCCTTCAGAAAATTATTTAAACTTTGCCTCTTCACAAACAGAGTTTTTCCATTTCTTTTCTACTCCAGTCATCACTCTTATACTACAAAGGCCAGAGGTGTTGCAAGAAGGATTGCAGCCCTCACCTGTTGGATGTAAAATAAGGAATTCAACAAATAAAATTAGGTCTGCTGTATGTGATATTTTAGACATGTTAACGAGAGTCTCAACCTCTCTGGTGTCATAGGGGAAAAGGAATGCCAGAGAACGTGACATTATAATATTCAATCTGTGGATCAAGCAGAGGACAGGCTGTATGGAAAAACTTTGCACTCATACACATGCCTGTAAAGTCACAGTTAACTGAGACCCACCCCAATTACCACCCTGTGAGCCTGCACAACCTCGGCCAGGGGAAACACCGTCCCAGCACTCCCAGTGCCAGGCTCCAGGCCACAGCTTAGATCCAAAGCTCGAACTCTGCTTTGAAATGGTGCCAGACTCTTGGGTAGCAACATTTCCCCACCCAGCTCTGTTCCTGAGATTAGGCTAGATGTCTGCACAGACCACCAGCTAAATTTGTCCATGATGCCGTCACAGGACACCTTCTCAGAAATGTCAGGTTTTGCTCTCCTGTCACTGGCCAAGGCTTATCGCACCCACTTCTCCGTTGTATTGTCCTGTCCATTGGGTTATGTGTTTAATGGTGAGTCACCGTGAGCACAAAGGCCCAGTGAAGAGAAGAGAAAAACTACATGCAAAGGAACCCTAGTTACTTCATCAGTGCAGCAGGATCACCCTGCCTTGAGTTGCTCCTAGGGCTGTGAAAGGAGAGCAACCAGCCCATTTTCTGGGAATGAAACCTAGTAAGAGCAGTCAGCTAGAGAACTCATCTTACAGAGTAAAGTATGTTAATGCCTACAGAAGCAAGGGGGTCTGGGGAAAAGCAATGCAGGATTGCATAAAATGTACCGGTGTATGTTTTGAAGGGGAGTGTAGGAACATGTAGGGCAGCATTGAATCACAGAATGGTTAGAGTTGGAAGG
>KZ505721.1:1132774-1163185 GCA_002844005.1 Limosa lapponica baueri
GTTGCTCCGGTGACCAGAAGGAAAAGGAGGAGGTCAGCTCAGCCCTCTGCCCCTTGTGACAAAGACCAAGTAAAGCCAGATAGCAGGGGAGAGGACTTTGCTGATGGAGATGCAGAAGAGGGTCCTTCTAAAGCCGGCAAGGGAGAGGCTCCTGCACCAGCAAAGGAGGACTCAGATACAGAGATAATCATTAAATCCTTCTCTATGAAGGATTTGCGAAATATAAGAAAGGATTTTAGCCGTAACGATGGTGAGTTAAACTTGTTTCCTGGTTGCTCCGATGCTGGGATAATGGAGCTGGTTGCATGGAATTAGATGGTGCAGAAGCTAGGCAGTTAGGAAACCTGTCCAAAGAGACAATAGATAAAGCTCTTGGGGAAAAGTCACAGTTTCTGGAGGTGACTCATGTCAGCTGTAAAGGACAAATAACCCTTTAAGGATGATATTGAATGCTGCCCAAGTAAATGGACCAACGTAGAGAAAGGT
Source organism: Limosa lapponica baueri (assembly GCA_002844005.1). Lineage (NCBI taxonomy): Eukaryota > Metazoa > Chordata > Aves > Charadriiformes > Scolopacidae > Limosa > Limosa lapponica. Next base: position 1,133,261 of record KZ505721.1, read on the forward strand.
ATTAAGTACCTGAGAGAAATGGCTGTGAAAGAGGTGATTTATGGTGACTTGGATAAAACTCTAAGTCCTGATGAAATGCCATGCAGACAACCTATGTTGCGGAAGTTTTCACGGAGTGCATCACCAATGTATTCCCACACTTTGTCAGTACTGATCTGGGCAGGAGTTGATGACAATTCATTAACTGCAAGTGAAGTGTCTAGCTGAATGTGACAGTATGACGACAGTCTCTTGTCCCGTAACTGTAGCAACTGTAGCAAGATTGACTGATAAAACTGAGAAAATGATTGAGAAAAATGAGAAATTGTTTGATAAACTGTCTAGGATGAAGGAAAGATCCTATTCTTCCCCTCCTTGGACCAATGTTGCAGCTGTCAGGAGAAGACGTCCTGCTATGAGACTGACTCAGAGGAGACAGAACACACTAAGAAATATCCTGTGGTTTTGCCTCTGTGATTATGGAGAGGACATGAGTAAGTGGAATAAAAAACCTACCTCGGCCCTGCAGGCACGAGTAAGTGAGTTGCAAGGTAAAGCAGATAGAAGACAGAATTATTCTAGGAGGACTGCTGCTCCAGTTTGTAGGGGGCGGTTCTCTGGTCCAAGTAGAAACTCATCTGCCAATCATAGACGTTAGAGGTGCCCTGCCTCCAGCCAGAAGGAGGAGAGGGATAACTGAGTTTACTGGACTGTGTGGATTCGATTGCCTGGCACATTAGAGCCACAAAAGTATAGAGCCCTGGTGGACACAGGTGCACAGTGTACCCTATTGCTATCGAATCATAGAGGGACAGAATCTGTTACTATTTCTGGTGTGACTGGTAGGTCTCAAGAACTGACTGTACTGGAGGCTGAAGTGAGCCTAACTGGGAATGAATGGGAGAAGCACCCCATTATCACTGGCCCAGATGCTCTGTGCATCCTCGGCATAGACTTTTTCAAGAGAGGGTATTTCAAAGACCCAAAAGGGTATCGATGGGCAGCTGTAGAGACTGAGGACATTACACAGCTGTCTAACTTACCTGGCCTTTCAGACGACCCTTCTGTGGTAGGATTGCTGAGGGTTAAAGAACAGCAGGTGCCAATTGCTACTGCCACAATGCATTGGTGACAGTATCACACTAACCGAGACTCCCCGATTCCCATCCAGAACCTGATTCGTCAGCTGGAGACCCAAGGAATGATTGCCAAAACTCACTCACACATATGGCCAGTGCGAAAGTCTGATGGCGACTGGCGACTAACAGTAGACTATCATGGCCTGAACGAAGTCGCACCACCACTGTGAGTGCTGCTGTGCCAGACACGATAGAACTGCAATATGAACTGGAGTAAAAGGCAGCCAAGTGGTATGCTACAATTGACATTGCTAATGCTTTTTTCTCTATTCCTTTAGCAGCAGAGTGCAGGCCACAGTTTGCTTTCACCTGGAGGGGTGCCCAGTACACCTGGAATTGACTGCCCCAGGGATGGAAACACAGCCCTACTATTTGCCACAGATGGATCCAGACTGCACTGGAGAAGGGTGGAGCTCCAGAACACCAGCAATACATTGATGACATCATTGTGTAGGGTAATACAGCAGAAGAAGTTTTCAAGAAAGGTAAGAAAGTAATCAAGATTCTTCTGAAAGCAGGTTTTGCTGTAAAAAGAGGTAAGGTCAAGGGACCTGCACGAGAGATCCAGTTCTTAGGAATTAAATGGCAAGATGGGCGTCACCAGATCCCAACGGATGTGATTAACAAAATAACATCTATGTCCCCACCTACTAACAAAAAAGAAACACAAGCCTTCTTAGGCGTTGTGGGTTTCTGGAGAATGCATATTCCAGGTTATAGTCAGATTGTGAAACCTCTCTATGAAGTGACTCGAAAGAAAAATGAGTTTACATGGGGTCCTGAGCAACGACAAGCCTTTGAGCAAATTAAACAAGAGATTGTGCATGCAGTAGCACTTGGACCAGTCCAAACAGGACAGGACATTAAAAATGTGCTCTATACTGCAGCCAGAGAAAGCAGCCCTACCTGGAGCCTCTGGCAGAAAGCACGAGGGGAAACTCAAGGTCAACCCCTAGGATTTTGTAGTTGGGTATACAGAGATCTGAAGCCAACTATACTCCAACTGAGAAAGAAATCTTGGCAGCATATGAAGAAGTTAGAGCTGCTTCAGAGGTAACTGGTATTGAAGCACAGCTCCTCCTGGCACCCCAATTACCAGTGCCGGGCTGGATGTTCAAAGGTAAAGTTCCTTCTACTCATCAGGCCACCAATGCTACCTGGAGTAAGTGGGTTGCCTTAATCACACAGAGAGCTCAAATAAGAAACCCAAATCACCCAGGAATTGTAGAAGTGATCACAAACTGGCTCAAAGGCAGAGACTTCACAATGCCTCTAGACAAGGTGGTAACATGTGCTGAGGAGGCCCCACCATATAATGAACTCTCAGATAATGAGAAACAGTATGTTTCGTTCACTGATGGATCTTGTCGTATTGTAGGAAAACACCGAAAGTGGAAAGCTGCTGTGTGGAGTCCTACGTGACGAGTTGTAGGAGCAACTGAAGGAGAAGGTGAATCGAGTCAATCTGCAGAGGTAAAAGCTATCCAGCTGGCCCTAGACATTGCTGAATGAGAAAAGTGGCCAATGCTCTATCTCTATACTGACTCATGGATGGTGGCAAATGCTCTGTGGGGATGGTTAAAACAGTGGAAGCAGAGCAACTGGCAGCGCAGAGGTAAACCCATCTGGGCTACTGAATTGTAGCAAAATATTGCCGAACAGCTAGAGAAACTAGTCATAAAGGTACATCATGTAGACACTCATGTACCCATGAGCCGAGCCACTAAGGAACATCAAAACAATCAGCGAGTGGACCAGGCTGCTAAGATTTTCCAGACAGATTTGGACTGGGAACATAAAGGTGAACTATTTTTAGCTCGGTGGGCCCATGACACTTCAGGTCATCAACTTTGATCATTTCTCGTGAAAAATCTCTGTATTGTTCAGTATTCTTAAATTAATTTTTTAAGTGTTTTATCTTTTACTCACTGACTGACTGATTCACTTCCAGTCTTGTCTCCTCCATCTGCCTCCTCGTCAGTATCAGAATCAGCTCCAATCTTGCCTAGATATACACAGTTTCAAACATTAAAATTTAGGCAATATAATTAATACTACATATTTAGGCTTAATCTTAATGTTAACTCTACTACAATCAGCAGAAGAGGGTTTTTTCCCAGTTAAAGCTGATGTTCTAAAATTAGACTTACTCAAACCCCAAAACCTTACTTATGAGTCTTCATGCTAGCATTTTTCAGTTACACCGTATTACAACAAAAAAGTAGACTAGCTATTGCTAGTGCAATACTATAGGCACTAAAAAAAAAAGCACAGGAAGACAGAATTAACAGAAGGTACCCCACGGCATTCAAGGTTCAGAGTTCCACTTAACTGAGAAGTTTACATGTTTACAAATAAATTCTACAGCCCTTAAATTTCAAGTGGAAGTTCAGCAAGATACTGAAAAGCTGGTATGTCATATCCTTAATGAAAGTACATGAACTGTGTGTCCCAGCAGAGCAGAGGAACCCACCAAGAATCCTTTAACGACACCCAATACTCTAGGGCAACTGGTGATACAATTGAACTGGTGTCGCAGTATGTCAGATTTCCGCTGCAAAGAACCAGGAGACAATTTTCTCTCAGTTTACCTAAAATACTTCTCCACTCCTAGCTTTATTTTTTCCACCAAGTCAAATGCTTTGTTCTTAGTTTGGGTACTAAGGAAAAGAAGCTCATACTACTGTCTTCTGAATGTACAGCTTCTAAATCAATGGATAATTTCATGCAAGCTTAAGAGATCAAAACCAGCATATATATATACACACACATATATATACTATATATAGACACACTATTAGCATGTATATATATATGTAATACTAAAATATATATATACTTATATACACACTAATTAATTATGTATTGGTAGCTAAAAATGGAGTGAAAATCCAGTTTAGAGGCAGATTATGCTCTGGTTTACAGCAGTGCCTGGAAGTTTCATTCATACCTTCAAGTATCTTCAACAGTTTTTTTTCCGATAACAGCTCCAACTGCTCCAAGCAAAGCCTTTTGATTTCATCCATGGAACAGTTCTAAGAAGACAGATAAGACAGACCAGGAGCTACTAAAAATTTCTGAGGAGAAAGTAATTATGAATGATAAGTAATACCCCTAACTGTACTGAGCAAAGAGCTAACTCAGATTGCAAGTTCCTTCCCTATTCCAACCTGACGCAACTATTGAAGAACACCAGGTAGGCATTTCAGTTTTGACAACTACCAAAAATAGTGTGTGGGTGGGTTTTTTTCTGAAAAATTAAGCAATGAACACTATCAGTTACTTGACTTATGGCTTAGAGTTTTCACTGCAGCTGTAACACTGAACAGTAAAAGTCCTGGGCCATATGTGTGATGCATGGAACAGCAAACAACTGTAGCCCTGACTACTCCTAATTCTCCATCACTCAGGACCAGGTAGATTTCCTAATTAAGCCTGCAAAGCCAGAGCCAACTGTTGAATTCAAGTTCACAAACTGAAGCAAACACTGTTCTTGACAACACACCAACAGCTGTATAGTACCATAAAGAAAACATAAGGAATATGTAAATTGTGATCCATTTTTCATGCTTAATATATACCACACGCTGCCACAGATTTTATGGGTATTCCGGTTACCCTCACATCTTTCATGTTACTTGGTGTCCTCTTGGTGAAATAAAGTGATAATTTCACACTTTCAAATGAACTACGATACCACATACAAGTACCAAAATTAGAAAGTGCAGAGCATACTGTAACATTCCTGGCGCTAATGTAGGTTTGGTTCTACACCACCACTTTTAAACTCAGTAACACCTTTGCCTCCAGCTGCTCCAGACCATTTTCTTCTCCCAGAGATGAGAAATGAATTAAACTGTATGCAATTCACTATATGTTTAAAATGAAGTCCTGCCTCACATTAATAATATGACTCATAAAGATAAAATTAAAGACAAAAAATTGAAAACTATTAATGAACATCACACAAATGGCATTTCACCTGCAGCCTCTTCTTCTGAACAGGCTGTTAGTCTATTTTTAGGAAGTCCTGCAGTTCACAAGACTCAAAAAGCGTATGCTCCAAGCCAATAAAACTCTACCAATACTACCACTAAAGTCCACAGAATTTACAGCTTCAGAAGCTGTTTATCAAAAAGTAGCTTTATTGTCTTATCTCAGATATTAATTTAATACCATACAAAGAAATTCAGCTGACACAAATAGAAATTAAACTTTTATTAACAAATCAGCATATTTATTAGTGAACAATGCTACTGAATTTACTCCATGCAATTACGAAACTCTTTTTGCATATAACCAACAAGTACATACAGATGGTATAAAAAATAAGCAGCCTGCAGTTCAGCAATGGCTGAGCAGTGGAAGGAGTAAGCTGGAATAACTATATCAAATCTTTAAAAAGTCTCACTTAAGGAGACTTGATATAATCTTTATTTAAGAAATATATAGGCAGCTTTTAAACTGGAAGTCCAATAGACTTGAGAGAAATGTGCTTTGTTACACAAGCACTCAAGCTTGCAAAAAGTATATAAAAGTGTATTTCAGTACCTTTAAAATATCAGGCAGCATCTTCTGTAGTTTTTTCTCCCCTATGATACAGAAACACTGTTGAAGCATTTCTTTTTTGTCTGCAATGTAGAAGCTGACTGGTTTGAGTGAGACGCTGAGATCTAATCCTCCTTCTTCTATATCACTGGGTTGTTCAGCTTCTTCCACTTTCTCTCCAGTGGGTACACTGCATTTTGCTTCCTAAAAATCAAGGAGGGCAAGTACATTTTTCACATTTTCTAGTGAACTAGAGAAGGAGACTTACAGCTTCATTTGTGCTTGCAATAGTTTCCCTTTCATAATCGCAAGGGACATCTTAAGGCAGACCTTTGAGTTTCCAAACAGTGCTTTAGTTTGCAAGGTAACTGCATTACAGAATCTAAGTTTTTGGTTACTGAAACGATTCTTATGCTTTTAAATATTAACTGGAAAATACTATCTGCAAATAACCTAGCTTATAAATGAAAGCATGTTTTAAGGCAGAAGACATCTGTCTCTCTGATTTGCTGGGCAATTAAATCACTGATCTCATAATTTACAGCTAACCTGCTAAGAAGAAAATTGGTGCCCTGTGTGGCACATTCTGAGAATAAAAGCAGGCTTTGCATCAGAAAATATATCTTCCATACATCAGTGGAAGACCTCTACAGTTTAAACAAAAACCAAACAGCTAGAAACACATTTTGACAGCCCCACGACCCACTCAGGACTGCATGTCACGCCAACTTTTGTACCCGCACCCACAATCCTGCAATCACGAGCACCACGACGGGGTCACCTCTGAGCTTGTGCCCCACATCTCCTACACCTGGGAAAACACAGGCCGGCCTCCCCTGCACGTGGACGGGGAGCACCACCGACGGCACGGCCCGACCTGCCCGCGGGTGCCTTTGCTGCACACTCTTCCTCCCTGCAGCTGCAGGCTGACAAGCTCTGACTGCAGGTAACCGGCCCTATGCTCCGGACGGCAGCCAGCTCCGGACGGCAGCCAGCTCCGGACGGCAGCCAGCCCCAACCAGCCGGCCGCGAAGCGGGTACAAGCCGCCTGCCCCCCGCAAAACTTCCCGCAGCGAGCACACGGCGGTAACAACGGCCAGGCCTCGCCCGCCGGGGCGGACCCGGACCCTGTCACTGCCAGGCGGAGAAGGGGGAAAGCCACGGCCAGCGCCGCCCGCCCCTCCTTCCCGCCCCACCTCAACGGCGCCGTGGCTGGACTCGGTGCTCCGCCGCTTCCTCTCGCTGCCGCCCGGCCCCGAGGCTCCCTCCGGACAGGAGGAACGCGAGCGGCGGCGCTTCTTCTCCTTGGCCGATCTCCTGCCCGGCATCGCCCCGCCGGGGCCCGCCGTCCCCCCCGCGCCGCCCTCACATCCGCGCGCCCCAGGCGAGGACTACTTCCGGCGCCTCGCCAAGGCGTCATCGCCGCTTCCGGCAGGGTGGGCGGGAGCGGGCCGACCCTGGCGGGGCCCGCCGTCCCCCCCGCGCCGCCCTCACATCCGCGCGCCCTAGGCGAGGACTACTTCCGGCGCCTCGCCAAGGCGTCATCGCCGCTTCCGGCAGGGTGGGCGGGAGCGGGCCGACCCTGGCGGTATTGGCGGGGGCGGGCTACGGCCTCTGGGTTCACCCCTGTGGGAGTGCTGCTGCCTTGGCAGCTCTTCGGAACCAGGGATCCTGTCCGGAGCGGTGTGGAAGCTCAAGTAGATGACATAAAATCCAAGCAAACTACGTCATCCGGGCAACACCTCCCCTTGAGCTCATCGGCACCTGCAGAACCTCTCAGTGGGTTTTCAGGGTGTTCTGCCGGGCGGGGAGGGGCGGAAATCTTTAGTGGTGATTTGTGTGATCCGGTTTTGGTCTTCGCTATGGTCATGGAATCATCGAAGCGTCTGGGTCGGAAGGGACCTTTCAGATCATCGAGTCCAGCCATCAACCCAGCACTGCCAAAACCACCACTAAACCATGTCCCTCAGCACTACGTCTGCACATCTTTTAAATACCTCCGGGGGGGTGAGTCAATCACTTCCTTGGGCAGCCTGTTCCAGTGTTTGACAAACCTTTCTGTGAAGAAGTTTTTCCTAATACACATCCTAAATCTCCCTTGGCACAACTTGAGGCCATTTCCTCTTGTCCTGTCACTTGGGAGAAGAGATTGACTCCCAGCTCTCTACAACCTCCTTTCAGGCAGCTGTAGGGAGCGATACAGTCTCCCCTCAGCCTCCTTTTCTCCAGAGCAGCTCCCTCAGCTGCGCCTCGTGAGACTTGTGCTCTAGTCCGTATGGTCTTCCCAGCAGAGAGACATTAGACTTAATTGTCTGTTGGTCTAGAGAGTCACCTCAGACTCACTTAAACATTGTTAGAGCTGCCATTCCGAGCCCCTGGTATGAAGCTTTAAGCAGCAGGCTAGACGCCACAGTAAACACCTTCACTTAGTTCTTGTGTAACTTTTTGTTCCGAGAAATTTGTTCTTACTGATTTGGTTGATGTATTGCTAACTTCTACTGAAGACATGCTCCATTAAAAATGGTTCAAGCATGGAAATACCCATAATAAAAAAATCAAATACCCATATCTCAGTGAATGCTAATGTTGACAATAAATTTAGTTTTTCTGTCTTATTTCATGAATATTGCAGAACTCTGACACAAACTATTTTCCATAGGATGGAAACAAAGAGGAATGGGCAGAGAAGCCAATTCAAGGCAGGTGACCATGCTGTGCAATTCAGTAGAACGCTGATCAGCCTTCAGCCACCAATGCCAAGATTAGCTGTAGAGGGAAACGCCAATTAAAGAGGTTAGCTGAAAATGAAGACCACAGTAGACAAATGGCCATCCTGACACAGAAATAATTTGTATTAAGAACCTCCTTTTCTGTGCAGAGACATGCAACAATTTTCTTCTTTATTTAATGCACCAAAGCATCCATTTGTCTTTCTTCTGGGTCTGTTTTCTCCCAAAATTCAAACACGTTGCATTCTAGTTTGATACATTCCACATTGTGTTGGATCTTCAAACAGCATTGGTAGTATTGCCCCATTTAGGTAGAGGTCCATTGAATGGAAGTTGTACAAAACTAGCAGTGATCAAAAGCGCTATAGGCAGATGATAGGTCACACAGTGTTTGACATTGTGTTTTGAAAAGGGTTAGAAGAATTTATTAAGTATTATCTGTTCTTTTTTCAGTAAGCATTGAGTCCCTGCGGAGCTGGATAAGGTGCAGTCACAGGGTCAGAGTTAATCCTAATTAGTCTGTGTTGTTAGATTACCTGGGTGGGTGGAAATAGATTGTTATCATCACAAAATGACAGCCTTAGTGTTCTCTGAAGATGGTAGAGGTAATATAATTGGGAAGTAGTGTTTGAGGGTGTAGGAAGTTTGACAGGAAAATGAGATCCCTTGAGCAACTATATGGAAAATAAAAGGTTAAAGAGTATATGCTTAGGCATGCAAATAGGACAAGTGTTAAAGGAGAATCAAGAATAATCAAATACCTAGTAACTGCCTGTGCTGCTATTTTTATACAAAACTTGCACTTTATTTGTGTGGAGAACATCTTCAATGTAAGCAGCATCTATTCACACAGTACAGAAGCTCAGTAGGTGTGCTGATAAAATGATTTGGCATTATATTGGCACTTGGGTGGTTGCAGTTAGGCTTCAAAATTTACTGTCAAAAAGAGGTAGTTCATACTTAGCATTTATTTTTTCATGTGTTTTATACAGATCAACAGTGACTTGGTCCACATTTGCAAATTCATCTTTGCAACTCGAAAGTCTAGAAAAAAAATTTCCCACCAAAATGGAATAAATGAATAAACATCAAAAATCCATTGGAAGAATAGGAAATATGAAATTGAAATTGCTCAGATACTCCTTTACACTTTCACCAGTTGCATATGGCATCTTGTTGCTGAACATTTAATTTCACAGTCTGTTCAGTACACATTTTGAAAAGGTGGGAAACGTCTAGACTGTTCCTAGACTTTGGATTTGTTGATAGTTTAAAGGGAGAGAGGAAAAAAAAAAGGAAAGTGATCACTTAATATAGTAAGGGATTACATTCAGCTAAGGTAGTTTAACTAAATGTTTTTAAACAACAAGCTTCACACAGCTGGAATTAGCAGGTTATAATATTTCTGAAAGCATTTAGTTATCTCTTTAGTACCGATCTGTGGCACTACTCTTATATAGTAGATTACTTTAGCACAAAACGTTAATAGAGAAGTGACTGCATCCAATGATTCATTAATGTATAGCTCATTGTACAGTGCTTTTAATGAAACGTTAGCAGACTGAAATTAGTCTATTTCTGTCTGCAAACTGAACATGACTGCATAGTTTTTAAAAGTCTGCGTAAGATTAGGTCCTGATAAGAGCAAAATGCATCATAATAATAATTATTACAGAAATCTTTTGATTCATGTATCCCAGGTTATGGTACTATCGTCTCCATTTGCCTTGGCCAAGTACAACCGTTGGTGGTGGCCTAAGTCGGTTTTGATTCCTCATACAGCTCCCTCGTAAGGCATTTTATATTGTATGCTGAGTTATGGCCCAAGCAGATCCCAAGTACTTCCACTTCATAAAACCCAAGGTAGGCCTAACAACAAAGGCTTAATGTGAAGTGCTACTACGTGCCTTTTGCTGCTCCAAGAGCTTCCATGCTAGCTTAGAAAAAGATGCCAGCAGAAGAATTATAGCATCTACTGAGAAGCTTTAAATTCTTAGCCAAAGACACAATTTCTCTTCAAGGGGCTCCTGAAATCTCTCAAACATACTTTTACTATTCCCCTGATGAATCAAATCAGGAGCACTTAGCACACAGATCAACTTATTTGAGGTTTATTGCTGTAGATAGCAATGGGCCATCTACAAGGTGCTCTGTGCTTGGCACGTACTTGTTTTCAATACCCTCTGGTCTCAAAAGACTGTACACCATGAACCTCCTGACTGGTGTGCTTCCGAGGCATAGATTTAACACCCTTTCACTGAAACTTCTTCCTGATGAGATCCTTAAGGTTTTCTAGTTGTTAGAGTATCAAAGTACGCTGTCCTTCTATCCAAGTATTCCTGGCTTGCTTTGTATATCTTGCCTAACATGTAGTGCTGCAGTCCCAGATCAAGGATTTTTTGCTATGTCCCATCATTTCCCTGCAAACTTAAGTGAATTTTGTAATATCTCTTAATATACCATTTCTTGGAGTTGCCAGAATATGTTTATTAAAATAAACATAATTTTTGGTCTAGGAAATTAATGACAATTTTCACGTAAAGAGGTAATCTGTAACAGAGCAATCCCACAATAACAAAACCAAAATGTTAGATGAATATAGATTTCTTAAAATAGCACATGTACAAACACCGTTAAAGAGCACAACATTAAAAAGCTAAAGCTTCAAGAACAATTTTATAGTAGGCAACCAAAATTCAACAGACAGGCACATTATTTCACAGACATGTTTCCTAAAGGTAGCTTCTTAGATGCTTTCCCAGGAAGGGATTGATCTATTGTTAAGCACTGTAAATCTTGAATAATCTCTTGGATTGCCTCATACATCAACCTGCAAGGGATCAAATGAGAAAACCTGTGACTAAGCCATGATCAAGACTCTGAGGGTATGCATCTGGAAATTCATCAGAAGTGTAACAGTACAAGTGTGCAACTAAGGGTTTGACAAGCAAGGTTTGCTGGAAGCAATGCAGTAATTCAGACAGTTCAGTTAGATGGAGCAAAAAAAGTTAAGAGCTCTTGGTCACAAAGCCCTTCTCATCTGGCACTGATGAGGCAGACAGGTACCATGTGATGAAGAGCCCACGTGCCAGAAAAGCTTGCCCGTTTTTTCATGTTTTCCATTCTATTAGTCTAATGAAGAATGTAACTTTGAATATGGACATCTTGGCTTCATCTTAATTCTAAACCAAAGCGTAACATTTACAGTAGTAAGAAATAACATCCCCATTTTGAGCTGAACTTCTTAGATCTGCTCGAATAGTCACCACAGTAATATTAAAGCTACTTCATAAAACTTGACTTTACATTTTTACAGTTTAGAACAGAGTATTTCAGTTGTAAGGGACCTATAGTGATCATCTAGTCAACTGCCTGACCACTTCAGGGCTGTCCAAGTTAACACAAAGTATTAAGGGCATTGTCCAAATGCCTCTTAAACACTGACAGGCAGGGGACATCAACCACCTCTCTAGGAAGCCTGTTCCAGTTACTGCTGCGCAGTCTCTTCCCCATACCTAAATTTCTCTCCCACTCTACTGATGACTTTTTTTTTTCCCCTTTACATCATTAATATTTTACAACATAGAGTAAGACATTTGCTTGCAATTGATGTAATATTCCTGTCATTAAGTCAAAAGTCATGTAAAAGCTTTTGTAGAAGTTCAAGCCATTTTACAAGCTAAAAGATATTCACTTACCAGTGAAGCATGACATCTATACGGCAGTTAGTCTACCCCTCAAAGAGACACCTAATTCTAGGTTAAAAACAGTAAGAGCCATAAAACAGCTAGGTTTCAAAAAGGAAGTGGAAAAAAAGCGGATGAAAAATTAGGTACAAACTATTCTCTTACCAGGATATTTGACAAGGGTTAATATTAACCAGTATTAACGAAAAAGGTTGGTTGTGAAAAGCACAGTTGAACTTAACAGTTCTCAGGGCCCCTTGTCTGCTAACAAAAAAAAACCACAGTCAAGAAACAGACTTACTGCATTTAAACATAGAAACATGGTTGGGGTGGGTGTCGGAGTTGACAGTCACCAAATCACAGCCATCTCCTACATTTCCATATAGATGACCTTTAAGTACTGAGACGGCTTGACATCCTGGTGATTTATTTTGATCTGAGCTATGTTAGAAGTACTTCTTGCAAAGATCCTGTGCACTACAGACTTCAGAAAAGCAGTCAAATGACAAACAGTGAAAAAAGTTTTATTTGCTCTGTATCTTGCAACAAATCAAGTGTAATTCATCCCCAATTATAGTCTGTCACAAAATATGAACAAAAGTATCTTTTTTTTTTTTTAAGCATACATTGTGTCTTCCAATTGCTAAGGAAAACAAACAATTATAGCAGATTAAGAACAAACCTACAGCATTCCTTTACTTTAGCCGGTTCTGATACAGAGGCATACTTTTTTATTTGAGAGTCAACTCCAAGAGACTTAGCTAATTGCACAGCACTTGTATCATCACTGATTAACGTCCCAAGAGCCACAAGCAGTCTAAAAACGGCTTCAAGATCTTGAACGACTTCCATAACTGTGCTGATTACTGACAAACATTGAGCTTTGCCCTCAATGTTGTTGACTTTATGTAAACATACAGCATAGTTCAGCGTCAGTGTGGCAAGTGCAATGTGGATGTTCTTATTAGTGCCCGATTTCATTTCTATTGCTTGTGTCATGATTTCACCCCTCTGTTCCATCATGAGCTTCTGGCCTGCCTGGCTGACAAAACAATTGCAAAGAGCTCTAAGTGCCAACAGCTGGTTTGCTTGCTTTCCTTTGGGGTTCAGAAATTTAAGGAGAAGGACGATAAATTGTACGTGATCCTTTTCACTGCAGAAGTTCTCATTCACAGTGGGATGCCTGACAGACAATCTAAGAATGTCTAGGGCTGGAAAGACAATATCTAAGAAACAAAACAAAGAAAAATATTTTTTCTATTAATATTGCATTACGTGCAAATGTACTGGTGAGTTTCTTTCAGACACAGACACCCATAAACCCCTTGCTTTGGGAACAGACAGTAACAATTTCATGCAGAAAGAGATCCAGGTAAAGCACAAGTTGTTTGAAATTCATAAACACAAGTATTGACAAACCCATTCTAGTAACACTTCAATCAATCATAAAAAACATGCTCCTGAATTTAGGATAAACACAGTGCTTTGCAAAAATTTTAAAATCTTTCCTAAAAGCTCTAATTGATAACAGAGGAGACAAATACAAAATATGGTAACTAATCCAAAAAGGTCTCTGAAAGCTTCTCAGTGACTGAACAGCCCTACAAACTCCATTTGTCCTCATTCCATATCTTACAATATACATAGGTATAAAGCTGCTAATAGAAAGAAAAATGAGGAGAAAAATTTAGACTACCTTCAACTCTCAGATTTAATTTGCAAAGAACAACAGAAAAAAAAAAGGATGTCCTCAACTGATCAGCTGGAAATTGTTTTAAGGAAACCGAACTGAAGAGTTTGTTTAGTAGTTCCCCACCGTGTTCCCAAATTTCAAATATACCTGGCTCCTTAAGTCTACTATTGGTTACCCACATTTATAACCAAACCAGAGTTGAACTTGCTTAGCTATTTATTGAGCAGTTTGTCCTGCAGATATGCAGAATTTTGAGAATTAATGCCTCGTACAACATAAAGAATCTGAAAGGTATGATGATGTTAGCTATCACCAGCTCCCAGCTGTGCCAAACATAGTTTTAGTTATGTTATATAATGAATGTGAATTTTTAACACCAAAATATTCTTCCTGTTAATAAATCTTGAACTGCAATCTCAAGAAAGCAGTTCATTTTAGCTGCATGTTTAGGTATTTGTATATGCAATGTATCCATTTTTTCCAGAATGTGCAGTAACAACCAAAATGGCCTTTCCAATCCATCCGTGCTCATGACAATATATTATCAATTGAAATGTTACCACTTCCACTTGCGCTCGTTCAGAATGTTATTTCACTAATGCAGTTCTGACCACATAACTTAGCTTCAGTGACTTATTTACTACCATATTAAGCAGGAGCTACTTTTATAGATTTTTTACTAATTTATCTCCATAATTCCATCCCTCATTTGATAACAGCTTAGGACTCCAACCTCACACTTCTTTGCTCTATCTCCAAACAAGCCTCACACTTCTTTCTTGAAGATGCTCCTGCTAATGAAATAGCCATGACTGATGTTAATGTCAAGTTTCTCCTTCATGTTTACCGTTGTGCCAAAAACAAAACTTGAAAACCAATTACCAGTTGTGCAATTCATGCCACAGCCCCTGCTACTGATTGGAGCCATTAGCATATGTTTATCATCTTCTGGTTTCTACTTGGATTATAAACTGTTTGGAACATACTCTATGTAAGAGCCAGCTTAAGACAACTTTTGGTTCACGGTGAAGTATTGGTGTGATGATACAAAAAATAATTGTGATTGTCTACCTTCAGGCCAGTTAATGGCTCTCCATAAAGTCTGAAGTTGCTGTGCTGTAGGTGTTTCTGTGGAGTTGTTGCATGTTGTAGACAACAGCTTTTCTAGGATTATCAAGTCATCTTCTGTAAGCTTATGTTCTTCAGTTGCACTGCCATTAAGTTCCTTTAATTTGCCTGTAAGACAATAGAAGAGGCATGGCTTACTGACATTAGAACTTCACAAATCCAGATTTTGAATGAAATACTACAAAAGCACTTTATAAACAAGTTACAACTATTGTAGTTGTTTTAGGAGGGATTTAGATTTTTAAATACTACTTTTTCCAGTTTCATAGTTTTCTAATTTTAAGGTTTTAATCATCACAATGGTTGCTACTGTTAAACTCCCTCTAATACTGTAACACAAAGATTCAGAATTCACATCTTAGCCTACACACAGGCAAAAATGCAGAAAACAAGACCATTAGTTTCCATAACTGAAATGTGATTCCTTTTTTGCTCTT
Source organism: Limosa lapponica baueri (assembly GCA_002844005.1). Lineage (NCBI taxonomy): Eukaryota > Metazoa > Chordata > Aves > Charadriiformes > Scolopacidae > Limosa > Limosa lapponica. The sequence continues at coordinate 1,148,600 of KZ505721.1, forward strand.
TTCTATTATTAAGTAATAGAAACAAAAAAGAAACTGTATGTTCTTAGTGTGATCAGTCTTTCTGTTTTCACTTAAGTGCCGTAAGAAAAATATGATTGTACCACATCCTGTATTCAAATTTCAATGTAATTTTAAAAATCAAAGTATTGGAAACATTATTGTAATGTACGGAATTTTGCTTAAAATAGATCTAGCCTTAAGCACCTGCCAATCATTGTTCTTCCAGAATTGATGAGGGCCATGTCAAGAAACACAAGCAGGCAGTATTACATTAGTAATGAGTCTTACAGTATGCCAAAAATCAGCTGCGGGCTTCCTATTAAAAAAAAACATATAGCTATTAAATCTATCCCAGTCCAGCCATAATATTAACCACAGTATTTAACCATGTGCTGTAACAAAAACACAGGAAACTCAGTGAACCTAGGTTTCAGATTCTAAGCTTAAAAAAACCAAACAACCCACTAAGCCTGTGGCTAATATGGTTACCCTTCAAGAATATTGGACAAAAATAAACTGATACAGTATGCTTTTAAGACTAAGTAAAAGTCTCTGCTTTGCTATAACATAGCAGAATGAAAATCAGCAAAATCAGCCAGCCTTCCTGTTCTCCCTCTTAGGAAGTTTTGAACAAAATTTTAGCGTAAAGTCTGCGCAAAACTAAGAAAAGGCTAAATCTATTTACTACCAACAACTTCCAGAAAAAAAAAAATCCAGTTTGTGAATCCCATATCTTCTCCCCGAACAAACAAATATCAGAGTGCAAGAAAATTCAGGGAAACAGGATGAGGCTGACTGAAGATTCTGAATGATATTTTTAAACAGAAAATGAAACCTGAACAATATGTAGAAGAGCAATACTGCAGACAGAAGGCCCCAGAGGCTTGAGAAGCGGACCTATGCGAACCTCATGAATTTCATCAAGGCCAAAGGTCCTCCATCTGAGCCGGGGCAATCCCCAGTATCAGTAATGGGCAGTGAATGGATTGAGAGCCATCCTGCAGAGAAGGACTTGGGGATACTGGTGGATTACAAATTGGACATGAGCCAGCAATGTGCACTTTCAGCCCAAAAATTCAACCATATACCAGGCTGTATAAAAAAAAAAAAACATACGTGGCCAGCAGGTCAAGGGAGGTGATTCTCCACCCCACCTGGAGTACTGCGTCCCACTCCAGGGTCCCCAGCACAAGAAAGACATTAGAGCAGGTACAGAGGAGGACCACAAAAATCAGAGGACTGGAATGCGTCTCCTATGAGGAAAGGCTGAGAGAGTTGGGGTTGTTCAGGTGGAGAAGAGGAGGCTCTGGAGCGACCTTATTGCAGCCTTTCAGTATCTAAAGGGGGCTTATAAAAAAGACGGAGGCTTTTTATCAGGGTCTGTAGTGACAGGACAAGGAGTAATGGTTTTAAACCGAAAGAGGCACTGGAACAGGTTGCCTAGAGAAACTGTGGATGCTCTCTCCTTGGAAGCGTCTGAGATCAGGTTGGATGTGTCCTTCAGCAAGCTGACCTAGTGAAAGATGTCGCTGCCTACAGCAAGGGGCTTGGACTAGATGATGTTTAAAGGTCCTTTCCAACCCAGACCATTCTATGATTCTATGACTGCGAGGCCAGGAGCTTGCCCTCTTCAAAAAGTTGGATAAATGTGAAAGTATACTTTTTCCAAAAAGCAGAATCTTTTAAGTTTCCTTATCAGACTATCTGGACAACTACAACACTTTCAAGCTCTGTATACGAAGGGAAAACAAGGAAGCAAGAGAGTTTTAATTTGGAGATGTTCAAGGCAGGTACATTGTGAATACAAACTAGTTTTACAAAACCCTTAGATGTACTAATGTATGTTCAGAAACATAAACTGGTGACAAATGGCGTAGAGATTTTGTGGAACATTTACAGAAAATATAGAGGAGGGGATAGTAGAATAGGAACGAAGCCTGAGAAGAGAGGGAAAAACAAGCCAATAATATAGTTTACCAAAATAAATTGTCCAATTAGTAAATATTGCACACTGTTTTCTTTTTTCTGTTACACAGAGAGTTCTGCTTAAATATAACAGTCATCATTGCAACCTGTGAAATTGCAGAGTGCTTTACTTTAGTACTTCATAGATTACATTGTATGGTTATCTGGTGAACTAAAACTTTCATGAGCAAAATCAGAAAGGGATTGCACATGACCTGCATACCTAGCATCTAGGGAAAAAAAAACAAACTACAGTATTTAAATGTACCAGCTTGATCAAAAAGATGCCAAACAACAGCAGATACAAGCTGAGAGGAAAAAAAAAAGGGTATCCTGTATTAGAGTTCTTGTGAAATTTACTCATACTCCTAGGCCTTCAAATACATGCACCATTAAAATGATTAATGCAATTTTAAAAGGTCAAAACCAAGAAACAGTAGGAAAGCTATGGGAAATCACTTAGCTTTTTGAAAAGATCAAAAGTGAAGTTAGTTCAAACAGATGAAAAATAAAAACATCTTTGAAATTAAACTTACCAAGTATCTGTGTAGGATTGGCCTGGTCAAATGTGACAGCATCCTTCTTTGGAAAATAAATATTTTCAACTTTAGCTGCAGCTGATTGGTAGGCGCCCATTCCTACATAAAGGAAATACAGTGTTACCAAAGTGTCTGACATAGAACAATATCCAACCAGTAAGTCTCTCCTGCTGGACATTAGTCAGAAAAGGTTTTTAAAAAACTGAATGCTTATGCAAATAGCTGTCATTCCTTATATTATTTTTACATTCAAGGGTTAAAGCTTAAAGCAATACCTTCATAAATTGTTCTCCTTTCATGTAAAAATTTACTATACAAGTGTAAATTATTAACAGGGATTTCTGAATTATATGAACTAAATGCACAGTCATTCATAGGAATGTGTATTACACTTAAGGCATGAAAATGGCAAGGGTCATTTTACAGCAAAGATCCCTCCTGTCCCTGAAATCTTATCTTTGGATTATTTTCATACTGAATAGGCAAAGCTTTTATATATTGAAAGATTTGCAGATATGACCAAGTTATGCCACATGCAATAGTAGCCCAAAATCTCTTCAGAATGAGAGTAATAAGAAGCTTTAATCATGACTTGTAATAATTTCCTACAATCTTAGGTGAATTAGTGGCTGATATTGTGTAATTTCCATTAACTAGATATACCAGTTTCTTTGACCAACAACATAACTAGTAGGAAACCAAAATTCCTCTACAAAAAAGATTACTATAATATATTTTAAAACTTCGTGCGTGACTCCTGCGTGTAAAGGAAGGCTCTGTTATCCCTATTTTCTGAATAATTTTGAGAGTCTGAGCAGCTTCAATCTGCTAATTATTTTTAATTAACTACAAGTTTGCATCAATATAGACTCCATGTCAAAGGAAAAACGGAAGCAAAAGCTCAAGGATGCTTTTCATTGGCAGGCATCATCTCTTACCCGTATATGGATCAACCCCACCAACTGGAGCGACTGCATTTGATGCTGAACCAGGAACATAGCGACCAGCACCTGAACGGAGGAGACATTAGGCTTTTTAAACACCACCACTGATAAAGAGGTAACATATACTTGTATTTAGTTACCAGTTTTCAAACATCACTCTTAAAGGTGTTATTGTGCACTAAAGGAATTAAAGAGAAGTCTTCAACACTTCCTGAAATTTAGGGATTAAATCTATGCCTGTGAGCTACACGGGGACAGCACTGCTGCCCAGGCCTGGCCTCCCACTGTGCCTGGGGCGAGCCGTGGCCTCTCCTGTGGGAGGTGGACTCTGTTTGTGGCACTGAGTCCTCACATGAAGGAACTGCAGGGTCTTTGCATCTGCAGAGACCACAGCCTGAGCCACACGAAGCAAGGGAGGAGAGATAGATGGAGACCACAGTAGAATAGGAACAAAGAAAGACTGTCAAGATGGGGAAGGCTGTAGGCTGTAGCTTCTGGCAACAGCACATAGGCTTCTGCTCCACCTGTAGATCCACAAATGCAGAACAAGCACAGTGCCCTGGCACTGGTGAGGCCACACAACAGGGGATGGATGCATCAGACCAGCTGAGATGGCGCCTTGTGGCTGAAAAAATGGGAAAGTCAAGTAGCAGTGATGGGAGGCTTCCTCCTGCAATGTATGGAGGCATGACGTGGTATCTTAGGAGGTTTGTGTCTGCTGGAGGCCAGGATGTTGCAGAGAGACTTGCAAAGCTTGCCTGGCCTTCAGACTATTACCCTGCTATTCTTCCACATCAAGTGGAAGTCGGCTCATCGAGTGGGTCAGCAACTCACTGCCTTGCTGGTTTTGCAGGCAGGACTTAAGCATCTGTCTGACAAAGCAGGGCTGGATTGTCTTTGCAAACTAGCTTGTTAAACTACTGAGTAGGACTTCAAACTAGCTAGGAGAACAGGGAGAGTTAGAATCTAAAATTTAGGGTGGAAGGTACCAATAAAGGTAACGTAAAAAGAAAAGGAATAATAAGGGAAAAAAAACTACTCTATGAATATACCAATTGCTGTGTTGGCTGTGCATCTGAGAGTTTGACAAAACATAAGGTTTAAGACCTACTCCCCTGCTGTAGAGAACAGTGACAGGAGGCAGATGAGACAGCAGAGGGCTCTCCTAAGCAGGTCTGGATATGCTTTGACAGTCGTGCAGTCCACCTTATCAGTCTGTCCCATGCTACTGGCCCAAACAGAGAACTGCAAAAAACAGTGCTCTGGTGCTGAACACTGAATGCAACTGAACATGATTAAAATATGCATCTTAAATGCTAACAAGACAGATTATGAATTTACCATTACCTGTAAATGGATCTGCTGCAGGTATTGTACTTGATCCAGATGAAGAGCCTGGAACATAACGTCCAGCACCTGGTGAAACAGTAAGAAAAGCAATGACTACTGTACAGAGCTTGATGTTATTAGAATGTCAATGCTTTTCAGACAGAAGCACTCAAAAATAAAGCCAAACATCAAATATGTCTTATTGCTTACTTTTTTATGAAAAGAAATCTAATCCTACCCACACAAGAGTCCTTTGATGCTGAACAAATTCCTCCTGATTATTTGAGAGTCAGGACTTTGTTTTCTGGGGCATACACATTACACATTTGGATGCAGCCAAATCAAAAGTATGTGTGTAAGTCCAGATGACTGCAGCTCCATGAGATACATCTGAACCCGATTAGCCTCTGGTCTCATTTCTAGTTCATTGCAAGAAAATGATTTAGCTCAATTATTTTATGACATTTTATTCCTACCTTCATCTTTGTGAAACTAGTGGAAATAAGACTGCTTTCTTTTGTAAATGTGATAAACAGGATGTAATTGATTAACATGGTTCAGCTTATGAGTAATCAACTTGTTCCATATCCTCCCTGAAAAAGGGTCATTTATGTATTTCACTCAGTTTTAGTTCATTCTCTAGCTAAATTTTTGTATTTCGTTGATTGCCTTAACAACACCTGGCCACCTCTTAGACGACTATGAAGAGTGGGATTTTCTTGATTAAAGTTTTTTCGAAGATTTGTTCTTACAAATACTTCACAAGTTTGTCAAGTTTTCATATTTGTCTTCTCAGATCTATCTGCGCCTTGCACTCAAACATTTAAGGACATTAAAGTCCTGCAGAAGTGCAGGAGCTACAACAGTGAAATCTGCCTGAGCAGACAAGTGAGGTGGACTGAAAACTGTCTGAACAACCAGACCCAGAGAGTGGTGATAAGTGGCACAACACTCAGTTGGAAGCCAACCCCTGGCAGTGTACCCCGGGGGTCAGTACTGCATCTGGTCCTGTTCAACATCTTCATTAACGATCTGGAAAATGAGTCAGAGTGCACCCTCAGCAAGTCTGCTGATAACACAAAAACCGGGAGGAGACCTGATGTCATAATTTAAGTTTATAATTTTTACCTGTAAATGGATCTGAATATTGAGCACTTGTACTCAGCAGAGTTTGCCCTTTAGTGTTGTCCATAATAAACTTAGCCACCTGATCCAGAAACATAGGATTTAGATCATTCTTTTGCAGGAAGTTGTATGCCGTCAGCCAAGGATCATCGGTGATGTTATATGGCAGTTTGTAGGAAGGCCCACTTTCATTTACATCAATAGTGAAAACATAGTCATACTCCTTTAGGTAGATTAAAAACAAAAACAAAATAGAAGTTTGTCAACACTTTTTACATAAGGATGTATCAAATGCAGACTAATAACAGCGCAGGGCTAAGCCAAAGAACTTAAATACTGCTACTTGGAGATTGTATCAGTAACACTCTCCTCCACAGGCTGGAAGTAAAAAATACTTAAACCATACCCTGTGTTTCCAGAATTCTCTGTCTCAAGAACAGGCTAGAACAACCTATCATGATAATGTGTGTCAGATATATTACAAGAACAGATGTGTCAGATAACTCCCATGGACAGCTCTGGCTGCCTGCAAAGCTACAGGGCAGTCAGATGCCTTGCAAAACTTCAGTCTTAAAAGCACGCTTCAAATACTAAACCACAACAAATTCCTAAGGTTTTTTTTAAATCATGTGAGAGATAAAATTAGTATCTCAAAGGCATTCCTTTTGTGGTGGCACTAGACAGAGACTTTTCTGCATGTATTTCAGTAAGAGAAACATTTTTCAGCTTATCTGTCTTTAGGTTCAAAAGCTGCTATAGAAAAGAAGCAGAGAAAGCCTGGTACCTAATATTTTAGATAAACCTCACATTATAAATTGTATGGTTCACACCCTTTGGAAAGGAAGTTAAAACTAACTTCTCAAGGTATTAGCAATAAATACTAGAGAACTTGATAAATTCTTTACTAATAGTTTACTTCTTTACAAAATAGTTTGCCTCCATTGGCTTGCTCATTTTACAAAATGTGTTTCAAAAGTAATAAAGCAAGTAGTACTTATTTATACTTCTACCTTTGCGTTTAAATAGATCAAGGAAGACAAAAACATACAATCATAATCCTATTTCCCAAATTATATTTTAGCTGAGCAAAGATTGGAATAAATTTTTAATGAGAAATTAAGCATTTGACTTAGAGACGAATAAAACCAATTAAAGTTTGCATATACCTTTCCTTCAAATAAAACTTTTCCAGATGTTTGTTGTGTGGCTCCAGAAGAACCAACAACATCACCAATCTTTATCCATCTTCCTTCACTAACGCTCCACTGATATGCTTCTACTTTCCCATTGTCTTTAATAAGCCGTGTCTGTCCATCTCTTGTTCCTGTAGACAGGAGTGTTTAAGAGTTTGAACAAATTCAAGAACACGATTTACTCTAAGAGAGAAAAAAGTCTTCAAATACAGCTCACATTTAAAGATGAAAAGATAGTTCACCAACATTTAAAGTCACAGCACAGGAAGTAACTAGATAATACATGTCACAACAAGAATAGCAGAAATCTCAACATCAGCATTTTACAATTACAGTAATGGTAACTGCCACCAGACTAAGTTGCAAAAGCAATCCTTAAGTCAAGTATTTCAAAAGTTTACCATTTTCCCAGGGAGATGACAATCAAGAAAGGTGATATTCTCCCATGGTCTAACATGATGGGAAGCTTCATACGATTGTAATTTTTATGCCACTTGCTGATCAGAGCCAAGGGCTGAGGTCACTGGTTACTTCGCCTTGGGAAAAAGTATTTGTCTATTTTACCACTGCTTCCACTGTATTCTTAGTAATCTCCCGAGTACCTCAAAAGTGTAAAGTGAGTTAAGACAAACTTTTTCAAACCAAAAACTAATGCAGACAGTTTGCATCTACTTTTCTTTTAGGAAAACAATTCCACATTCAGTAGTCTTTTTGCAAATTACATAACTGTCTCATATACTATTGGCACAGCTGGCATAACAGATCTAAAACATCTCAAACACACTGCAGTATCCTGAATTCCACCTTCTTTTAAACTCTCATAAGAGAAATATTTTATACTATTTTAGTCTACAAAAAACCACCCCATATATTTAAACTAGAGCCTTGCCTTCAAAAGAATTAATGAAAGCATAGTAGAGTACAATTAAGCTGTTTTCTTCAGTGACTCTACTGAAAGGGATCAAAGCTTTAATTTTGGAAACTATGGAAAGTTTCAGTAACTCAGAACTAAGACTTGGAGGTATGTCTAACCTGACAACAGTGCAATAACTTACCACGATCCTTAAGATGTTCTCTTCCAGGAAGGTCATCAGCATTAATATCTCCTAAATCACCTGTTTTAGGGTCAATGGATGCTTGGGAAAGCTCATTTTCAAAAGCTTGAATCTCCTCAGCACTTGCTGTACGTTCCAAAGACTCTGTAAACACTCTTATAATGCCATCACTGAACAGAGCGAAAACAATCAAACAGAAATACTATTTAAAATGTCAAAATGATTACATACATTCTAATGGTGACTTCTATGTCTTAAGTATTTCTAACAAGCTCTCCTAATTATTTTTATGAAAGCTTGCGCTCATGCTAAAAACACCCAGAGAAGGACTTAAGCTGGTAACCCTATCTGTAGTAAAATTTTAAAATCAAGGTATGACATGCCTATCAAAAGGGTTTTTTATACAGTACTTGTAAGTCCATTCTCATTCTATTCATGGTTTACCACATTCCCAAAGAACTCACTCTACCTCTGAAATTGACGTAACAAAAGAATGACTTCTTGGAATAAGTACAGCACATGTTTAAATTTAATCCACACACACATTTTGATGGCTGTATTTTTAAGTATAGATGAAACTGATTTCCAAAGTGAAGCTTGCAATTTTATTTAAAAATACACTGTGAATAAAACCTGAATACCTTGCACCAACTACGATGTCACCATTGTCTAACACGCAGCAGCACCATACAGACTGAGCTGGAAGTCTGATAGTTTGAGCACATTCTCCTCGTTTCCAGATTCTAAGAGATCTATCCTCTCCAGTAGTTACAAAATCTGAAAAGAAAAAGTAATAAAAACTTTTAAAGTATATTTTCGGTGTACTGTGATACTAGATACTGTGACACTGCCACTCTGCAACTATCTAAAAATTAGAACATTAAAAGAACCCTTCAACAATTTAATACTCCTCTCAGTTGCAAGAAGAGAGTTAAAAGAAAGCTACCGCATAGTTGTCTTCTGAAAAAAAAAAAAGTTAATAAATTGTGGATGAAGCAGCCAGACAGGGAATCAAATTACACTCAAGACAAACGAAAGATTCCTTCCTCCTTTCAACAGTTTAAAAAAAGGAACCTTGAAGAATTTTGTGACCATCACTGTTTTATCTTACACTATATTTGCAAGGTAGGCCTGCTTTTTCAGGAAACATGCATAAAGCACTCTCTAAAGTCTATAAACTCCTCAATGAGGAATTTTAAGGCATAAGAGATTTACAACACACACATCCACTAATATACATGCAATTTAGCTGTTGAATAAATGCACAAGTGTTCCATACGCCACACAAAGGTCACTGACTTGGAATTTCTTCTGCAACTGTCTGCAACCTCTAAATCTCTAACTCTGAAAACAAATGTAATTAAGCCCCACACATAACATTCTTAACTTAAACAACTTGTAACGCAGTGAAAACTTTCTGTAAGCTACGCATTACTATCTTAGTACTTTGCAACAGTGCTGAAATACACTTGGCAAACTACATGATAATTTTGCCTATCACTTTGCCAAAGTTTCACTTAAGCCTTACAATTAGGCCTAACCCAGGACCTTTCATCTCACCTACTGCCAGAGCAATTCTGCTGGAGGTGTGATTTGGAGTCAATCACAAGTTGGTTTTTTTAATTATTTACACTAAGAAAACAAGTAAATTAAACTCCACCTGAGTTCATTAGTTGTGGCAGCTGCACAGAATGCCTACCTTGCTATTTCATTTTGGAAGAATGTTCAGTTATAGTCACAAAAATAATCCTACCTTTACACTGAGGGAAGACAGAGATGCTGTATATATAATTTGTATGTCCATAATACACCTGCAAACACTCGCCAGAGATCTGCCATCTTCGAACAGTAGCATCATTAGCACAGGAAAGGAATTCCATTTCACTGAGAATAGCTAAACCTCTCACACAGTCTTCGTGTCCTTTATAAAAGAAGGGAACAATTTTAACACAGCTTTTCTTTCCTTTAGCAGCAGTATACCATTTCTATTTATTTCTATTTCACATCTAAATCCTGGCAACCCATCTTCACTATGGAAGCCATTTAAAAAAAAACCAAACAAAAGCAATTCATTGCTCATTACTCTCTAAAAACAATCTAATTCTTTTAAAAGTCATGTGATTTCTGTGCATACAACTTGTGAGACTTTAAAAATCCTACCTAAAAATTGTTCAATTTTTCTACGGTTTTAATTTTTTTTCTCTTTTTAAAAAAAACACATGCCCCCTATGAAATTACCAACTGCAGCAACATTTACCAGTGAATGTTCTTTCACATCTGCCTGCCTTCCACAGTTTAATAGTTTTGTCAGCTGAACCAGTCAACATTAATCCCTGTTCAGGCAGTATTTTCACTGCCCATATTGCAGCTGTGTGACCCTGCAAAAAAACCAACATTATTAGACTTGTCAGAATCAAAGCAAGAGTACCTATTTTATATTCATATAGAGGAACTTCATACCTGTAATGTCATCATACATCTGTCATTCAACCAGACCTTGGCTGTTGTATCCCATGATCCACTTAATAACGTACCAAATTTCCCAGATGAAAGGCTGCAAACTGGAATTAATATTCAAATTAGCACTGACAAGTTTCCTGTATTGCCACCAATCTTATGCCAGCAATTTAAAGTGATTTATTTAAGATTTACTTAGTAGCACATTTAGTGTTGAGGAGTTTGGGGAAGAGTTAAGTTGAACTGCAGTTGCACTGCAACCTAGAAAGGTGCTGCTTAAAAATCTCTTCACTTTAGATGTCAAAATTTCACATCTTTTTGCCATTCATATTTTAAATTTCTCTTAGTATCAGATCTCTTCAGACTAGAATATGTTGACAAGCAGGTTAAGTAACTAGTCAAGAAACAGAATTAATGCAAAGGTTAGGTTTAAGATGACAGAGAAAGCCAACATTTAATCAACGTGTATTAATTTATGTCCTCAAGAAGCAAGATTTTGAATAAAAAGTACTTAGCTCATCTTTTAGAAGGCAAAATACTAGTATCAAGAAATTGTGGTGACATTTAAAGATTTAGCAAAAAGATAATCTGCAAATGCTCCAGTAATAAACAGGTATAAAACTGAAGACTAAGGGTGCTAATAAGGTTTACTAATAAGTTTACAAAAAGAGCTAAGTCATATACAGAGAGTACCCTGTCCATCTAATCATTCCTAAAATGGAAATAGGGCCTGATGTTTCTTGCTTCTATGACTCCACAGTGAGAACCAGACAGTATTCCACCTGTCACTCATAATGTCCTACTTTTTCCCCACTTTAAAAAATGCAGAATTATATTAATTGTAAAATCTGTTTTAATGTTTTACATTACTGTAAAAATTGCTACATATACTTTTTTTTGTAGGGAAACCTATAACTTGTCTAGAACAACTCATCCCTTTTTACAGCATTGGAGGGGGGATGTCACATGTTATTTTAACTACTCATCCATTCTAGGCTTCTGATAAAGTATGTAGGTTATTCCATGCCTCCTTACACAGTGACATTTTCCTTCTCTCAGAGAAAGCCAAGAGCTTTATAATACAAACATAAATTTTAGATGCTGTTTAGCAGTCCAGGGTATTTTCAAACTGGTCTCCATAACCATCCTTTAACAGTCAAAAAAAAAATAATCCCCAAAACCTCCAACACTTGGAATGTTTATTTTTGATACCTTATAATTACATGATTAGACTATTTAAAGGTCTATTAAATAGTAGATTAGCTTACTGTTGTGGTTTAACCCCAGCCAGCAGCTAGGACCATGCAGCCAGTCACACAGTTCTCCCCCTCCACCAGAAGGGCAGAGAAAAAGAGGGAGAAAAGAAGGGGGAAAGGAAAAGAACCCACAAACTTTGTGGGCTGAGATAAAGACATTTTAATAGAACAGAAAATGAAAATAACAATAATAATGACACAAGTCACTCTCACCACTAGGTGAATTGGTTACCTTCCCAAGCAGCAAGTACTCCGTCCCCACCCCAGCTAACCCCATTTTAACCCCACTGAGCACGACATCTATGGTACAGAATATCCCTTGGGCTCTTCCATCGTTCTACCTATGGTTCCTATCAGCTTCTATTGGAAGATGAAAAACATCCTTGAAAAATATAAACATCACCTGGCAACAACTAAAAACAATAGGCATTATTGACAGTCCTTTCTTAGGAACTCTGAAACACAGCAACCACCAGGAAAAAAAAAAATTAACTCTAGCCCAGCTGAAACCAGGACACACAGAACAGAAAACCTTAGTATGCTAATATGAAAATTGCTGAATCTTATTATATACTTCAAGAAAAGGTATACAAAGGTGGTTTAGTATGGCACATGCTGCACTGACCTGACTGAAGAGAGGTGAAATTTCTGTAATAAGCTTTTAGTTTTTACTAATATTTAAAGCACCAATTAATATTAGATCCCCATCTAGGTAACAAAATGGGCAGCGAAAGTTTGTTTATTTAGGAAGCTGACTTTTTCTACTTCCATCAACTTTGGAATAAAAATTAAGCTTAATTCATGCAGAATGAAATGAACTGCTTCTTAAAAATCCAACTCTTGGCAAAAGGGTTATCATTCTGCAAATTGCCATGTGTTCACATATACAGTAAAAGCTCAAGCATTCATCAGAGTAAACTTGGAAATCCTTGCAATGAACTGTCATTGAGATCATAAAATCCTATTTTGCAGAGGACATAATTAAATAGTTTGCTACATTAAATACCAAAGAAATCAAAATTGAGTTTTATAAATTTAACTTAATTTCCTCTCTAACACATCACATTAACTTTTATGCAACAAATTAAAAAAAAAAAAAAGACAGACTACATACCTGTGTTCTTATGACCCTTAAGGGTGTAAAGAGGAGCTGGGTTGTCAACTGTGAAAATGCAAATATTATGATCATTGCCACCAGTTGCAATCAGCCCACGAGGATAGAGGTCACTTGGAGGTATGATGCACACACAAGATACAAAATTTGAGTGGCCACTCATACAGTGCATTTCAGTAAAACCCCTGTTAAGACTAAACATATATGATAATCAGTTGAGAGTCATGACAGAAACATTACTTATTTGAGGCACTGGATTACAACAGCTGTCTTATACTCCAACTCTTGAATTAATAACTCTGCTTGTATTGTGCTCAATAAATACTATGGATGATCTAGAAAGAATGAAAAACTTACCAGAAAAATTATATCCCAGCATTCCAACTCAGTAAGCGATATTTAAAGCTTTCCACTTATTTTTTGGTAATGATAGGCCTGGAAGGACTTAGTTTTGGTTTTTCTTGCTCATTGGCAAACACTATGCCCAATTTGATCAGTAGTTACAGTTTGCCTTCATGAAATCTTTTGCCGTCTCAAATAAGACTCAAATATGTAGCACAATATACCCTAAAATAACAGGGCACATAAATGGAGGAGGTTTACTGCCTGCCAAATCAATTCACTGGCCCTTAATTAGGAGTACTGTAGAGGTTTAATAGTTAAGTAGAGTATAACTAATTCAAGCAGCACCCCTATTTCTTCATCATGATCCAGCCTCAATAGCGATAGCAGTAACTGGAAAAAGCTTGTTATCCCCATATAATAAATGTATGGGCTGTGGTGGTGTTTGTTTGGTTTGGGTATTTTTTTTCCTTTTTGTGTTTGTTTCCCCCATGCCCAAAAAACATATCACACTCATCCTTCACACTCTACTGCTTGGAAAGCTTGGAATACGTAGGTAAATCATGATACTCTTCTAAATTCTAAAATGTCTTCTCTGCTGAAAGTACAAAGAACAAATGAAGGTAACATATATTTCCTGTAAAATTTAAATAACAAAAATAACATACTGCAGTTTGCTTACCCACTGAACCCTGCCTACTGTAACACCAGAGTCTTCAAAGCAGAGAGACATAACCATTACCAACACTAAAACTCTGCATGTTACTCATGTCTCCCTCACACAGCCTTTAAAAATTATGTGTCAGAATCAGACTTCCTTTCCTGCAATAAATTTCTAAGCAATTTAACAAGTTCTCCCCTTGTGATGAGAGATTTAACAAGATACACTTAATGAGATTAGTCTTCCCCCCCTCAGTTGCAGAGGCAGAGACATCGATTTAATCACTCATGTGAGCGTTCAGACAAATTTGCCAATTATCCAATTCACTGGAAGGCAGTGGAAAGATTCACAGTTCACAATTTGAAACTACAGGCTGGTGAGGAGATATGTCCTGTGGCTTTCTGCAATACCTTACATCTCCACCATCTCCTACACACATTGCTTAGCACTACTTCTTCTGGTCACAATGATATGCTGAAAAATTCACTGAGTGAATTCAACAAGACAAATGCAGTAGGAGACAACCCTGTATGACATGAATATCAGAGAAATAATGTTGGGCTTTTTCCTTATCCAATGCCTTCGTGTATTTAAATTTCCTGTGTA
>KZ505721.1:1163825-1180401 GCA_002844005.1 Limosa lapponica baueri
CCAGGGAGCAACGAAGCCGGTACCCGCTGCCCTCGCCCGCCATGGCGGGATGCCGCCGAGAGAGGTGTCCTGACACAGCAACTATCCCCGCCGCTGCTGCCGCCGCCGCCGCCGCTGCCGGAAACGGCCGAGCGCCGCGCCGGAAGAGCTGTCCCTCGGCACGCCGGCCAGGCGCCGGCGGCTAGACTACGCCTCCCGGCAGGCACCGCGCCGCGGAGAGGGCGAGCGCTGCCTCTCCTTCGCCGCGAGGCACGCTGGGAGATGTAGTCAGTCCCTCGGCGGCCGGAACGAGATTTCTGACTCTCGCGATAGCCGGGCGCTGGCGCGGTTGGGCTGGGTGGTTGCTTCGATACCGGCTGCGTTGTCTGCGGAGGCTTTAATGGCTGGCGGTGAGAGGAAGGGGCTGCCACCGCCCGGGAAGCGGGGTTGGCGCACGTCTGTGGCTCCGTCGGGCTTTCCGGTTCTGTAGCTGGGCCCGCTGATGCTGTGACTTCCGCGCCTTCCCGGCTCCAGAGGCCGTCAGCCTGCTTGGGGGCGGGTGTTTATCGCCCCGGGGGAACAAGGGTACTTGCTGCCCGTTTGGGTCGTGGTGGTCAGTACCGCCATCTCACAGGGCCCGCCGAGCAACTGCCTGGTAGCTTCAGTGATCGAAAGGCTGTGTCTGTGTGGCTCTGCGGCTGAGGGGGAGCTCCTCAGCGGGCTGATGAAAGCTACCAGGGTTTACCAGGGGTAGTGCAATCTGGGTATGCACTGGTGACTGTTGCTGTCTGTTGGTGCCTGAAGGACTGTCCCCAGATAGCCCAAATGGGTATTTATAACAGCTCTTCACTTCCAAGTTGTGTCATGAGAGGCTTGAGTTCTGTGGGCAGATGCTGAAACCGTAAATGCCACAAGAATTAGCAGGAGTTATCTGTATAACAGCACATACTGAGGACTAAGTACTGAAGAGAGACTGCTGTCTCACCTTACTGATGGAGCTTCTGTGGTCCTTTCTGAGCACTGTTCCATCTTGTACCATGCTTTTCCACTAGGGATGTGCTATGCAGATTTCTAAAGAAAACTAAACTCCTTTTAATAGGGTGGAAAATTAAGGTTTAAATAATTTATCTCAGGTAGTTTTAAAGAACTTGTGCAAATTACAGGACTATTTCTATCCCTCTTTCCAGGGAGAAGTTTAAAAGGGAAAAGATATGGCCAGCAGTCACAGACCTCCGATATCTCGTCCTTCTTCAAGAGCAGGAATAGGGCTGACTGCAAGGCCTGCCTCTTCATCAAGGACTCCATCAGCAACGAGAATAGGAACAGGGGTATGTTAAAAAAATTGAACGTGAACTTTGATATATTTAGATTTTTTTCCATTTTTGGGGGTATTTATTTTAAGTACTATGTCTGGAGTGATAGTTTCTCAGGAAGAATTTTAAGATTTTAATTTTGTACAGAGTTTTGTTTTCAAATTTTGACTGAAAGGGGTCAAGGAGGTCTTCCATCAAGAGTTCACCTGGGAGATCTTAATAGCATTAATGTTGCAGAGAGAGAGAACAATGAACAGCGGCTCAAAGGTAATCTCTTACCCTGCTGCAGCGGACATTTGACTGAAGCTTTGTTTACCTGAAAAGATGTAAACGCTAAAAGATTCTTGTAGGAGTAGTATAGAGACTAACTTAGGTTTTTAATTGCTTTGGCAATAGCATAAATGCGTAATTCAGAGTTGGGAGGTTTGTGTTTTGTTGTTTTTTATAGATGCCTCCTAGTACATCAAGACCGGGTTCTCGTGGTGGTTCTTCAACTACTGCAGGAGTCCTAACATCTCAGATTAAAGTTGCAGACCGTCCAGTGACTCAACAGGGATTAAGTGGAATGAAAACTGCAATGAAAGGTATTTTTGACTGAAAATAGCTATCACGGTGTCTGCAAACATTTTAAAAGAATATTTAGGTTTTTAAAGGAAAACTTTGCATTGCTGTATAAATTGTGGAGTGAATAGCTATGCTTCATAGGAATAGGAGAAAGGAAAGGAAGATTAAAACATGTCTCTTATTTCTCTTATTTTCTTTGCTCTTGGCAGTTAGAGAAGACAAAGGCTTTTCCATGCCTCAGCTGTATTTAAAAATCATTCAAAAGAATAGAATAGCATAAATTGTGTCTTCTTCCAGCACTGCGAAATAATTAAAATACTGTGCTGTATAGTAACTATTCATGTAGCTGAACAAGTAATTTTTATTTTCACAAGGGTCTGAAATGAGTTTCTGCCTTTGTTTGTTTCAGTGATGTAAAATCTATTTAAGAACGCTGAGAAGATGGCAGTTCTCTGCCTGCAAATTCTGCAGATTGTTTTAATAATTTACAATTCATCAAAATTAGTTGTTTTCTGACAAAATGTCATCTTATTCTCCTTTGTCAGGTCCTCAGAGACAGATAATGGATAAAACATATTACCTGGGACTGCTGCGGTATGTCTTAACAACACATTCAAATGGCAGAAGTTTTAATGCTCCGTTCCCTTTCTGATATGAAGTTTGTTGTGCTTAACAATAAAGTGGTATAAGCGACGTTCACTTAAAATGAAATCTGTCCTGTTATAAGAGTTAAGGTCATTTTGCGTATAGTTTGTAGGAGGAAAGGAATTTTATGCTTATGTCAAAGTACAAGTAGATTCTTTTGACATTTTGATATTAGGCTTGCTAAGTTAAATGCAGTCCCACAGCGCTAGTAAAATGAGAGTCACTGATTTTGAGCTTCTACCTGTAACGCTTGATAGGTCTGATAGCTTCATTTGTAAGAAGTAGCATCACAAACTAAGCACGTTTTAGTGTACATTTCAGGTGGTTTACCTAAATTGTACATTGACCTTTCCATTTGAGAATAATTGACAACTGTTTCACCAGCGGGGACAAAAAGCTAACTAAAGCATTTTATTTCATATCCAGGTTTTCTAACAACTACTTGTGACTTTATCTAATAGAACCACTCGTCTTTTTTCCTCATTTACTGAGCTCTTCTTTGAAATACTGATTTGAAACACTGTGCAGCATGAGAAAGAGATACAGCCTGCACATCTTTTGTAGTAAAACACAATTTCTATCTATGTTTTAGTTGTACATTCAAATGTTAATGATTCTTTTTGTTTATATTTTGCAGAAGCAAAACAAATGAACTCACAACAGAAATTAACAAGTTACAGGAAGAAGTAGAAATGTACAAGCAAGAGAAATCTGTCTACTTGTCATATGAAAAAAGGTGAGATGTATTGCAGCTAATGTAGCGCTAAATTTCTCAGTCACAAGTCTGGTCTTGGGTATTTTGCGTGCTTCAAGGAACTGTTAAATAATTCTTTTTTGATTATTTTGTTTTTACATATACAAACCTTCCCATATTAAGTTTGGCTTTTTGTTTTGTATTTAGGGCAGAGGCTTTAGCTGGTGAAATCAAAGAATTTCAAGGTCAGCTAGCAGACTACAACATGGTATGCTGCTGTCAGCTTTTGATACTGAGCGCTCTTCCTTCTCTCATTTACTTTGTACTGCCTTTGTTTTACCCCAGCATCTTTTTTTTATTGACATTTCTCTGTAAAAATATACTGGTTAATATTGCCTTTTATTCAGTTTTTGGAAAGGAAAAAGGTGGAAACTAAGGAAAACAGGAAAAAAATGTGGACTACACATTAGGAGAAGCAGTTGCATATGGACTTAAGAAATTACGGCTGCATAATATTTGTGGCTTTTGTGGAGCTACATATAATGATGATTACTTCTGAAAACTGCATATAGTCTATGAGGATACCAAAATAATGTTTTTTCCATTTGCAATAACAGAAAATTGCTCTGTTTTAATGAGCGCTTTGTGAGTTGCTACCTATTTGCCTGATTTTCTTGTTTGTAATTAAAAAAAGGAGAGCGATAACAGATTGGAATTTTGTCTCTTTTCAGGTTGTGGATATACTTAACACCAATACGGATATAGCAGAAGTGATTCGAGATTACAATATGGTAAGAATTAGGATATTTGCTATGTTTGAACAGTGAAATAGTGTGTGTTATGTTCTTGGTGCTTTGAACATATGACATATATAAAAAACGTAGTAGTAATTTAAATATTATCTATTTTCCAGTTAAATTAACCATAATATTGGCAATATGTTTGTAGTGAAACAATTGCCTGAAGTGTTGCATTAACAGGCCCATGATAGTTTTCTGTGTTTTAGATTTGAGAAAGCTGTTATCCCAACCCAAATTAGGAGTCTTAAAATATACTCTTTATTTGACTTGGAAGCATAGAACACTAATCTTATGAAAGGCAAATTCACTAGACTGCACTGCCTTGTAAAGCTGCCTGGTTTTCTGGAAATTTGGTTCTCTTTTTTTTTTCTGCCTTTAAAATGACTCCAGTATAATAAATATTAGATATGTCTCTGATATTGCCAACCATAAAATCAATCAACTTTGTTCTTCCTTAACTCTCCTTCATTTTCTACCACAGTTAGGGTGTGCCTCTAAGTATTAAGGCATGAGTGGCATTAAGCATGTTCTATTTCCTGTGATCACTTTGTCCATAAGAAAAAGAAACTAGTTTTAGAAAAGGTTATTTTGGTGGCTTGAAAAACCACCTGGGTGTTTCTTGGTCAAAGAAACTCTTTTTCCCCCCTGTATTTGATTGAAAACAAAGTATCTTCTAGTGGAAGACTGCAATTTCAGAATGTCTTTCTTCAGCTTCAGTTGTAAAAAACCGCTGGAGCAGGTGGCCTTTGCTGCTCCTTTCTCTACTGCATTTTGAGCAGTTTCTTGCTCATTTAAAGAAAACTTTGAATTTGTGTATAAAATTTGTATCTTTATTATTATATATTATGTTAAAATAGATTGTGGTTTGTTTTTTTTTTTTTAAGTTAAAGGTTCAGAATGACCGAGATGCTCAGAGCGTGGATAAAATTTTCACAGAAAGACAAG
Organism: Limosa lapponica baueri; assembly: GCA_002844005.1. Taxonomy (NCBI): domain Eukaryota; kingdom Metazoa; phylum Chordata; class Aves; order Charadriiformes; family Scolopacidae; genus Limosa; species Limosa lapponica. The sequence goes on from KZ505721.1 coordinate 1,168,766, forward strand.
CGTGAGTACATGGAGTACTTGCTTCTAAAGTCCTTGCTTCTCTGAAGTCGTGAAAATCATAACTGAACTTGGCAAAATCGAGGTGTTACCTAATGATGCATACCACGAGTGGTACCTGAGCAATTTCAAGGTGGTACATTAGTGCCAGGCTTCAGCTGAAGTTCCCAGCTTTAAATTCTGTTGAGTAACTGTTGTGGAAATACTTACTGTGTCATCCGGGAGCAGTTAGGTGTCAGTGGAGACTCCAGCTGTCAAGGCCCTGAGTTTTGAGGTTGTGCTGTGGAGTGGCAGAGTGGGAGGATAGCAAGCAGAAGTGGGAACTAGAACTGAGATTCCTGTCTAGTAAGGGTAAGGGTGTGTGGAGGGGAAGATGAGGACAGTGAGGTGCTTACAGTAAGAATTTGTAAGCCATGAGAATGACTTGTGTAGTGATAGGTTGAGACGGTGCATTTCTGACATGTTTAATTTAGGGGCAGAAGGCGTGCAGGAGAAAGAGATGTGATCCTGCTTGCTGCCAGTAAGAGCAATCTCAATGATGACATTTTATGTATAAGTAAGCACTTTAAAAAAAAATCACCATTTAATAATAAGTTACTTTTAAATAATACTGTGGTTTCAACAACTCACAAATATACCTGTTCTACCCTTGAATGCATTTTCAAGTGTTAAGAAAATATGATGAGAAAAAACTTGGTTCAGTAGCAAACTGAGGCATAAAGGCACTAGATATGCAGTAATGATACTTTATCGTTGTACTGTATGTAGAAATATTTAAGGGAATGGAGCATTTGGTCTTTCTTGCTCTGCTAATTTGGGTGAAAAAACCCAAATGCTCTGTTCTCTGATTGTGTTAGTTTTGCTTAATAGACTACTGAGTTGTGACACCGTTGATTTGGTGTCCTTAGTCCCCAGTCTGGCTGTGGTCTGCATCAGCATCTTAGAGAAACTACTTTTCCTTTCTGGAGTTCTTCACGTAGAAAGCATTAGTGATTATGCCAGCATCACAAGCTATTTTGTGAAGACTTGTTCATCTTAAGCACCATACAGTAAACTCTCCCGCCCGGCCATGAATAACCAAATAGGTTTTTATAAAGGTGGATTATGAGTATTTTTTGCATGTTTTGAAATAATTGTTGTGACAGTATGCAGCATGCATGCCACCACATTTTTCGGCTTCATGATTCATGCAGCAATACCTTGTTAAGGATTTGACAAGATGAAAGGAGATGGACTGCTTAGCTTCATTTTATATTGTACATAAGTAGTGTAATATAGAGGTACAAATGTACTACAGTTTTGAAAAGTCAGTTCATCATCCGTTGTTGGAGACATTAACTCTCCTCAGTTACATAAGAATCTATGTATTTATCCTCAATAAATCCATCTTCCCCAGGCACAAATGCATGAATTTTCTCAAATATTACTATGGGCTCTTCATTGTCTGTACCCAATACTGTAGGAGAAGAACTCATGTCAGCTGAGAACTCCTGTTCAAACATCTCCGAGTTATTTTCTTCCAGACGACGGTGACTGTAGCTCATCACATAGCGATACCATGTTGGGCATTTTATAGCAGTAAAAATCAGAAGTGTAGTGCTTAGAACAAACCCTAGGACACCCCCTAGGAAGGTCCAACTTTTCCCAAGAACTGGTAACTCTTTAAAACAAACAGGAAAAAAAAGAAGAGTCATCTTCATGAGGAATATCAGCAAGAACTCTAGTATAATTTTTTTCATAGTTAAACTTGAGGACTCACAAACAATGATAGAGGAATTAACTGAGTGTCTCCAAAGCTTTAGTAGAATGTTATTTCGATGTTATTAGGAAGTCAGTAACATCACTCAGGCCAAAAATGCATGTATGCATTCAAATTCTATTTCCTAGGCTTAAATTTCTGTACAGTGATGATGTTTGCACCCTAAAACGTTACATCTTCTGGTTGGCATATCCTTTCAATTTTGTTTCTTTTATAATAAAAGTTTCAATAGCAAATTAAGTATGTGGCAGTGGTGGCTTTCTGGAGATTGATACTTCTTCTGCTTTAGCCAGAAGCAAGTAAAGCATTTCAGTATAGAAGAGTGGAGGAGAATATTAATTTGCATGTAAGAAAAAAAATATTTGAGATTACCAAAAGAAAAGCTAGAGTGTTACAGAGTGGTGATGGAATTAACATCAAAGGGTGAAGAAAAGTAAGAAGGCTGTCACTGAAATTTTCAAAGAGCATGGGATGGGCACATCTGTGTCCTTTACACTGAAGATAGTTGAGGGCAGGAGTAAAATTAATTAACTTATTCTTTCACATTTTAAGATGGCAGCTATGTCTAGAAAGCAGTTAGTTTGGAAGAAGTAATTGAGTTTTTGTAAAGATGCTTCCCTGGTTCTGCTAGACAGAGATCTGGATAATTTGAAAATTGAAGTGTGGTTTATCCATTTTGAATGCTTACTCAGTAAAGCTTAACATTCACCATAATGCATGTACAGTCTACCAAAACCTGGAAATACACTTGTTCTGTAGCACTGGCTTTTATGGAAGAATTACAGTGTACTAGGAATACAAAAAAGTATGAAATCACAGAACAGCAAATCAAAGACCTTGTAAGCAGTAAGGCGAAACATCAGTGTATTACCTGTATATGTTCCATTGTTTCCAGTGGTGTTGTTTGGAGTCAGAGCTGTTAGTAAGGCTCTGCTTTTAAGCTTAACGGCAAAAGTGGAAGTTACAGTGTTTTCTAAAGAAGCTTTCTCAATTTGGCAGTCAGCTGGTTGGATAGCTGCTGTCTTGATGGAGACATTTTCCATGGTGTTTGGAAATGTACACGTAGTGTTGTTTTCATTTGCTGTGAATGTGAACAGTGGAGAGGTTATGAGAGATTGTTAATTGGCACTCTAATCTAAAAAAAAAATTCCTGGATAACTAATGTATTACTGCAAAATACAGATAAGTTGATGGTGGATATTATCTAGATCAGGAAAAAAACAAGATAAGGCTGTTTGATGTAAAAGAGTATGAAATGCTGCTCTTACCAAAACTTACCCATTGTCACACTGAAGGCATTTAGCCACAGCTGTAAATCCAGGAGGTCACAAGAGCAGGTCCATGGATTTCCAGCTAAAATGATTTCAGTCAATTTAAAAGGTGATTTTATATGAAAAGATTTGAGAAAGTTATTCTGTAGATTTAAAACTGTCAGACTTTTTAGAGAGGTAAATACATCTGAATCTAGTTGAGTAATCGTGTTATAGGATAGATTCAACACTGACAGTTGATTTAGTCCTGCAAATGCTGCTTTATGAACTGTGCTAATATGATTATTGCTGATATCCAGAATCACAAGTTTTGTCAGATTGCAGAAGCTGTTATTATACAGTACAGTAATCGTATTTTCATTCAGATAAAGTTCAGTGAGGTTAATAAAACTTTGAAGAATCTCTTTGTCACTATCTTTTAAAGTGATGGTATTATTTTTCAGGCTTAATTTAGTAACATTTTGGAAAAGGTTAGTGGGGATATCAGAGAGGTTCTTTCCAGACTCCTCACAAGTGACCTGTTGAAAGAAAGAGAATGACAACAATTAAATACTGTAGGGAAGTCCAGTGAGGAAGGTGTCTCAGTGATGACTATTAAGGGCATGAAAAATCTTTCTTGTATTTTTTAATGCCAGCAGCTTAAAAGAAAAATTTTACTTCTCTTTGCGTAATTTTATTTATCCTTTTAATATACTTGTGGCCTGGTGATACAGGGAAATGAATCCTCCTTGTGTATACAAGCCTGAAGTTCCGTATCATTTAGTGCTTAAACTCTGTCTGAGATGCAAGGATCTTTATGTGATGATCATCCAAAATTTAACTGGTTTGGCACGCTATTTTGGAATTAGTAGGGCTGTCTGTTTTAGAATTCTATGTGAAGGCTGTGGCCGGGTAGAAAAAGGATTCCTTTCCAACATAGTCTGGAATGAAGGTGTCATAGAGGAATTGGATTCAAGACTGAAAATTAATTCATATATGCTTTTTCAAATGTAATGTTTTGTCTTAAAAACAGCGATGTTTACTCTTTAAAATGTCTTTGGAGCAGACCTTCAACAAAACATTTTGTATATATTTTTATTATTAATGTAGCATTTAAATTAAATTAGGTTTTCTGGGTAGAAGTTTAGCATAGCTGCAGTCTTACCAGGTTTGAGATTGTTTACTCTCAATACCTTGAAACATTTTTGTTTTCTGAAAACAGTTTCTTTATATGTATGCATATGCATCACTGCAGACTATAGTTTAGTGTCAAGATACTTGAACTGGCTTTAAAGGAGATTCTAAGTACTGGAAATAGTTTGGCTGTGTCATGTGTCTTCCTAAATAAGCAGCCTATGTTCAGCTGTCACTGCCGTAACCAGGTTGAGTCTAGGTAGCATTTAAAGACATGAACAAGCAGTAAATACAGTACTGGACCTGTAGGCAATGAGTCAGACTAAATAGTGCAGTATCAGTTTTATCACTTGAATGTTAATCAAGGCTTCTTCCTTGTCTTCAGTTTCCCCAATATATCTGAAATCCATTAAATTAAACTCTGAAAAAAACCTTTAAAATTTCTTTTTATTTGCTTTTTAAGTCTATTCCAAAAAGATAAATGAGGCATTCCGGTTGTCTGCAGACAGATTTGCCTGGGATATAAAATTATCTCAAATAGGTTTCAGTGTTATTTACCCACTTACAATGTCTGCCAGCAGCTAGTTGTCAGTTTTGCAGAAAACCACACCTTTTTAATTGTCTCTACGTGCTTCTTTCTTCAGGCATTTTGTTTACAAGGCAGTTTTTTACATGCCTTTAGCTTCTACTGTATCTTTCAAAAATAAGAGTAATTTACATACATATAAAACTTACAGTTTGAGAATTAATGTTGCAGTCAGCAGTGACTGGATTCAAAAACAGTGTTCCAGCCAAGATCACAAGCCAAGAGAGTTTCATGTTTAGAACCTAGCAAAAAAAAACATTTTTGTATACCAAGACCAGAATACCAGTGTAGTGGTAGTTTAACAAATTAATGCATACAGTTATTTCAATGATAATTTAATGAATTTTGTTCTACATAGATACCATGAGATGTAAAATTAAGAGGAAAAACACAGGTTATCAGAATTAATGCAGTCAGCTTTCACTTAATTGACCCAAACTTAAAATTCAGGGAGCAGACTGTATCAACAAATAGAAAAGTGAGTGATTAGACAACAATTTCATAAATGGAGAAAACAAATAGACAGGGATGTTCTCATTAATATCCCTGCTAAAGCAATTATGGGTACTGGAAAGCTATGATAGGAGTAAACTGCAGAAAGTTTTCAGGTGTGCATGTGCTCCCTAAATAATTTCTTTTGTTGCCACTGACAGAGGCAGAATACTGTACTACATGGGTTCTTAGTTCATCCATCAGATTTCTCTTATGTTCTTATGCAAGTTACTAAGCAATTTTTGTGAATTTTTAATTAGTAGATTGATCTTCTAATCTCTTTATGATCCATAATATAACATATATCATATGGCATAAACCTGTACCTCTGTATTGTGAAGGTGTTGTTGTTGCTCTGATCTTTGGAACTAAGTAAACATGGTTCAGTCTCTTGTGCTGGAGTTTTTGTGCAGATTTGAACCTTATTTTTTGAGGCTTAGCAAAGCTTTTCTGACAAACGATAATCACTGTGAAATTAACTTCTCTCAGAGAAAGTGCTACTTATCCATCCCCTTTGAATCAAGTGTTAATTGCAAGATATACTCATTTTGAACAGGAATGTGAAACCATGTCTGTCAGATGTTAAATCAGTCCCCCTTCATTTTTATACTTTTTGTTAAGCATCTGAAGAGAAAAGATAGTGGGCTAAGTGAACCTCAGCATCTCCTTGCCAGATTTCTATTTTCCACGTTAAAAAAGACCACAAAAATGAGGTGTAAGATACTTGTTTAAAGTGCCTGGTGTATCCTGAGCTGTAGAGAGTATTCAATGAATTTAATAGAGAAGAGTTGAGGAGATTGCATAAGGAATCTCAGTTGCACGAGCAATGCTAAATATAGGCACCCAGTCAGATTTTAAACTCCATCAATCCCTAGAAAGAGTGCTAGGCGGCCTTTGCTGATCAGTATGGAGTAGATGAGGTCACAGAACAAACTGGTAAAGTCTAATTGATTACTTCTGAACAGTTGTGTGTCTGAGGACTGACCTAATTCACCTGGCTGAATCAGCCTGGAAACTTACCAACTTCTTAGGAAGAAAAAGACGATAAATGCCACTTACACTGCTCTGATCCATTGTGCATTTCTACTGCTGTTGGAAATCGACATTAAATACAAAAAGAGTTCATAAACCTTTTTGTTTGGTATTATCAGTGGCAGGGACAAGCAGTACTAGCAGCAGCAGCCACTGCGGTACTATGTTCTGTGTTAGGTATTGTTCTTGTCAGTGGTGTTCTGGTGGCCTGCATACTTTCTGAAGCCCGTTTTTATGTTGCTAATGGAAAAGATGATGCATTTTGAGAAGTCCAAATATAGATGATGGTAACAGTTGAATCTCATGGCATACTTGGACTTTAAAGATCTCACTTCCAAAGATATTCAGAATCAGAGCACGCTTTAACCAGGCAATCTAGAAATACAGATTAATAGTATTATTGTAGTTTACAGATTTCAAGATAAATACTGCCTTTACTGGGGAAAATATATTAAAATATTATTTTAAAAGTTAGTCTGTAAGTTAATAAAAAACAGTCAAGTTGAAAATGAAAGTTAATTTAGAAGTTTTTAAAAACTTCAAAAAGTTAACATGTCAGAATGGAGAGGATGCAAATAACTTGAAAAATCTATTTCCTATTTAAAAATTTACCATGTGTATGTCTAAGTCAAAACCATATTTCCTGTTTTTTACTTCAGTTTCTACTGAAAAGTTAGGAGTTTTCTTACAAATTTGATTTCCTACATTGTGTGTGTGGGAACTCATATAATCAATAGAAGAACAGAAAAACATCTGTAATTTTAATTGCAGTTTAGCTTTTTACTAGGACTAGACTTTAAGAATTGCTGTTTATAGTAATTACTTTGGAAAGAAACTGAGCCTGGCAATACATTGCTAATACCTTTGACATTTCCTTGTAATTAGAAGCGTATTCTTAAAAAGTTTTCCTTGGAGAACTTTTTCAAGACTTTATTGTTTAATAGTAATGTTATTCCTATTGTTTTTGAAAATAAAAATGCAGATTGGGGAGGTAGTGGAGTTTACATAATCAGGTAATCTCCTTTTCAGAGAAGAAACGGACTGTTCCCTGACTTTCTACTGAAGTACAATTTACTTAACAACTTGGCATGTCCAAGGTTCATAGTAATTCCTGAACCTTTAATGTATCTCAAGATGTATTTGTTTCCAGTCTAGCAACAAAGTTATACTAACAAATCTTTGCCTATATTTTGAAAAATATGTGCCAAGTGCCTTACCTTTCTGTTGCTTCTTAGAGGCAGCCCATGTACACATGTAGATTTTCCAGTGCAGTGACAAGAAATAGTGTGCAACAGCACTTTGTTTTTGTTCAACCTTTGTACCTGATGAATAAGCAGACAGTGTAAAAAAAAAAATAATAAGCCTGGAAAATCCTTAGCAAAAGATTGACTAGGTTGAGCAACTTTTTATAATCATCTTGGATTTAATTGGATCTGCAGCCAATAGGGAAGTCTAGTAGTAGTATGCTCAGATGTCAAGTTCCAGATCACACAGGAAGCACTGAGTTAAAATGCCACTGTGAATTTACAAGCAAGCTGGGTTATAATCAATTAAAGACTTGCATTTTTATATGATCAGTCACTAAATGAAGAAAATTGCAAGATATTGCATACTGAAGTAAAGCACTCTAGTTAATCTGTGTTAAATTCTTGTGTTTGAAACATCAGCCTCAGAGGAGCTGCAAGGTGCGATATATAAAGCTCATTATTTACAAAGAATTGCGAGCATTTAAGTTCATCTGTTATATGGACTATATTTCAGGAAGAAATTCTAAAATTAAAATATACTTGCTATGATATGAGACCATGTCCGTATGCAGGTTGAAAGAGGGATTATATTAATGCACAAGCTCTATGTCCAATACATTTTTGCTCCGATTTGTGCTCATTCTTTAAGCCTCATTCTGTACAGTGCACAGCATCAAACTACAAGACAGTTCAGTTCCCTCTCGTTCTCCATTCATCTCAAATATATGACTGTAGAAACAATTTTACTTCACTGTCCCTTTTTGATGTTATTGCCACTTTGATTTTTTGCTTAGTATCTCAAAACAATCAGCAACTTTTCTAAGCCTCATCCCTGCTTCAGCTTCATCAGTGTTCAATTTAGTTGTTATAATGGATTGACTTCCTGTGACAGCCATTGCTGATATTTTTATTGCCTCTTAGAAAAACACTGAGTTTAAACCTTCCATCAAAAGGTTTCTACCAGAGAAAATGCATCACAGTTGAGTCAGACATTTCTAGTCTCAAGGACACACTGGATCACCTTGAAGCATTTAGCCAAGGGACATGAGAAGAATAAGAAAAAGAGTCTTGCCTCAGATAAAGAGGCTACTCTCTAATGTGTCCACACATGCTGTACGTTGGTGGGGCTGGAAAAGTAAGCATTCTTTCCTCTACCAACTCTACCAACTGATACTTGCAGTCTCAGGCATAGATGAGAAAAATCCAGCAGAGCTTGGAGGCGCCACTGCCCTCAACAGTGGCAGCTGCTTCCACAAGGTGTTTTGGAACACAGGAGAAATGTGGCAAGCGGTATTCTTCTCTCGCTGCCTAAATGCCCTAGTGATCTTCAGGAAAATGGATCCTATTTGTACTTAAAGGCAAGCCCCTTGTGATCAGTACTTACAGTCCCTCCAGGTGAATTACTTCTAGTGTGGAGGTTTATTCTGGAAATCAGCAACCTTAAAGTTTTCTTGAATTCTTCATTGCAATTTCTGTGTTTTCATTTTGCCCTGTCTTCAGTTGGGCTTGAACTGAGAGAAACTATCACTGCTGAGACCTTGCAACAGCTTTCAGAGGCCCAGATTGAGGAATGAGGAGTCTCCACTAAAGAAGTAACATGAAAGCTGCCTGCCAACTCCCAGTTCTGTGCCTTCCAGAGGGTCCTGAGTCAAAGTACAGTCACAGCTTAAGAACATGCTTCACTTGAAAAATTACTCCTTTCCACTGCCAAGCGTAACATTATTATCCGTTCACAAAATGGGGTATTTACAGTGAGGGCCTCATTTTTTGCACTGAATCTGAACAATCTATTTTTACTCTGAGGAGGGAGTACCATTTAATGTCATATTACAACCATCCTGAGGGCATTCTTGGCTGCAATCATGGATCTGATAGTGCTATTTACACAATTTAAATTTTTTTGGCATCATGCAACTCAGTTAATGAAACATAGAAGAAAAATAAATCCTGGAGGAAGGTATCCAGCTTATTTTGTCATTCTTAATAGAGAGGTCGCTCTGAAGATAAACAGTTTAAACTATCTTTCATGAATTTTGAAGGGAAGGTATCCTCTTCAGGGTCTCAGGAGTTTTTGTTAATTTCTTTTAGCTATGTTCTCAAATTGTTTGAATCGAGCTTTTAGGAATTTCATAGAAATTACTAGATACTACATTCTTATTCTATGAATTCACTGATTGAGAGCAACTGAGAGGGAGTAGTATATTTTTGCCAGTGTTGGGGACTATGCAGACAGCATGAGGGTGTTGGAAAGTACTATATGGATACTTTTGCGTTCCATGGTGTGAGTGTTTATATAGTTAATCCATCTACAAGAAGATTAGAGAGAAGTAGGTAACCCCCTTTTTTTTTTTAAATTCTGTGGAGTTTTCATGCTAAGGGATCATTTCAGTGAGGCAGAAGGAATACCAGAGTTTGAAATGGGTGCTTAAAATAAACATCAGCTAGTAAAAGTTACAAAAATGTTCTATTTTTACAGCACAGAAAAGTTAATTCAAACTGTAGAAGAAGATATTGAACGTGAAAAGGTTGTAGCAGATGACATAATAAAAGACATGTCACAGGAAAATCAAGCTAAATATATGGAGATGAAGGCTGCAAATGAAAAACTCTCCCAGGTTGGTTTGTTCCATTGTAGTTACCTAAAGTGTTTCTCGATATGGCTCCATTGGTTCCAGATACAATTTAAGTATTAAAGAGCTTGAAACGGAGTAATACAATTAAAAACTTGCTGGTGCCTTAGTCAATTGTAGAAGTCTCTGAAAAATAAGTAAAGCAATTGACTAAAATCATATACCAAAACTGAAATACTTTGTCTTTTTATATTTCTTATTTTAAAACAAATGATGTTCCATTATTTTTCTTTTAAATTTGGGGACTGACATGCAAATTTTAAATGCCACTGTAGTGCTTAGATGTTTCATCATATGTAAAAGGCAACAAAACAGTAAAACAACCCCAGCAATTTCTTTAGTTAACTCGAGTAGAAAGTTTTCTTCCTGTGTACAAAAGTGAATCTGACTGGGTTTTTTTGTTGTTTGTATTGTACTTCTGAATGTATCAGAAAAATGAGCTAATTAGGATTCACTAGTCCTAATGTTAACAGAAGCAAATTTCTAGGTCCTCTGGGATCATCTAGCTTCAGCTATACAGTCTTAGAAGGTTTCTCTGTATAGTCTGTACAGACAGATAGGCATCTTGTAAAGCCGATGCTTCTCAACTGTCTTAGGATGAGCTGCATCACTAGTCAGGGCCTGCCTGTCTCTTTCTGGACTATGAAGAAACTGTGGTGGCTTTTCAGATCAGAAAAGGCTTTTCAGTCAGATTTTAAAATCTGACTTTAAACTTCTGAGAAATTATAATTCCACTCTCAGTACTGATTTTAAGAAAAATAGTGGAAAAAGAGCAAACAGTTCTTTGGTTATAGCATAACTGCAAATAATAAGAGTTTATTGGAGAAGTTGAATGCTGAAAAGTAAGTGGATACTATATCTGAGTTACTTGGAGAAGCTGGACATAGTCTTGTCCTTCAGATTTTTAACAGCAGCAATGAGATATTTTACAGCATTTTATAAATACTAAGTTGCAGAACAAAAAAAGTAATTTCATCAAGTAGTAATTGTTATCTGAATTTTGCATTTTTTTCCTCTTCAGGATTTGATTGTTCAACAGCACGAATTGGATGCACTAAGCATAAAGGAGGAGGCTCTAAGAGCTGTATGTATGATAACACGTGATCTCCATACCGATCTTCATTGAACTCTAGCATAAAAAATAGTACAGTAGAAAAATGCCTATAGTCTTGCTCCTTAAATTTGCAGGTACTGTAAGATCATACCCTAGAATGGGAAGGCAAAGCTGCCTCTCTGTTTTCTATCAATAATTTCTAATCAGTTTTGGGTAAAAATTGTTTCTGCTAGATGTCAAGTACAAAATTTTGGTACCAATAGTGAGGTTTCCTAGATTTAGTTACTTAGTGCTTTCAGATGTTTTGCATGACATTTATTGATTTCGAATTACTCTCTGAAGATAAAATGAAATTATCATTCACATCCTTCTTAAGGATTTGTGACACCTAATTTTCCAGTGTGTTTCCAAGTCAACACAGGATGTGTGAGAATGATTTTCTTGTTTCACATCCC
>KZ505721.1:1180565-1202316 GCA_002844005.1 Limosa lapponica baueri
TGGTTTGTGATCCTCTAAAAATGATGAAATAGTAAATCTACTCAGAAAATTGGCCTGAGGATGAATTCATAAGAGGTATCTGACTGAGATATTCTGTTCCAGAAAATGCAATATTGAGTATATGGATTATAAAGTTTATTGCTTATACTGTTCTGTACTGTTTGTAACAAATTCGCTTTCAATGTACAGGTAAGTGTTGCTTAACTAAAGCATAAGTTCTGCAATGCTGTCTTGCCATCTGAAAATAGCTCATAGGTTTTTGCTTTTCCCACCAGGAAATAGCACACTCCCAGGTGAAACAGGAGGCTGTGCAGCTGTATGAAAAGCTCCATGAGCTCGAGGAGCGTCGAGATCAAATGATTGCTGAGGATAAGAACATGGAATCTCCACAGGAGGAAAGAGAGAGATTACTAAAGCAGGCAAGAACATAAAGTGTTACCATGTAAAAGATTCTCTGAGCCAGTATTTTAAGGGATGATAAGATGTGAAAATACTTGTGTTTGAATCTTGCCCTTATTAGCTCATTAAGCAGCATTTGAAATTAAGAACAGCTAATGAATTGGGTGGATGGAATGTTTTAGGCTCAGCCAAATAAAATTGTCATTGACAATCATTTTGTTGTGGGCAAACTGATCCTATTGAGCAGTTCTGTAACATAACTTCATACAGTATCCTTGTGAGACATTGAGCAGATGTACTAATCCAGAAACTGGTTAGTTTACAAAGGTGTATGCTGTGTTATGTAACTATCCATATATACTATATGTATTACTGGACTGAACAACACTGGTAAGTGTGTCTGATTTTTAAATGTGTATTGAGAAAGGAGGAAAACATTTAGAAGACATAACACTTCTATCGCTTCTCTTCAATGAAGAGCCGTTGTTGGACAATGTGGCAGCAAATTAGTGATTTCATATGCTGAGTTTCTATTCCTTGCATACTGAATTAAGAAATCTTTTGTGATTTTCCTTTTTTCATTTGTAGATTTCATTTCATATGTTAAAGTTGTTACACTTTCTTATAGGTTAAGGACGATAGTCAAGAAATAGCAAGCATGGAAAGACAGTGAGTAATCCCATTATACTGTTGCTACAAATTACATTTGGACCCTAAAGACAGATAGTTGAATTCCATCACATATTTCTGTGAGCTTTTAGAACATTACCACATTTCTGAGCCTCTACTAGTTTTAACCTTCCACAAAGAACAGAATATATCCCTCTGTTTCAGCTAAACAGCTTTTATAGTCGTTAAGACATTTAGATCTGCATAAGAAGATATTTCCTATCATTATGAACATGCCTTGAGAATATAAATTGGTAATAGCACTGACATAAACTTCTTTAAGGCTGACATTCATCCATTAAGACCTCCTGATCTGGGACATCTATGAAGTTGAGCCTACATTACACTGCATCACGTTTTGAAGAGTTTGTTTGTTATGTGTTTTTAAAACCGAAGACTTACAAAGTTGCTTATAGAAAGTTTCATTCTAAGGAGTAACAGGGCATTACTTCTTGATTCTTGGGTACTGAACCTTTCCTGGATTTGCCAGAAACTCTGGTAAATGTTATAGTAAACAGAAGTGTATTGGGGTGGAGAGATAAAACAGCACAATATTTTTGTGATTTTGAGCCATTTTATTTCTCTGTCTGTACAGAAAAATTGAGATAATTCCTGAAATCTCCCACAAACAATTTTAAATTTTTTTAAGCAGTATTCCCAACTGTAATCGTTGATTAATTTTTCATGCGTTGACACCTTTGATTGAATAGTAAATTGCTTAACAGAAATTTTTGAAAGAAACAATAACAGAGAATTATATTTGAGAATTTACGTAGAGGTTTTTTTAAGGTAACTTCCTTTCTTACTTCCATTGATTATGTAATACAGTGTTTTACTCTAGCAATTTCTTAATGGATTTCAGTGAACATATACATAATCTTTAAGGAATACTCCTCATTGCAGTTTATCCATTGTGGTGGTGTACCTCTGCAAAGCTGTATAGCAACCAGCAGAGGGACCAGCTGAGTAAGTTAAGAACTACTGATGACTCAACAAAAACTATTTTTAGTAGAAAAGAGCAGCAGTACTTATATTTAACACATATATGGACTAAGGTGAAAGGTGTTTTACATAATAAATATTTTTATGATGTTTTATAAATTTTTTTGTATTTTATATATAAATATTTTAAATATAAATATTTTAATATTTGTATTTTACTATAAATATTAAAATATTTTTATAAATATTTTTATAGTAACAGCAATCCTCCTGATTGCTTTTGGGCTTGATAAACTTAGCTTTTCTATTTTTATTCTGGATTTTTCTCTCCATTTTTATCTAAAAAAAATAAGTATTTTACAACACATTTTAACTGGATTTCATTATCTATTTCTCAGGCTGACAGAAGTAAAAGAAAAAATAAACCATTTTAAAAAGGTTATTCAACGGCTTGATATGGATCTGGAGAATCATCAAGGTAATATGACCAGAGTTGTAGAAGACTATGCAGAGCTGCATCTGTTCATATTATAACACATATTGTTATGGACATTAGTTGCTTGAAGCTTTTAGGCTTATGCAAATGTGCATTATTCACCATCAGAAAAAGATTTTGTGTCTAGGGGTACAGGCTCCTCCTTTCAGATGAGAGAAATGGGAAGTACCCACCTTTAGTGGCACATTCGTCAAGTTCATACTGAGTAGTAAAACTGCCATATAAAGTAAAAGTACAGCTGTCTGGTTTTCTGTCGCAATTTGTTTTAGGACTACTTGAGGAATAGAAGTTTCTCTTACTGGCAACATTGCAGACCCAGCTTAGCTTTAGAAACGCTTTTATTTATTTTACTGTTTACATGGTGTGGCACACTGTCAGTGAATATGGAATTGAGAATGTTTAATAATAATGTGTAAAGCAGACAGAATTCAGAACTATTTTTATCTGTCTTTGAAACTGCTTGAGTTGATCTGTGCAAGAAAAGTTTGAGAGCTGCCTAGCAGTGGCATTAGCTTAGAAACTTACCTCCAGCAAACACCTGCTGTAGTACATTGGGCTAGGTTAGGTTGGCATTTGTCCTGGCACTGGAAGATATGGTTCTAGAGGAAGTTAGTTTGAGTGTAGGCCCTTAACAGTTGTGTAAGATTCTCCTTAAAATGAAAATTCATCCCACGGAAAATCTTCTTCTAATTATAGGGAGTCTTGTTTAGATAGGAGTTACATAAATAGGTGCATACATTTGGGAAAACTTTCTAACAAGTTCTTTAAATTCTATAGGACTGACAAGTTAACGTGTTTGTATCTTCTTTACTTTATACCTTTTCTTTGGCAATCAGTGTAAAATTTAGCTGTAAATTTCTTCAAGGTGAACAAATATTTCTAAAATTGACCATAAACAGATGTTTGATATATCTGTTTCTCATCTTTTGCATTACAAAATATTTAATATTTCTCCAGATATTGCATTATTTTTGTGCAAATAATATATAAGTTCTTATTTTATTAGCTTTCTTGTTTCTAGATAATATCATTGCCAACTTTACTATTCTGCTTTAATTTTTCCTTTTTGTTTGGCTTGCAATTCTTTTTTTGTATCTTTGGAGAAATGCAGAAGGTAAGAAGTGAGTTGCTTTTCACATTTTATAGCTAGGTTTACACACACAGTCATTCATTGCTGAACTGTATGTCTTTCACTGGTTTAGATAAAGACCTCTGTTGAAGAAGAGAGTTTAAAGCATATGTAGGAGAAAGCACATGCTTTCTGTCAGTGTACCAGAACCGTCAGGATATTCAGAATAAAGTTACCTTGTAGTATAGTATAGAGGGAATTATGCCTGTTGCTATAACTTACAGGGAATAAGGAATATATTCATAAGGAGTAGCTTTAAGACACAGCAATCTAAACACCCGACTCCCTCTTCTGTAGTGAATGGAGAGAGAATCCCAGAGGGCCATTCATACTTCTGCTCTAAATCAGTATCTTCTTGTGTCCTTGAGATTCCTGTTTTCTCTCCCTCCCTGGTCAGCTTATTTCTGGCCCAGTATTTTAACTGTTTATTACAAA
The DNA here is from genome assembly GCA_002844005.1 of Limosa lapponica baueri. Taxonomy (NCBI): domain Eukaryota; kingdom Metazoa; phylum Chordata; class Aves; order Charadriiformes; family Scolopacidae; genus Limosa; species Limosa lapponica. Next base: position 1,184,636 of record KZ505721.1, read on the forward strand.
GCATTCCCAAAATTTCAGCTTCTGAAGTTTTTTAGTTAAATTTAAGGTAAAATAGATAGTAAAAAAAAATTACAACTAAGGATTTTTTTAATGTTTCAGGATAAATATTTCAGTGCTAGGAACATTTTTGAGCAGGAGAAGCAAAATAAACAGACCATAAATAGAAATAACTACTTTTAGTTTTCACTTAAGAAAGTCTAAGTAAGTAAAAAGTTCACCTACTTATTTTATGTTCCATATGTTAGCAGTTACCGTTAACTGATTAGTCAAAAGCAACATTAACTCATAATGGAATAGACTTAACACTTTATAGATTGCTTGAGAGGCTAATATGGCTAATAATGTCATATTTTAAATAAACTTCTCTGTAAAAACATTTCAAAGGTTGTGGTCTTTATTTCAACTTTTTTTTCTTTACACAGTTGGCAGATCATGTAGCTCTCTGTTTCACAGCCCACTGTAACTAGGCATTTTAAGAGTAGAACAGACTGAGTTATTAAGTATTGGAGACTTGCCTTGCAAAATGAAAGAGAGAGTCCAACAAGGAACAAAGCCACAGCTGCACGGAAGCTGAAGCAGAATCACAGTCCCTTAGGGGCCCACGGGTGTGCTTATTGTTTGTATATACTAGATAAAAAGGAAAGCATGGGAGTATACAAGTAAAAAGACCTTGCTCAGTTGCTGAGCAATTTGCTTGCTCAGTTATATCCGTAGCTGCTTCATTCTTTTTTGTACTCTTTAAAGTTACAAGATTATGCTGAAAATTAGTCAACGAGCAAGGCTCAAAAATTAAACATTTACATGTTTGAAACTTGCAATTATTCTTAGGAGCTGAATTGTCTCATCTTCTTGAAACTTTTGACAAACATATCAGGTCTCCCACATTACTAGTACATTTTAATTAAGAGCTATTTATAGTCAGTAGTGGATTTTAAAATGGAGGGAATTATGTATTGTATGTTATTAATTACTCCTAAAACCACTATAAAGAATGTGAATGGAAATGTTCTTTTAAACTTAATTTAGAAAGCTTTCTGTGCATTTTATTTTCCTGTAGCATTGCTTGTACAGTTTTCCTGTTTATTTCCCTGACGTTGTCACGCTGTTGCTTACAAGCTACGTATCCTTATGGAAGTCCATTCTAATAGGTGAAAGTGCCATTGAAATGGCACATATGTTGAACAGAGCTGCAGAAATTTTTAAGTAACCATGATATTCAAATACACAAAAGCATTTGATCTCTATTATTGAAGTTCACTTGGCTTCAGAAAAACCCTATGAACTTCCTTTGGTCAAACCAAGAATTTATCCTACTCTTATTTATGAAAAATTCTGACCTCTAAAAGGTTCTGAAGATTGCATTGAGGCTGATTTATTAAGCTAATTATATTTCTTTTTATATAAAAGTGTGTATGACAGTCAGTTGAAGTGACTATGTCAAATGACAGGGGATGTATAAGTCCTGTAGTTTCTAGGCATGTAGAATTTTTATTTTTAAAACTGGCATTTTGCCTACCTGAAGGAATCCAGGACTGAGACAGTATGAAGTTAAATGAAGGTTGCATCTCTTGCAGGAGAGGAAAACTGGAAATACAAGGAGCTGAAGAAGAGGGAAGAAAGCATGGACAGTAAGTTGTCTAACATACTTTAATTAGGCCTAATTCCACTAAAATACAGGTTTTCTTGTATTGTTAACACTCAGTTAATTAGAGCTGAAAAGAACTGATCTTTGCATAAAGTTTCTATGACCTACTTCGGTACAAGATAATTGATATCTTAGGATTAATAGGTCAGTCACAAATGTTTGGAGCATCTTTCAAGGATTTTCATCAAAGGTCTTAAGGTCTTAGGAACACAGCCTTATTTTATGAAAGCAAAGCTGAAGTTAATTTTAAAATTAATTTAAATGAAAGATATATAAAACCAGCTGTTCAGGTCTGATTAAAAGCAGAACTTCAAAATGGACAGAGAAATTACGTAATTCTTTAAAATTAAGACTTCTCATATCTGTTTATTCAAGATGAATGTTACTAAAGCTTTATTCCATATTAAAATGTTCCAGTGTTATAGAGACCTCATCGACAACTAGCAGAAAACAAAAACAGAACTGTTTTTAAAATAGAACCTTTTGGTAGTATACTGTAGTAGGCAGCTTACAAAAAAAGTTGGTCTGCTACTCAGCAAAAGGGGGAAATTACCAATAAATATGTCATAAAGACCGAAGTGTATAATGCCTTTTTGTAATAGTATTCTCTAAAAATATTAATTGTGACTTATGGCTAGCATGATACTGAAAGAAAGGTCTCAGCTTACAATAAGGAAAGATGCAGAAGAGCATACTTAGAGAGTTTCTGTGTTTTCCGATTACCTGATTTCTTGAGAAGCAGAAGGGCGAAAGCTTGCTTGATCTTGATTTTCAGTACAAATACAGACCATGAAAGTGGGGCCTCATGATCCTTCTGACTTTTGGGGGTTTGTTCTGTTTCTGCCCTTCATCAGAGTATATTGACGCAGTTCCAGAGATGTTTGAGATTAACTGAGAGATTTGGGGAAACATGCAGGAATCTTAAAAATGAGAAAAAGCAAATATGGTACCTGTTTTGAAGAAGAGGAGCGAGGGAAGTATACACCAGTCAGCATAGTATCAATTTCCAGAAAGATTGTGGAAAAAGTAAGCAAACAATTTGTAAATGTTGCAGAAACAGGAATAGAAATAACAGTGATATTAATTTGTCAAGAGCAAACAACAAATTTTCTTCTCTGACAGAAAAATATTGCAAAATAAGAGATGAGCAGCAGATGATACATGCTTTGACTTTAGTATATGTCCCGTGGTGTTCTTCGAGGCAAGCTAAGGAAATATTGTCCATTATTAACCTATACTGTGCATTTGAATCAAAAATTACTATTTTTGAAGGCTTCACTGCTAAGATGGAAGTATGTATTGAGTAGTGTTTTGCAGTGTATTGGGTGTTCAGGTTAGTCAATTTTTTTTTTAATCAGTTGGATGACAGAGAGTAAATGCATGCTTTCAGAGAAAATGCTGCACTGGAAAAGCTGAAATCATGTTGGAGGACAGGTTTAGAATTTAAAATACGGCAGTTTAGAAATGAAGTACAATAAGTTAGAAAAGGATTAAGTGTAAGTTTATACACTTGGCCCAAGCAATCACCAGCAAAAATTCAGATTAGGGAGCAGCTCGTTAGGCACAGCTCTGTCATATGGCTTAGAGATACAGTGAAGGACAAAGTGAACATGGCTTAGCAGTGTCACACTAATATGGAAGAGACAGTACCACAGCAGTAGGTGTACATAGGAGTGCCATTTGTCAGACACGTGAAGTTCTCTGTGTATTGAAGAAGGCTTCAGTTGGAGTATTGTCCCTAGTTCTGCACATAAAGAAAGAGGCTGGCAGTCCTAAAGAGAGACTGATGACGGATGCAGAAAGCATAACCCGCAAGAAAATAGTAAAGGACAAGTCTTCTATTTTAGAGAATTTATGACAGTCATAAAATGTGTAAAAAGGCTGTTTCAAATAATAAGTCAATAATCCATCTCCGCATATACATGGAGGATAGAAAAAGACTAATACACAAATAGTTGGAGAAAGACGAGAAAAACCTTATGTTGTTAATCAGTGAAACATATGACTCTGGAAAAATTGTCCTCTTTTTATTTCCCACCCATAAGCTGACAAGTTTCAAGGACTCTACCACGTCTCTTTAAGTAAAGCATTAACGTTAAAGTAACCTGTCTGAAACTGTACAGCTTATCAATTTAATACAAGGTTTTGACTGGAAACGACAAGGGCTTGTGCTGTACTCATGTAAATAGCAGCCTTCTTTATCATGTTTGTTGATTTCTAGATTTTCTTGAGACTTTTGAAGAGGTGAAGAATCAGGAATTGGAACGAAAAGCCCAAATAGAAGCCAACATTGTTGCACTCCTGGAGCACTTAAGCAGGGTAAGTGCATTTCCCTCCTCCTGTTGCAAGCTAGGAAGGTAGAAGCACAGAACAGGAGAATGAATGGATAAAGGAGGATGATGGTTTCTATATATTATCCAGTCAATATCTACGTAATAATCTCTTAAAAGGATTAAACTTTAAACCATGTTCAGCTGTAGTTTAAAAATCAAAAAAAGAAAGAAAGAAAGGTTTGTTCAATTTCTCTTTATTCCTGGGGAAAGAGTTTTGAATATTAAATAATACTTGTGACCAAAATAGACGAAATGTTTGCATAATTGCTCTAACTCATCATCATTGCTGTAATGAACATTATCCCATTCATGATAAACATTTCAGAATACCGCAAGTAAAACTACTGCAATATTTTGTTTACCTAAAGTCTGCATATCTCAGTTCATGGATATTCTGTCGCTACTATTAAATAAATTACAATATTCCAGTTGTCTCTCTGATTTGCTGAAATTGTGTCCGGAATACCCTGCTGTGTAATAGTTAATGGAAACTGTTTAGAAAGTGTTCCCATTTTCAGTGTGCCATTTTTTTTGCACTTTCAAAACATTTTTTCTTTTAACGTTTTTGGTTCCCATGGAATTTTTTCTTACAGAAATCTCTCAGCTAAGTAATACTTTGATTATATCATCACATTAATTGTCTTCTAACTCTTTCAGTATGGTATACCGTAAGGTATTGACACAATTTAGAAGAGATCGGTATGGCAACACAGTTTTTACTTGTTCCGTTTTTGTTTCATCTTGGCTGGCCTGCCAGTACATCTTTTATCAAAGCTGGCAGAATGAAAGTCTTTCACATTTAAATCACTTCCGACTCTTTCCAGTATTTTCAGTCTTTCGCAGAATGTAGTTGAAAAGCCAAATAATAGTCAACGTACTATGACAGGAGAGATTTTTCATTTGTCCAGGTACCATTTGTTGTTTTAAAGATACAGCATATTCTCATTATTGTTATTGGTAACACACAGAATGTGAATCGTATGAAGCAAATTTCATCTGTTACCAATCAAGAGCTGAAGATAATGCAGGAAGACCTCACTTTCAAATCAAATGAAATGCAGAAATCACAGAGTACTGCTAAGAATCTGCTTACAGGTGAGATCACCAATGAATTTTCAAATTCATTCCTTAAAAAAATCAAAATTGTTACAGTAATAACAAGATCAGTGATCCAAATATTAAAATACAAATAGAGTGGCAAGTTGACAAATTGAAACTCTTGTAGGTAACAAGTTATTTAGATTCCTCAGGAGCATTTCACTTGCTATTATGAAAAAATACAACTTTCTTGCACAGATATATGTAAAACAGATGTGTTTTAATACAGAGGTACAAAGTTCTTTGAGCCAGAAGTTTGACTTTACTATTATTCACCTTGAAATAAACTTTTTTCACAATCTTAAAATAGTGTTTAGTGTAGAGACTTCCAGTTACCTAACCATGTGTTATTTGTAAATGTAGTTCTTAGTATCACTTACTTAATGGTTTGTGCTTTTCTAAAGGGATATATGGGAGAATAACTGGCAACAACAGTGAATAGCTCTCAAATTCTCAGGCTTTGTTTCTGCAAAGTGAATATTTATTTTGACTTCATTTTTTAAATACTCAGATACTTAAGTGTAAGAATCTTCAGGATCTTACCTGTAATTTCAGAAAGTAGACAGTATTTTTTTTTAATTTCTATTACAAGTATCTATTTAAGTTTTTTATTTGCAGTGTTTATAGTAGAATTGTTCTTGTAATTCTAAGCCTTTGCCAATATCATTATTGGTTCAGCAAGCCTTTCCTTGTTTGTTTGCCTGAAAGGAAGGGGCAGGAATTAAGAACCATAAATCATTTTCTCAGAGGGCTATTACATGCTGTACTTGGTAGTAATTTTCAAAATAGGAGCCTGTATTGTAACTTCAAAGTAGTTATGTGTAATAAGAAGTTGTTATGCACAGAGTGTTACAGAAAATGATTGTTCTGTTGTGTGTTGGAACATTTAGTGTTCGCTTGTCTGCAGATACTCATTTTGCAGTTTTAGCATGGTTTAAAAAGTTGCACCACGCGTTATGAGTTCAAATATGACTTTTGTTCTTTCGTGTAAGCATTAATTCTCATTACATTACAAAGGATGTTATGGAAGCACATAACACTGTAGAGACATTATTGAAAGACATTTCTTTCTTCACAAGGGGAGAGAAGGAAGTGACAGTACATAATTTTCAGCAGATCATTTAAATGATTCATAAGTAGACTTCTGAAAGCAAGGAGTCACAAATACTGTAATAAACAACTTAAAATTCTTTAAAAAATACAGTGAATGTTTAGTTTCAGTGAAAGTTCCTCCTAACCCTTGAACTATAGCACAGTCATCTTCAGGATTCTTTTGTTGTGATTAAAGTCTGGATTTCCATATTTTCTTGTTGTAACAAAGATATAAAAAGTCCACCAGCAGAACCCTTAGGGGGGGAAAAAAAAAAAAAAAGAAAAAAAAATTAAAGGAAACCACAAAGAGTAAACAGAAGTGCTGATGGCATAGTTTCCCAAAAACATTTCCCCGGGTCACTGTAGTTTGGTCTGAGAGTTTGCTACTGCGTACACACTGCCTGCTAGACGCTGCAACTTCATGGCGTATCAGAAGGAACTGGACTGCATCCTTTTCCTGTCTCTTCCCCTAGAGAAGTTTTGAGGTTTTTTAGTTTTGAGGGTTTTTTCATTGAGGCTGTTGCTGGGTAAGGATCAAATTCACACCTTCCAGTCTCTTCCCTTTTCTCAAGAAAGTGTGAACGGCTAGGAATAGCCCATTGCTGTCTCACCATAGAATTTATCAGTATATGGATAGAACAGTCTAAGAATCCTTTCTGGCTTTTTGGCGTTTATGTTGTTATTACTCTTTGCATGTAAAGTAAATACCAATTAATCATCTATGTATTATTTTAAAATAAAAAAATATAAATTTTAGAACAACTCTATGAAATGTGAAAATGCTGTGATTAGGCCTAAATAAATCCTTAAGAAAATCTAAAGTTGTTTTCTGCTATTTCTCCCCAATTTAAATTATTTTGATTTTATAGTTCTGTTTTTTACTGGTTTTAATGTTAAGGCCCAGATTTATTGAGGTCGTTAAGCATTTGTCTGTCTTCAAACCACAGTGCTGTAGGAACAAAAGAAGTAGAGCTGTGGTCTGTTCAGTCGTGTTTTAGGGTCTGACATTGACCAATACCAGGAACTTCAAAGTGAAACTATGGGCAATTATAAAATATTCTAGACACAGGGAGAGTGTTTTCTTAAGCCCTGTAGGGTGGAAGGCAGGATAAAGATCAAATCACAGACATACAATGCAGTTCCAAACCTTTTCTTTTTAAACCCTTCTTTTTACTAGTATGGATTTTTTTTTTATTTATATAAATGCTCTTTCCACGTACAGCACCCTTTCAATCTTACCTTACAGAAGTGTGTTACTTAGGATAATTACATATTGTACAAAAAAATTTGGGCTTTTTTTTAATTACTTTTTTATTTTGAGGTTCCTAAAGAAATCCCCAAAGCAGTCTGTAACAAGCCAGAAATGTTGATTAAAGCCAATATTTCACTCTAAAAAATGAGTGTATGACATAAATACACAAGAGGAGAGATGAGTACCAAAATCTTCCCATAATATGGTTTTGATCAGATGAGATTTTCCCAAATAATTCCATGAAGGAAACCATACCCACAGTTTTTGGAAAGGTGAACTCTCATATGCACATCTACTCCCTTCTGCCATAAAGATCTTTACTGCCTAGGTTAACCTTGGGGAATACCCTTTTTCCAGCTGATCAGCACAAATCTGAGTGGGTGAGCAAAATACACAGTTTATGCTGGGAGAGGTTTCTCTGTGCTGTCTCATCCCTCCCAATAGCCCACTTTGCCTGATATTTTAGAACATAAAAAAAACCCCTGCATTATGTGTATCATTCTTCTGAGTTAGACGCAGCTCTCAAACATAGGATTACGTAGCCATGTGTTTAAATGTTCAGGAACATAAAATACAATGACAAGGCTGCAGGTCAGAAAACCATCCAAAACAAGTCAAGGCACATGTAGTCATTCCACACGCAGGGTGGGTAATTTATTCCCAAAACTGGATCAAAGTATACTTTTTATTTTGCATATCTTTATTGTGTCCTCTGTTAAGCATCTTATGTCTGAACAGTTTCAGTTTTTAAATCTCTATTCGTATAAGAATCCATTCATGCTTCTGACTCCTTTAATTACCTGTATCTCTGTTGTTTCTTTTTAATGGATTGTCAGAAGTAAATTCTGTGTATTTGTAGCTTGTTTTGTAAGGTTTGACAGTTCTTACTCTGTGGCGATACGAAAGTGTTTTCCTGTACAGAGCAAATGTTTAAAGCAAACGTAGCTATTTACTCTCATAAAGCTAAGTCTTATCATATACAAGCAACATAAATAAAACCAACATGATGCTAAAAAACTAAAAAAAAATTTTTTTTAAATTGTCTGCAGTATTGCAGTCAACTATTGCAGTCAACTTTTTGTAAGCTATCACCACTGCTTTAAGACTTTACATTGACTGATACTTTAAACAACTTTAACAATAGACATACCACACTGTGATGTAGAAAATTACCACATTTTCATTACTTTTCACTTACAGAGTATAATACAGTAATTGTAATGAAGGAGTCTGACTTATGGGATGATTATGAAGATCAGGTTTTTTTCTTTCATTCACATTAGTAGTCCCATGAATATAGAATCAGAAAGATACGCAGGAGCTGTTTTATTGCTTAAATAGTGTGCACTGTTAATTAGTGATTGTGTATCTGGTGATCTAGAGAGTCAAAAACTGCAGATGGACCTACAGAAGATGGAACTGTTGGAGGGCAAGATGGTTGATGAGCTGGCTTCACTTAAAGATAAAATTGAACAAACGAAAACAGAGTTGGAGGTCTATAATAATTTGCCAGCTCTGAAGGCATCAGGAGAAGAGAAGAAAAAGGTAATGAAAGGAATGAAACATTGGATTATGCAGAATTTGTGTGGTTTTGATCACCTAGTGGAGGGGAATCCAGGCCTGTGACTGGGTATCCTGACTGGTAGCTGAAAATGGGGCTTGCACACCAGAGCAAATGAATCCAAATGCTTCTCTGCTTATACATGGGATTTATTAACTGGGTACATGTAGCAGGCTACCAGCTGGATACCTTTTGATAACTTCCTTCCACAAAATTTCCCATTTATTTTAGTGATTCATCTGAACTTTTCTGCTGTAACTTATGACTACCCATAGGTTTGAATTTAGCAATCTAACCACAGAACCCAAACAAAAAAGAAAAGTCCGACCTGCATGTATTTGCTCTAAGACAAACTCCATCTGGAGCACTTCCCGTTTCACGTGTGATAATTTCCTACAAATTCTTAGCAGCAGCATTCCCTCTTGTGTTGATATAATATGGTCTAAGCCTACAACTTGGTCATAACCATTAAATACTATCTTTAGGATAGAGAATGCATTGCTAGAGAAAAGCCTTATGAGTTCTTTATGCTTATGGTCTTGTTCTGAAAGGACGAAAAAGTAGCATCCTGAAAGCTGAATTAAAATAATTAGTCTATAGCCCACAACAAATGAACTCGTCCGTTAATCAGTTTGTGTTGTATTTTTTTCAACTAGAGACTCCAGGATGACAAAGAAAAATTAACAATACGTAGCCATGCTTTCAAGAAAGTAATGGAACAACTGAATACAGAGTACGAGGCACTAAAGAGAGAGCTGCAAGAGAATGAGACGCATTCCCAGGTATAGCTCACACTGCATATTTTCAGTTGTGTCTGTTGTGGGTTCGGTTTTGTCATATACATGAAGCAGCGTATGGACGGAATCAGTTTATTCCTTCTCAGCGAGTTTTCAGAATTATGTGTTGTAAATGCATAGCCATATTTTCTGTTTTCAAACAAAAGTGGATATCATGACAATAAATTTCTTGTAAGCTTTGGATTTCAAAGTTACTAGGCAGAGATCTTTCTGAGCTTAAAAATTGTGTGAATCCTTTGTTTAGATGTTTGTATTAATCTTGCTCAGATCTCTCCCCCTTTTGCCCTTCCTTTGCTTGAGGAGTTTTGAGGACCAACTTAGAAAAAAACCTACTACAGGAAAAAAAAGGTCACTACTAATTAGATAAGATCTCTTTTGCTTTTAAAGTTATGGTGATAAGTTTTTTCTTGCAATCTCTACTACTTTGTTTCCCTTTTTCCAATCCTTGTGCTCCTTGCAGACCCCAGAAGTTTTAGGATTTGTTCAGACTTCTTTAAGCCCAAGGAACTTTGCTATACAAGTATATTTACATTTATATTTCAAAAGTGAATCAGGAAAGAAGATGTTTATAAACTCTTGAGCAGCTTTGATTCTCCCATTCTAAACACCCATAAATTTCTGTCATTGTGGCAACGGAACTTTCCTGGCATATAGGTTTGAATGTACGGAAGAAAAATGGAAAACGTCGAAATAACCTGAAAAATGGAAATTTGTTATTTTCTCTGCATTTCACTGATTTTTTTGTTTCAGGTTGTTGAGATCTTCATCCTTTAGAACTGTAACTTTTTTCTTATTCAATTAAAAGCTGAAGGTGATGTTTGTCAATATTTAAGTTAACTTTCTTCTGGAGTGAACTTTGGGGTGCAGATGGGAGGGCATAGCTCTAAATGAGGAGGTACATGGATACATTCGTAGCATATGATCATTGTGGGCTAACTCTAGGATGATGATATAAATCCCCACAGCTGCATGCCAAAGTGTGCAAGGCTTCAGATATTGTATAATTTTTATGCCAAGATCAGATTCTTATTCCTAGAGATTATGTAAATCAGAAGTGGTTACCCAGCCAGTGTTAAGATACTTGCATAATGAGGCTGATTATACAAAGCAGTAGTTGTACAGAATTCCTTCAGTTTATTAAGCTGTGGCAGTTCTATTTCAATGTGTGCAAAAAGGATTTGTTTCTTTGTTTATTATGTCATGAGTGTAAATGTCATAAGGGTGAATAAAAGTATATCATAAAATAGTTGATTAGTTGACATGAATAAAGCATTTTGAAGTACAGATAACATTTAGAAATCTTGAGGGTTTGGGCAATTTTGCAAGCAGTGAACTGTATGAGTTGCAGCATTCAAGGAGTTACTGTAAAAACGCACTGAATATTTCCTTTGGACAGTATTTTAAACCTAGGCTCTTTTACCAGCCATATTGCATGTAGCAACATCTACAAAGGGGGCAGTAAAAATTATAATTGGTCAAAAATATTATATCTTGGAAATAAATGACTGCCATGTTTTCTGTTAACCACTATGCTAGATAACTGATTCTTCAGTTATCTGTGAGATTTGAGTAATACAGCAACTATTTTCATTTCTTCTAGCTTAAGAATAAGCTTTTAAGTAAAATGTTGCAATATTTTCCTAATTTATTACCTTAGTTTCCACTGAAAGTTTAGTCTTAGAATGATTTTCAGTTTTTGTATTTAAAAATAACATCTGCATATCTTGAAATGCAGAACTTTGAACAGTAGCATCAGAAAAACAAATATTATAAAATTGTATTGTAAGGAAGCAGCCATCGATATAATGTCCACATTAGTTTCCTGTTGATGCTGAAAGTCTTGAAGAAGTGCCAGCACTTAACCCACACTCCTACAATCTTCTCGCTGCAGCTCTGTTCTTATCACAGCTTCTGGCATCAGACAGGAAATTTGACTGTGGAAGTAAGGAAGTTTCTTCTGTATAGCTCAAAGTCCAAGACAGTGTCAGGAAATATTGTATCTTTGGTGATTTTAGATCTTACTGATTTTAAGAAGAGATCAGTTAAATGATACAAAGTATAATGAGAATTAGTATCTCCCTACAGTGTTCACCTTCTTACTTCTGACTTGCTTACACATTTCCCTATGTGACAAGTCTTGAATTCTCATGTGATTTTTTCCACCTACCACTGCAGTTGCATGCAGTGCTTTTATATAAGTAGATGTATGAAGTGCTAAATTATATGAGTTTTAAAAATCATCTTGCCATTGTTTCTCATTTCTGTGGTTTTTTTGTGAGATAACTTTGATCTTGTCAGATGATAGAGCACAAGGTAGTGATACCACCCCTTTTGGAGATTCTTCATATAAAGTAAGTGTGTAATAACTGTTGTTTTCATTTTTGGCTCTTTTTATGTTTTCAGCTTACAAATTTGGAGAGGAAGTGGCAGCACCATGAGCAAAATAACTTTATGATGAAGGAATGTATCCTTTTCTTTAAGAAATACAGTAAAATTTGTGCACTGTATTAATTGAGGAAGAAGTCTGTTTCCTCCAGCAGAATAAGACAGGACGGAATGGGGAGCAGGAGACATGGGAGGAGGGGAAAGGTGATGCTTTGCAAATGTCTGGTTAGCTGATGGAAATTATATATAGCAAAACTTGCATGTGTTGTCTGAAACAATTTTATGGGGTCCTAACACCTAAGATTTATCTTGCAGTCTGGAGTTTTTCCTGTTGGGTTAGTTTTGCCGTTAGGTTTATACGAAGATCATTTTCATGTATGTCTAGTCTTATCTGAAATTATCCAGCAAGTGTGGCATTGTTTGAAAATCTCTACAGCATGGTGACTTTGCACACCATTTTGCAGTTTTAAAACACAACAAATATCAATGATGAAAAAGTAAAAAAAATTGTATGCATTTAATATATTTCTTACCAAACAGAAGAGGAATTGCATATTAGAGGGAGGAAATCAGAAAAATGTGATAGATAAATAAGATATGACAAAAACATGCAAAATGGGCTGGGATGGGGGAGCAGTATTGTAGTGCTCACATTATGTGATGCTAATTAAAGAGCTGCATTCCACTAATGATGTAAGACCTTCCAAAACATCAGCAAAATCTTATTTGCTGCAAGTGGCTTTCATAAGGTTGTTTTTGAAATTAAAGAGAAACACTTTTTTTTTAAATTAGAATTAATGTTCTTCTTATCTCGTACTATTCTCCATAGTTATTGTAGAGATCTGAGTAGGGCGTAGTTGGACTTTTATTTGCTATTCTAGGGGCTTTGAATTCACTGCAATAAATTCATTTATTTAAATGATTTGGGAAACAGAAAATCTGAAAGAGATGCATAAAATCACTGTTTTATGATTATAGCACAAATGTAATTGGTAAAAGTAACAGCAAAACTAGACTGTATCATCCAGTGTGGTGTGTTGGACAACGGACATGTCTCAGAAAATGGCACAGTTCAGACAACTCTATAACAGCCTCGCCATCAGGGAAAAAATAATAATAATATAGGATCTGCATACAGCATTATCTTTTTCATATACCAAATACCATTCATATACCATTTCTCATATATGCTCAAATTTTTAGAAAAAATCTGGAAAAAGTCTTGGACAACATAATGTAATTGGAGCCACCTCCTCTATGAAGAAGGCTCTACAGGAATATTTTATTAAGGCAAGAATCTTAGATTCTATTTTTTCTAACAGAAAAAAAGCTCTAAAACAAACCAAGAGGAAAAGTTTATTGGGATATTAAAAGTGCCTTCTAACTTACTACAGTGCATTACCTACCCAAGTGCAGACCCTTATACAGAGTTTTATGCCTTCTTGGGCTAGTGGAAGGAAAGGTCCTGCTTTCCAGGACTGGAACTTACGTAGCCAGAGTTCTGAAGTGCCAAACTGTATTGGCTGTAAATAGCTGAAAGCCTTGAAATGGGTTTGTTTGCAGTGTAACAATAGGCAGAGTCTTCCACAAGGGACCTATTGCCTATATAGATGAGAACAAAACCGACTCAGGCAGGTAATATCTTTCCTTTACCATGCTTGGCATGAGATGACAGCTAGTAAATTGGTGTAAGTCTTTTAGACCCAATTTGAGATTTTTCCATTATTTGCAATCCTTCGAAAGTTTTTACAGAAGAAACCTTACTGTATTGTGGTTCCCTTCTGATCTCTAATTATGCTAATATTTATACTGGCAGTTTGTTTCCTTAATTCTTTTAATCAGTCATAGCAACCAAAAGTCAGGAGAGTGATTACCAGCCAATAATGAAGAACGTGAGAAAACTGGTCACAGAATACAACAAAGCTCTCATAGAAGCTTTACAGAACACCAAGAACTGAACTCGGGCACTTCCTTCCTGACCCAATGGACCAACAATGAGAGATGTGCACAGGCAGCATGGAAAACTGGATCACTGAGCTCATTTGCCCACTACTACAGAGACAGATATTCTTAAAAGTATTTTTCCAGGTTTTTAGAAGTCACAGGTTTTAATGGTATCTCACCTTGTGCAACATTTAAAAATTTTAGAAATAAACTTCTGAATTTTAGCAACTTGTAGAAATAAAAAGGAAATGCTGTACAGTGAGTGTAAAATCATCAGAACATTTTACTGAGGCACATTGCTGGATCACATCTCAATGTGAAGCTTCAGTCTGTTTTACACAATGAATCTCTTATTGTCTTGTAGTCCTATCCCTGCCAAACAGGAGTTTTCGCTGAATAAGGACTGTCTGACAGTCTCTCCTACACATTATCTTAAATGAAGTATGTAATAAGATACAGCATACCATCCCTATTTAAATAGCAATTTTTAGAAGTAAGGAAAACATCTAAGGATTGCAAGCATACTTGCAGGTCAGAATTGCTTCCTAGTGCAAAATCTGTAATAAAAGCAAATGTACTTTGGATCTGTCAGCAAATTTTTATTTCCCTATGGGGAACAGATTAAATTCCTTATTTTATATTTTTTTAATGTAATTATAAGGGCAGAACTGTGATAAAAAGTAGTAAAACATAGCTAATGCTGACCTTGAGCGGAGCATTTTACTTTTGTAGTATTCACCAATAAAGAAAATAACAGGGAAATTATTTTTGGTTTTTTTGCAGTGTTTTATTTCCTCAGGTTTCAAGCTGCACTGTTATATGCAACTTCTACTTTGACAAAAATACATAGGAAGAAATTCAACATAGAACAAAAACAGGATTGATACAGAAATAACAATGTGCTTGGTGATACAGAAATTTCAGAAAACATGTACATAAAACAAAATTTCCATGTATATATTTCCCTTACATGCTATATGTAATGTAATTATAAACTACCATTGATAATTTGCTCCACCTGGTATGTTGTAAGCTAATCCTGATCAAAGAGAAAAAAGCACAGTTGACAATTTTTACAAAAAAATAATAAAAAACAGTGGGGGCTGGATGTATAGACATTCAGCTCTCTTAGAAAACTTTTCCAAAATAGAGGTAGACTATATGCTTCACTTTATAGAACTGGAGTAGGCAAAGAATTAGAAAATGTACTGAGTCCATTAAAACAGAAGATCTGTATTTTTGTCTCTAAATTTATCCAAAGCTATGATTGGCATTTTGAGTATAAAGAGTATAAAATAATGAAGATTCTTGCAGAGAGCACTGTTTCCAAATTCAGCACAGTAAATGCTGTTGCTCTGTATATTTATGTCTGTATAATATTTAGAGATAATGGAACAGGATTTCTATAAACCTAGGACTGTTATCTAGGGGAAATTCCCACTAATGCCTCTTCCTTCCTGTCAAAGTTTCAGCTATTCCAGAGAGAGCCCATTATTTGCTGAGATAAAGTTGAAGTCTGATATTCTCACCGATCAAACCATCAGCCGGAGAGATCGCCTCCTGAATTCCACTTGTGCTGCAATAACATATTTTAACGAACAATGGAAAAAAGCTGCAGACTGAACAAACAGACCGCTTCGAATTCGCTTTCACGCAGGGCAGGGGATGGTTTTATTCCTTGGCAGTGATTCTGTAAGATAGCACGGTAAAGTTTGCAGGTTTGTGTTGTGTTCCCTAGGAGATGCCTGTCATAAAAGCCCTCTCTCCAGCATGCTGTTTTTCTCCTCCTTCTACTGAAGGATCTCCAGATTACCTGGTTCTGTCTGAGAATCTCGTCAATTGTTCCTTTCCTTTAACAGTTCATCTGTATGGTTCTGGATCATGGTCGTAGTACCCGTGACTGAAAAGAACTGTATGGATTCTGAATGGTTAGCTACGCAACAGGTGTTTAATCTCCCTCTAGAAGATTAATAACTCATTCCCAGTAGTGGGCTGAGTAAGTTGTATCCATATCCAGCTCCTAAAATCTTCCTTTTTCTTAATACAAGTTTAAGTACCAAACACACAGCATTTTTTCACGAAAGCTCCTGTGTGTGTATCAAGACACAAATTCAGTCACACAGGTGCCTCTACCCAGTCAATCTTTTATGCATTTTATACTATGACTTTGAACTGAGAGGACATTAATTAAGTGGGAGCTTCTTTGGGGGGCAGAAATTTAAAACCTTTTCTGCTCCCGTGTCTCATCAGGGCTGAGCAGAGGTAAGGATCACCTCCTGCAGCCTGCTGGCAGCGCTCCTCCTAACACACCCCAGCATACTGTTGGCCTTTTTGGCCGTGTGTTGTTGCCTTGTGGTCAGCTTGGTGTCCACTATGAAGGACCCCAAAGGCCTTCTCAGCAAAGTTGCTTTCCAGCCACTCAACCCCCGCTGTGTACAGGTGCCTGGTTTGTACCTCCCCAGGGGCAGCACTGTGCATGTATCTTAGTGGAACTTCATGAGATTCCTGACTGAGCCTGTTGAGGTCCCTCTGAACAGTGGCACACTCCATCAGCCTCTCCTCCCAGCTTTGCATACTTGTTGAGGGTCCACTCTGACCCATCATCCAGGTCATTACTGAAAAGGTTAAACAGTATTGGCAGGAGTATCCACCCCTGGAGTACACCACTACTGACTGGCCTCCACCTGGACCTTGGGGTGCTGATCACAGGGTGAGCCCCAAGCCAGTTTTCAGTTCACCTCACTGTCTGCTTACTCAAACCACGCTTTGTCAGCTTATCTATTTAATTTACAGGAAACTGGCACACACCTTGCTAATGTTGAGATAAACAACATCCACTCCTCTCTTCTGGCTCCCTGAGGTAGTTACCTCATTATGGAAGGCTATCAAGCACAATTACCCCTTCATAAACCCATGCTCTCTACTTACACTCATCTTCCCATCCTTCACAAGCTGGAACAAAGGAAGTTCCACTCAAATGTGAGGAAGAACTTCTTTACGGTGAAGGTGACAGAGCACTGGAACAGGCTGCCCAGGGAGATTGTGGAGTCCCCTTCTCTGGAGATTTTCAAGACCCGACTGGATGCAGTCCTGAGTAATGTGCTCTGGGCAATCCTGCTTTGGCAGAGGAGTTGGACTAGATGATCTCTAGAAGGTCCCTTCCAACTCCAACAATTCTGTGATTCTGTGATTCATGTGTCTGGAAATGGTTTTCCGCATAAATTGCTGCATCCCTTCCTCAGGGATCCAAGTGAGACTGACCAGCTTCTGGTTCCCTGTCTCACTCTTCGTGCTCTTCCTGAAGAGAGGAGTAACATTTGCTTTCTTTCAGTCTTCAGAAGCCTCTCCCTGTCACCATGAAAAAAAGATAATCGAGAATGGCCTTGCAGTGCCATCAGCCAGCTCCCTCTGCACAGGTGGGTACGACAAGCCCCATGGATTTACATATGTCCAGTTTATTTAAAAGTTCCCCAGCCTGGTCCGTCTCTGTGAAGGTGCCACTGAAGCACTAGGAGACCAGGTTTGACAGCATCAGTCGCTCCAAACTCCACTTCGCTGGCACATGTCATGAAAA
>KZ505721.1:1202679-1215987 GCA_002844005.1 Limosa lapponica baueri
CCATCCCTGGAGATATTCAAAAGACGAATTGCCATGGTGCTCGGGAATATGGTTTAGTGTTGGGGTGTGTGTGTTGTTTGTGTTTTTTTTTTTTTTTTTCGGTTGGACTAGATGATCTTAAAGGTCCCTTCCAACCTAGGCGATTCTATGATTCAGTTTCAAAATCTTCAACCAAAGGGGCTGTTATTTTGTTCTATGTTTGTGCATGAGGATGAGCATAGGAAGGACTGTCATTATTCCCAGCACACAGTGAGATGACACTGCAACACCCTTGTTCTTGTATTCAGGCATATCATTGTATCTCCATGCAAACTGTATTTTTGCTGCAGGCAAGAGTTAATCTTCTGGTTGGGCTTCCTGCTTCATCTTACCTTCACTGCTTTTCATTGTGATGAAAAAAGCATATAGAAAAATAACATTCAAAAACAGTTGTGTTTCTTTCCTTGCATTAGTAAGCTTAGAAGACAACATGCAGCACTCCCGTGCAACTCCAAGCAGGCAGAACACTGAGATTCTTTTTTAGGTTTTTTTTTTGCCTGATGATACTAGTTAACACTGGCACTAGTTGGTGCTGGCATGTGCTGTTTCACAATTGGAGGGATACGTTTCCAAAGTGAAGTGGTTGTAAAGTCTTTCAGCACACTGCTATTTTTCTGCTGCAAATGTAAAAGAAGAACACAAGGCATAGGGCAGACTTTGTGATGAGGCACTAGCTGTAAGAACATCTTACTGTGAGGAGAAAAATACTAAAATGCTCACTTTATAACTGTTCTGCAAAGTATCTGCTTTGACCGAACTCCTTGGAAACACGTCTCGTAGTGTTAAGGCATCTGAGTGAAGTGGACATGAAAAAACCACCCTCAGATTCTGAAAGAGATCATAAAATCGGAGTTCATTTGAACACATGCACAATGATGGATACCAGCTGACCACTGAACCCTGCACATATCACGGGTGACAACTCCAGCCAGAGCAATGCTGTGAAATGCAGGTTAATCACTGAGAAGGGGAATGGAATTACTCCCAAACAAAACAGTTGTCATCTTGTTGTTCTTTCGCAAAAAAGAAGGAAGCCTTTAAGCATTTTGTAACTGTAGAGTTATGAAATTTGAACTGAATTCAAATCCCAGCTTTGATCAATCATTCACTGGGATTGGCAGAAGTCTGGAGCAGAGGAAAAAGTGTTCCTTGCCCTGACTTGCGGTCTATGCTTGCAGGTTCTGCTCTCAGGAAGGAGGACTAACCGGACAACATGCCAAATGTGTGAAATGGAGGAAGCCTCCTACATTTTTAAAAAAAATGAGCCAGAAATATAAAATGATCCGCTCTTGTTTCCTCTTGTAAAACTAATTCCTTGAAAGCCACATTCATTTAAAGTGACTGAGCTTGATTCACTGAGCGCTGGTATCTTTGGATCAGGCCCAGGATTTCTGCTGTGCAGCAAAGGATGAGTAAAGGTGCACGACCTCTGTCTCCACTGTATAACAAGAGTTTGCTCACAAATACTATTTCAAGTGAGGTGAGGGGGACTCAGCACCTCTGAAAATTAAAAAGAAAAACAAAATAATTATTATAGCAGCAATTACCAGTTATGCATGAGAGACAAAATGCCAAATAGAGCCTTGAAATTTTCAATATCCTTCCTGTTCCTTCTTTTTCTTCCAAATTAAGTGAAAAGAGGGTGTTTAATGGCTTGCACTTGTGTTCAAGTTCACTGTATTTAATATTTTTTTAGGGTTATTGAATTGAAAGTTACTGAAGTCCTTTACCTATATGCAAACTTACATTTTAACTTCTCACCTTGGGATGAGATGTGCCTATCTTTCACATTTCCACATTTCAAGAATGGCTAAAATTATATTGTTTTATTACATTATATTGCCATTCAGAAATCTTTCTTTCACAGAAAGAAGACTGAAGTTAAACCTGGGGTGTTCAAGAGAAGGAACTGTTACGCTGCAGCTCACCAACAGTGCACATGTGGCTCTCCTGCATCAAGGCTTTAGCCCAGTGCAACATAAATTTGGAAGCAGAGCCAGGTAGACAGAAAATTTTTCACTAAGCTGCACTTCTTGAATGCTGGTTTAAATTAAATAAAGTTAAACAATGCAGTCATCAAATAAAAATTACAATTCCAATCACATTAACAGTGCAAGATTAATTCAGTGGAAGATAGATGGTCCTGCGAACAGGATTTTAAGAATGAATTTTTGTAACCTTAATGGATGAAAACACTAACCCGGAGATCTAGTTAACATGACCCTTTTCCTGGTCCTTGGAAGCAATAGTGAGATCTGCAAACTTCATGTGCATTAAGAGATTCATGCAATTAGTCTTTAACTCTCCAAATTGCACAGATTATAAAATTTGCCTTGTTAATGCTGGTCTGTTTTAGGCAGTCATATTTTATTGCTGTGCATCATTTGGGGCGATTCATCATTCATATCTTAAAGTCACATAGATATACAGTTGTTACCATTAAACATAAATACACAGACTCTTTTGTCCTTCAAAATGTATCATAGAAAAATTAAACAGAAACACAGTAACAGAATAGAGGAGAAAAATTGTGAACTCTGTAGCTTCTGTATAAGCTCTGCTTACCTCCTGTTGGATGATGGCTCTTTCAGGCTGGAGAATCTTCATCTCCAGACTTTTTTTGACTCCAGCACAGTAGGAGCATTAACATCACTTACGTTTGCGTTCCCAGAATCTGATCCCATCTTGGCAGAGAGGCAAAAGCTTGATTTGGGGTTAATTCAGCACATGTTCAAAATTACCCATTTTACCAGATCTGTTTTAAAAAGAGAGCAGACATGTTCTAAAGTAAGAAACAATTGGCTCAAAAAGCAATGACAACAAAGATACAGTTTTGTCCTTTTCATAGAAACTAAGTGGGATATAAATACCTTACTTCTCACTCATGTGACTTCATACACATTTGACATCATCAATGGCCATCACAACTGCTGACTCTTAACTTCACTTTTCACACTTTCCTCCTCCAAGCATTTTTTATACTACTCTCAGTCCCTTTTGTCAGCAAAGAATTAGGGAAAATATTCTTTTTTGTCCTTCTGCTGACAACAGGCCATTCTAAAATCTACACAAAGCCTATTGCAGCAAAATACAAGTGACTTACAAAGTAAGTTTCCAGAGTGTAGACCTTAGTCAAACAGCCCGATATCCTTCACAATGACTTTACTGATACAGAAGCCCTAAAGTACTCCTGTGTTTTTTCATCAGCTGAACATTCCCCTTGAGAGAAGCTTGGGATTCCCACAAGATCCTGTGTTTAATCCCACTGTAGTAAATGCCCTTCATTTCACTTGCAAGGAAGACAGGAAAGCAACAGCCAGCTTTGGCTGAGGTTGTTCTGTAGGCTGCTCAATACACCGCCATTTTCCAGACTATGGTCTGAAAATCCAAGAGAAGCTCTTTTTTGTTCTTTGAGAAGAAAATAAAAACACTGAGCAAAACACCTGATCATAGCTATGTTTGCAATTTGGAGTTACCTTTTGAGTATCCATATGCAGGAGAGGCAGTAGAAAAAGCAAGAAGTAACTGCACTTCCTCAGAATGGGCTGCCAAGTCAAGAGAATGAGCTGCAACAAAAGCCAGAATCCGTCACTTTTCCTACACCACCTGAAAGTTTCTCACAACCACCTATTACAATATCACCACTTCCCCACACTGTCCCTTCCATGTTAGAATGACTTATCTTTAACTGTGTACAGCATAAACCCTTGTCTCCTTCCAGTTTCTACGCTGCCACTGCATTGCATAAGGATAGTCCTCATCCTGACCACTTAGACCAGCAGCAGTACGTGTCCTCTGACTGGCCACCTGGCTGCTACCTCTCACTTCCAGGTGATCCAAAATAAATGGCTTAGGGGCTGTGGTTTGCCTCAGTGGCATAGGCTGTTCTGTAGGGGACAAAAGGTCCGTTTAAGAACAGAAGTTTAAGGTCCATCATGTATGAGCCTCTGCTTCACATTAGCTGATTGCAGTGATTAATAATTCCTAAAGTTCCTCTGCTGCCTCCAACTAACACATATTAACATCATGTCAAGGCCAAAGTAATGGCTTGCTTCCAAAAAGCATAATAGAGCCAGACACTGCAAGAGGATATGTGCTTTCTGCTAACACATCTACCTGATTAAAGGAGTGCAGTGGCATTGTTTATTTTTCCTCCTCACATATTTCCATGCACTACAGCATGTATGAATGGATTGTCCTTGAGACAAGCATGCTGCTTATCTAAAGAGGAAAGCTTGGTGTCAGGAGTTCAGGGCACTTGACATATCATAAAATTAGCTTTCAGCAAACAGAATTATGAAAAGCCATGTTTAATGCTAAGGTTATATTTTCATGTTGAAAGACAATTTGTTTCTGTGCTGTAACTAATTTAAAAACTCATGCACACCATTGTGATGGGTGTTAAGTTAAATGTGAATGTTGATATGTACTAATCAGCACTTAACCAACAATTAAACCGATGTTCCTGAGGGGAACAATTTAGAAATTGCATGGGCTTGGACAGCCTTTCTGAGTCTTTCCAAGTACCTTTAGAAAAGACAAAGGGTGCAGTCTACAGGTCTACAGCTACATACCTGCCTGAGGATGTGCCATGGGCATGCTCGTTTGCCAGCCCGGTGGTCAACAGCCTCTATTAGTCTCACATGTAAGAAAAGCTAGAGTAATTTGGTATCATATTTTACTCTTCTTGCCATCCTCATTTTTAGCCCAGTTTCTTTCACTGGCAATATGGTTTTGCCAGATGGCTGTTTCCAATTCTCCTCCTTCCTATTCCAATAGGTATGCAGGCTGAGATTTAGGATCCTCTTATTTGTAGATCCATCAACTTAAGTAGAGGACTGGATAGCAAGAGATGGGCTTGTGCATGGGATCCTGCTATGATATCATTGCTGCTTGGTGGAAGGGATAGATAATTCTACTGCATTTCTGTGTTGTTCAGTAATCAGAGGGATGATCAGGTCATACAGTTTTTAGTTCACGGAACAGAAAATTGATATGGCCTACTTTTAGGAAGACTCATATTCCAATAACATGAAATATAGGGATGAAAATATGGAAGGTAAGGCTGGCAGACACTTAGATAAGAATAGGAGTAAGATAGAATTGTGAAATCTTTTAAATTCCACAGTCTAGCAAAATCTTATTGTATGATTAATTTTGACATCAGTGGGAGCAATAATCAAACTGCAGCACTTAAACGCCTTCCAAGTAGAAACAGATCTACACTTCAACACTTACTACACATAAACAAGTACTTAGATGTTTGCTGAATCATAGATGCTATGTTTTATTGCTTCAAAAATTAAATTATATCATGAAACACAAAACAAAAACATGAGCCTGCTGAGGCTAGTATCCCAACCAAATTCTGACTTGCCTAAGTATTTCCTCTCTTCTGGCTTCAGCAAGTCGTTGCAGCTTTCTTGTATTTATGGACTATTGCCTATTTAAGCTACCCGACCTCATCCCGGAGATATCTCCCTCGTCACAGCAGATGAAATGGTCAGCAGGTACAAGTTGATTATTCAAAAAATAGTGAGTAGCTGACCTGGCCAATTACATTTACTGCAAAATCAGTATCATCAGCAGGCCACAGGCATTGCTTTGCATTTAAGTGCATTAAAAATGGAGATGATGCATTTCTCCTCAGTGATCTGTTTAGCCCTGGGGAGTGAGATCTAAGTGAGAAGTTTAAAAACCCCTCTAAGGTCATAATAACAATCTGGAGAACCACAGCTTTGACTGAAGTTGTTTAACTTCCCACCCCTCAGCAAATCAAAAGACACCACAAAAAAAATTAATGATAGGCCATGTTAGAAGCAGGCTAAATGAGCAACAGAACAGAGTTATCCACTAAATAGGAGTTATGATAATACTTAGTATCTGGTAATACACTAAGTATTCTGATAATGGAGGGGCCTATACCAGGCTCTCATGCCATGTGGATAATCAGTGCCTCTTCGTGTCTAAGAGTAGATGAAAATGTTCTCAAAAATCAAAGATGGACAAAACATATGTGTGTATTTTTGTCTAGAACCAGACCAGGTAAATATCTTACATTCTGCCTCCTTTAAGCCTCAAAAGGGAATTTCAGTAGTGTTTGGACCTCACATTGTGTTTTGCACCCATAGGGTATTTCCAGTTTAAGTTCCTACTTGGTTTCACTTTCAGTTATATTTCTGGGGGGAGGGCGGTAGCAGGTAAGCAGCAGCTCTGGGTTAATATATTGAAATCTGCTGTAGGTGACACGCCTCCATCCACATGGCAGTAGATCTGGGGTGTAAAGGACTTCCTCTGTGAAATCTACACCAATCAAAGGCTAAAAGGTCTTCCTAAGGAAATTAAATCAAAGTAGTATCAACCCATACCCCATTTCCAAAATGATGCTGAACATTTGCTTTTCTACTTCTGTAAAAGTCATTCTGGGTGTTAGCATCTTGGCAGAACTACAGGACTTTCAAATGCCACATTGTCATAGGTTATATTTAGTCAAGTGGTAAATAAGATTGCCCTTTATTTGCAATTCTGTTTATATACCTGAGTGTGCTTTTCCATTTATTTCATTAATTTTTTGTGGTATTTGTTGTATTTTTTCCTCATGTTTTGTTTTTGCTTCTGAGTTTTGAGACCTCCCCGAGTGATGTGGCATTTTGATCCCACTGAAGTCATAATAACTCCTGGTGTGATTTATTATTATAACAAGTTTTCAGTCTGTTTCCAATTGTCAAATGCAGAGAAAGATTGTTTCCAGTAAAGCACATGAACTAATGGAGTGGTGTGCTGGATTGTGACTGGCTTTGGTCTGTACTGGATTCAGCTGGTTGTTTTGTTACTGTTTACTTTATATATTTATTATTGTGTGCTGAGACGTGTTACAGTCAGCAGCTTACAAGTGGATAAAATAAATAAGGGAAAAGGCGATAGCACCCTGAGAAATTAGCAGATCTGCACTTTGAGAAGGGGATGACACTTTTCACCTAGGTGGAGGACTGTTTACTCGCACTCTCCCGCCTGCTGGAGGATGCCATCATTGTTCCTATTTTGCTGACTGTGACCAACAGCAGTCCCCTGCTTCTCCAGCAGCTCCAGATAACTGTTTTGATGTATTGCTGGATGGACAGGATTTGCACTGCCCTGCAGTCCCGCTGATACAAAATGCCTTTAAGATCCTGCCTTTCCCATCCTAATCTACAAAGGAAACAGGAAAAAGGAACTTAAACTCCCTGTACTCAGACAGCAATGAGACTGTTCCAGCCTGCTCCAGTGCTGTGATTTCTTGCCTGTGACTTGTAAACAGCGTACCATGCAGGAGAAGAGTAACTGGTAAACGTCTGCCCCAAGAAAAGGATACTCCATGAGTGACTGTAAGAACTGGATGGATAAATTTTGGAAAGCATGGACCCTTTAGCACATCTAGTTCTCTATGGATTCAGCCTGATGATTTCAGGTAAGCCTTTGCTTTAATACCTGTAGTTGACCTGTCATGCCTTTCTTGTTTCTCACACAACGTGCAGACAAAACTCACGACTCTCTGCTCCTTACTCCAGCACTTATCTTTATCAATTTAAGTACTTGTGTTTGTTTCAGTGAGACCACTTATCTCTGTGCAGCGCTCTCACGGCAAGTGAGGGCAGGACTGTGGCCAAGTTACTGGGAAGGATTTAGCTACATGTAGAATCTGCTGCTACCTCTTTTTAATTGTTGAAGTCATTTGTTGACACGTACGCACATCGCAACAGGGTTTCTCTTCTGTCTCATGTTATTAATCTTTTCATAAAGCTCATTACTATGAAACCATTGATGTCTTTCCCCAAGAATATCTGCTGTAAATACAGATTAAACATTGACTTTTTCTGTGACTGACTATATGAACTGGCTGAGCAGTAGGAAATGTTGATGTTTCCAGGTATATCAGACAGGTATTTTAGACAAGTTTTTAGATAGGATTCCACAACTGCAATCTAGATGAAAGTCAGTGGACAAAGAGGGCAGAATAATGTACATTATACAAGGTGAATTAATAACACTTTTAACACAGCTAAAGAAAGATTCAGTATTATCAGCAAATGTCATTAGTTCAACAAGTCAGAAGTTATAAGAGACATCTGCAGAAATGTATACAGAAAGATTATATTAATGCAAATTTATAGTATTCAGACCATTAATGTTAGAGATGCTTTGCTGAAGCTATTGCAAGCAGAGCCCTGAGGAAGCCTGCACTCTTCCCATCAGATTCTTAGTTGCTCAGCTTTTGAGTACTGCTTTCACCATCCAAACCAAGCAAACCAAGCAAAATCCCTAACAGAGAAATACATGAGTTGTATAATAATATCTTAGACTCTTAGCTCACTCCTAACCATTTCATTGAGATATGCATAGTTTGTTACAGTCCATCTCATGGCAGAAAGGTAATGTGCTGTAACACTGTAGATTGTGCTGCAATGAAAACCAGAAAGCAGCAACAAAAGGCAGAAGTCTTCATTGCCATGTAACTTACTTTACAATTTCCAGATCTTCTTGCTTAACAGCATATTAATAGCTAAGTCAAATTGTGAACAGATGAGTTTGAAATGTTACTTTTGGCATCTATAAAAGGCTAGAGATTAATACAGGCAAAAAATGTGTTTAAAATCTGTTGAATGTGTGTTCTTATCTAACCGTTGCTGTAATAGGCTACATATTGTTTACCAATTCCTCTTTTGTGGCTTAAGTTTCTTGATTGGTTAGCTGCACATTGATTCAAACTGTTTAGCCCTCAGATCATTTCCAGCTTTTCACTTTAGGGAGATACCCGTCACTGTAAGCATTATGGATAGAGAATAAAAGAAAGCCCAGTTACCCCAACTCTTTTTCTTTGTCTCTCCTGTTTCTCTACGTGGTAACACGTGCCGAATTGACACAGAGAGCAAGCAACGTTCATTAAGTCACACGTACAGGAGAAAGAAGTCAGCCGGGGAGATGAGCTATAAAGGTGGACAGTGCAGACAGCCAAGTCCCGAAGAGCTGCCAGTCACTGCCTTTTCCACAGGGGCTGAGCAGCGAGGTGTGTGCTGCAGTCACACCCATCTCAATAGATCTGTCAGCTTTCCCGCTTTTGTTTGAGAATGATATCATGTTTCCTGGGGCCAGCGGTGGAAGACAATGCGAGCCCCGCTTTCCTCTAGATACTGCAGGCGGAGTTCAGGAAAGCGGGACTGACATTCCCCGAGCAGGGAAGGCATTACGCTCAGCGCAGACGGTGAACTGGCTTAACCTTGTCCCCAATGAGCGTGGGCTACGCTGGGTGTGTTGCTGGGTAGGCACAAAATCCACTCCACCCTTTTCCAAGGTGAGGGCTTGGCTCGCGTTACGAGAAATGGCCCTTGATTTAATGTCTTTTTTTTTTTTTCTTTCAATAACAGTACTCCATTCGCAGCTAGAGCTAAAGATCTGATTTGGAAGGTAACATCCAAATACACGCAAATGTTTGCTTTTGCACTGCATATATGGTCACTGTTTGCCATTGCAAACGTTCAATTAAATTGACAAGGGGTTGAATTTAATCCTGTTGGGATTCTCAAAACTAAACTGAGGATCACCGTATGTTTTTCTTTGGGTTGATTCTACTCCAGTCAACAATTTGTAAAATCAAAATGATCCTGGCATCCATCCTGAAGCATGGATCCACCTAGCTTGTGGCTAGGTACGATCTGTTAAGTCCCGACCAACGAAGAGCCACAGACTTACCTACTCCATTGGAAGGCTGACACAATTTGGCTTTTGCCTTTTAGCCACATCCTCAGATGGTCTGGAAACTTGCTTGCAGCTTCTCACAGTGGGCTAACTCTCAGAAATGTTCATGAGTGAGCCTTATTTTAACAAGATGGCCACTGTCAGAAAGAGATTTGTGGAAACCAGCAACAATTAAAACCAGTTTCAAGCACATTTCTTTGACTGTTTCTGGCAGGAAACAAATACATTGTCAAACGTCTCTGTTCTCCAAGACAGAAAGAATCTTCTATGCTATAGACTTGCTCTACCAATAATCTTAAATCTAGTGGGTTTCTAAAAATACTGGATGTTTTTTAAATTTTGTGTGTGTGTGTGTGATTTAGCTGTTGGACCCATATATGGTAAAAGACTCAAAAGGTTATATTAGCCTTTTAAGAAAGCGTAACAGTGCAGTGCAACTAACAGTGCAGTGGCATTCAGTGGTAGCTCTCTGTAATCCCTGTTGATAGCTCTGTTTTCTTTGGGACCATTAGATGTTACAAAAAAAACCCTATAAATTGTATACATTATCTTTATTATGTGACTCATTTACTTATTTAGAAAGTTAAGCAGCTTTTACCATACATTACCAAACACACAAGCCTCTTGTGAAGCTTAACCTAAAGAAGACCTGTATTAACCTCTAGTTAATACGTGATTGTGACAGTGAATATGAGTGTCATTCTTTGCATAATTAAAGGGACCAAGCCTGTGTGAGTATCTTCAAACATGCTGTTTTCAGACCAAAATGGCACCTGAACTTCAGACAGTCTGTTCTGTGGATGCAGAACTGGGGTTTCAGCCTCCCACAGCCAAAGCGGGGGACACGAACCACGTTTGACCTTTTAATCTCAAGTATTTCAAAACTATGCTGACTAGACATTTCACTGACACACAGCATTTTGGACACCTAAATTATCAAACTATTAATGTAGTTTTCATCCTTGTTCCTGAGGTGTATTCGATTGTGAGACTTAGCAATTGCATCTGCCTTCCATGCTTAGGTCATTTACCCAAAGGGAACAGTATTCTGGTGCCTTTTTTATGAGCCTGAAATTTACATGAAATTTAGACTCCTCTTGAGATGTAGCCTTCATCTAATCTGGAAACGATGGGCCTGCCACAGGAATCACTGGTTGAATCTCTGACCTGCTGAATGTTGGTATTGCTGCACAGTTCTGCTAGGACGGCCATGACTACAAAATTGATGGATCTGTCTTATTGGTGAAAGAGGGCTGTTCTGTTTTAGTTACATTGTTGGCTATATATTTGCAAAGAAAAAAAGGTTCCAGCTGACCTAACGCATCGCTCCCTGACTCTGCAGCTGGAAGACAAAAACACCAGCTTCAGCCTGTGTGGGCAGCTCTGTCCTAAGTGGAATTACAAAAGCAGGCTGATTCTCTCCAGTTCTTTCATTTTTTAGCTTTAGAATTTTCTGTTGATGTGTGCCTGGTACAGATCTTGTGAGAGGTAGAGTAGCTCTCAGGAAGCCTGTGTTCCCAAAGGCCATTTCAGCAGCTGGGAATAGTCAGGAGTGAAAAGGCATTGCATCAGACCCGGAGGAATCAAATCTGAAAGCGTGAAATCACACTGCATTCACAAGTGTTAACATATGCTATTGTTTTAGATGCAGATTTCATATATATATATATATATACATGTATGTATAATAGATTGTTTGGATATTTAGTCATAATTAAGCTGGTTGGATGGATTACTTTTTTGCTGAAATTTCATTTCAGGGAAAAAAACCAAGCTGTAACATTTTGCAGAGATGGTCTGATACCAACAAGAATTTCATCTGGAAGGCTTTAGGTGGACAAGAGGGAGTATAAAGGTCAGACAGACTGATTGTAGCTGAGCAGCTGGCTTTAGGGCAGGGAAGATGTGGATTTGGTCCTTTTTTGCCCACAATGAGAACTACCTGGGTTGGAAACCTGCTCTGTATTGTTCACATAGACTTGAGCTTGCTTGACCCAGATCTGTCTCTTAAACACACAAAACCCCTGTTCAGCCTTCCAGGGAAGACCTTGGAAAATCATTGTGGTGTGGAGGATATTGGGTAGATACAGAAGAAATGAAGCACAAATGGATGCACTTACGTGAGACAGATGTATAGTTCCATGGCCAGCTCCCACTGTGACCCAAGATCTATCTGGGACTGATGGGATGAAAATCTTGGAGAAATGGCAATGAAGAGCTGCTCTCCAAAGACAGTGTCTACCCTGTGCTAGTGGCAAGATCGTATTTAGGATCCTGTTCTACTGTGGTTTTAGTGGAGACATGTAGCAAAGAACCAGCTTGTGTCTGAACTGGAGACTCTCCCGTAAGAAGTTTAAGATGCTGATTGCTTTTTTAGGGCCTAGATTTGATAACTGTTCTCCAAGTAATACCCAAACTAGTAACATGCACTAATAATGTTAAACAATGCAGTTCCACCTGCATTTCTGTTCGTGCTGGTTTTACTGTATTATCTTCTGGCTGTTCATCCCAGACCTGCCACTGGTTGAGGACCTGAGCCTCATTAGTCACAAAGTGTGCTTAACATCTCCTGCTTCTCTACTCAGAAAAATCAGAAAGTGGCAAAGTGAGGGTACAGTGCTGTACAGGCAAGAACGTGTTAGAGTATACATCCGTCCAGCAGCCAACGCTCACAGACGCTCCCTGACAGCTAACCTTACATGTCTTGTATGCCCCAATATATCCTACGAAGACTGATTGAATACCTGTGTTATTCTGCATGCTTCAGCTCGGCACATGCGCACAAACAACAGACAGTATACGCATGCAGAACCACATAGTAGCTTCGTAATGCAGCTTACAAGGACCGCCCTTGCTATGGTCATACTTATTCTTGCTTGCAAGTGCTTTCTTGGCAGCAGTACCTGTATTTGGCTAGCTGTAAATCCAGCCGGATGTAGCTGAACTACAAGCCTCTCCTACTCAAGCTTTCCCACATTCCTCATCTTTTTTCAGCATTCCCTAGCATATTGTCAGCTCCTTGTTCAACAAGCAATTTCTGCTGATATGTCGTTTTCAGCTTTACTTCCTCATGGTCAACCAGGCCTAAGCAGAAGTGATGAGAAAGCATCTTTCTACATTTTGGTTACGTACACGCACAAATTTAGGCACCCTCACTGGGAAACCCCCAACCAAGCTGCACCAGTGGTTTTTTCCTAGCTTTTTCACCTTAAAAGTTTGCTTTGACGGGTTGTGAAGCAACTGACGTGTAGAGAAAATAATTTCATACTATTTTGCAAGACAGCAGTTTCGTTTCCTTCAGCTGCTCCAGATGTACCCCAGGGCCCAGGAGAGACCACTAGCCCTAGTAGCTTTGACAGGCTATTTTATTTTTCACACTTGTGCTCTGGTCTTCCCACTGCTACTAAGTAGCAAAGTGATGTTCTGTCACTGATTTTTTCGTTTCTTGTTAGTTTCACAATACCTTCCCTCCACAATTAATGCCCTATTTCTAAGGGAAAGAGGTCTCAGTATTCTTAGAGCTGTGAGCTGTCCCAC
>KZ505721.1:1221374-1249947 GCA_002844005.1 Limosa lapponica baueri
ATGTCTACACGTTTCTTAAATACCTCCAGGGATGGTAACTCCACCACTTCCCTGGGCAGGCTGTTCCAGTGCCTGACCACTCTCTCAGTAAAGTAATTCTTCCTAATATCTAATCTAATCCTCCCCTGCCGCAACTTCAGACCATTAATTCAGACCAAAACGTTGCAATTAATGCCCTGTAAAATGAATGAACAAGTCTGACCCCATTTCTATCACATATACTTCTTTAACTTTGTTCAAAGGATTTATTTTTGTAATGTGCAGCAGGATGCATTGACTTCGCTGACCTGCACCTTTGTGTAATATTTACTTTAATGGCTGCTGCATCCTTTCCAGGAGGTTTCATTTCTCCATTATGTAAGTACAAGTTATCTGTGCTGGCACATTAAAGGGTGGTAACGGTGGCAGACTGGCTGGGTGTGGTGAGTGTCAGTGGGCTGTCAAGATACTTCAGTCCCCAGAGTGGTTGCTGGCACTGAGAGCAGAGGAGGACCTCCTCCCTTGGCCCCGAGCACTGCAGAGACACACGCAAAGGCTGCAGTCAGCACGAAGACCTTTTGACCTCCCTTATCTAAGACTATACCCCTTCCTTCCAATCAGAAAAACATTTGGAAGCTGAGTAGCACTAAATATTGGGTCTCTCTGTGTAAATACAAAATATACTTGTATCCAAAGCAGGAAAATAGATGTGATGAATAAAAGAAACCGATTATTCTTCCTGTTTCAGATGGAAAAAATGTTACTGTTTCCCTTCTCCTTACCCTGAATTTCAAAAGTGAAGGGAAACGCCTGTTATTTGCAAATTTTTGATTATAGGAGAGCTGTATTTCCCTTCTGCTATGCGCATTTGAACAACTAAATCTGTAGCACTCTGCCAGAGACTGTTTTAATTAGGTTTCTATCTATCATTTTCAAAGAACTTCAATCTCCATGTATTTCTAGCTGTTCTATTGATCAAAGGGAGCCAATTCAATTGATTTAAACCTAACCTCATAAAAAATGGCTTTACTAGTGCCAACAGCCTGCTCTTTGTTTTTGAGAAAGTTTCTTTGTGCCATGATTCTTGCTGCTGTCTGTTAGGGCCTGGAATGGTTAACATGAAATTATTATGAAATCATTAATCCAAATTCATAAAACAGCTGGAAAAAATACTCCAAGTGTTCAAAGTACTACCAGTTCTTATAACTGAAAGATATATCTGCTTTACATCAATTCATACATATTAAATCCATGTAAAGGACATAAAACCCCCACTATTTAACTGACAACCTTATAATCTACCAACCCTTTTACCAGTAAAGCACCATACTTGAGACACTTATGTACATGTCTGACTATCCAAGGATCTATAAGCTTCTGCAGCCCATAGTTTTCCCTGGGCTTCTGCAGCAGCTTTTGAAAAAAATTCCACAAGTTTGTGAGGCTTACTTCCTCTTCTGAGAAGAACAAATTCCATCTGTTCATGACATAAAAAGCAAATCCTAAAGTCAGGGTAGCAGAATAGTTAATCTACAGCCTTCCTATTTTGCACAAAGCTGTACAAGACACCAGCCAGAGAAGCCTTGAGTACTGGGTAAAACAGCTATACAGTGATTTGATTGGACACATACTCAAACTCTGCAGTAAATTTTTTTCACTTGCTGCTTTTTTCCTTAGGTAAAGTGGAAGCAGCACTGGACCTCATACTGATCAATTCATTCCCTCTGGTGGGCAACTCTGAGACATCACTTATATGTATCACTTCCAAATGGCGTTCCCGAGAGTCTATCACAATAGACCGAGACCAGGAGGATGTGACAAACCAGCACCGGGAACCACTGGAAGTTAATGAAGACTTAAAGAGAGCGGCAGCCAAAACAGTGGTGTGGAAGAGGGAACAGGCCAGTGAAACTATTGGAGCATATTACTGTGAAGGGAAACTCAAGGATGAGGTGACAAGGATACACACCATGAAGATGCCGCTGGGAGGTACTGTATAGCGTTCAGATCTGAATTTTGCATGTCACTGCTTGCAGACTGGCAATTATCCCAGGTTGACACAAGTGGGCACAAACATGGCTCCAGAGGAGGCAAGGCAGTCTGGAGTCAACAAAAATAGACTTGTCTCAAGCCCTTGTTTTTTTCTAAATGCAGAGACAACGGGTCTATACTAGCTGCTAGTCACTTCCTCGTGGAAGTTAGTCAGACATCTGTAGGTATTCTGCCTGTATCTGGCTACTGCCAGGAACACAAAATCAGGTGGCAAATAAGGTACATACTGGTTTCACTGACCCCATGATATAACACATACAGTAACTCCCGTACTGAGATTTTCACATCCCAGACCCTTGATTTCTAAACGTGCTTCCATTTTAAAGTCTTGACAGGCCTGAGATGAAGATAGCTAAACATCGCTATCCTTTTTTATTTTTTTTGTTTAATAAATGGGCAACCTGAGCCTAGAAAATGAGTGTGTTGCCTAAGGTTTAGTAAAACTACAGATCAGCAACTTTGGATCTGCACAGTCTTTGTCAGTATGAATAAAACCAATCCAGTTCAACACTGGAAAGAAAATCCAGAGAAGTTTCCCAAAATGTAAGAAGGTTCACAAAAATTCACTATGGATTTCACGAGTGACTTGGTTTTGATTTTAAGCCTATGCACAGTAGAAAAAGCAAATATGGCAGGGAGCTGGTGGGACGAGAAGGTGGGATTTCCAAGCAATCTAGCCAGTAAATTACATTCTCTTATGTGCAAAATTTCGCTTGTCTCTGGACCTCATTAGGCTTCTGGGACAAGTTCCAAAGCAGAGATCACCCTAAACTATAGAAAAGTTCTGCAGCAAATAAAGTTTTCAAAACTTTAGCCAATTTTTAGTAGACTTCACTGTATTGCTAATGTTTTTTGTTTTGTTTGTTTCTGTCAGAGTTAAGTTGATGGTTGAACTAGATGATCTTAAAGGTCCCTTCCAACCTCGACAATTTTATGATTCTATGATACTATGGCAGCTGGTCTGTAAGGAGGCTTGACAGATTTAACCTTTCTTTATAAGGTTTTAGTAAGAGTAATTACATTGTTGGTATCCTGAAATTATATAGCAAATTTAGAAAAAGAATGTTTTCATTTGTCTGAGCTACAGCTGTTGTCTATTTATTTATTTATTTATTTTAGTATGGGAACATTAGAAGCAAGGTGGGCAGGACAATGTCATCTTTCTTTGGCTTATGTTTTCTCTGACCAAATGTGGTCTTTGAAGGGTTGGATTGGTCACCAACAAAGCTCTGCAGATGCAGGCTGACAACTCCCAAAGGAGGCTACAATGAGGAGAAGATAAGATAACGGTCCATTGAAAGTCAATGTGACCCTGCCTGTGGCAGAATGCCAGTGGGCTGAACCCATCTTTGGTTGCCATGTAGAGCAACCTCTATGGGTGGAAGAGTGTCTTCTGAATCAGTTAGGGTTTTTTGCACTTAGTATCTGTGGACCTAAAAGCAGAAAATTTAACATAACTAAACTTTGATAGCTTCCTACGTGACAGTAGTTGTTCTAACCAGAAATAACACAACATTCATGCCAGCAGTAGGTAGGTTTCTTTGAATCATTTCTAGGTTTGAATGCATTTCTCAAATTTTCTATGCAAAAGCCTTCACTGACAAAATTTGAGCTAACAGCTCATCAGTGAAGGCATGTAATCTAATCAGGCTAGATGGGTGAGAAAGAGGCGCGACAGAAATTCTCAAAGCTATTAAAGTGCACAGAAAGAGGAAGAAGAGGTCAGTGAAGGACTGTGAGGTTTGGCAAAGCATCTGTAGTTGGAAAACAGACCTTTTCCCCCTTTACTGTTGTTGTCTGAATAATTTTTACAGGCAGAGTGTGTTTTTCAACACCAAAAATTGAGCAAGAGTTGAAATGTGCGGTTTCCCATTGAGGACACAAAAGCATGGGAAGGAGCAGCCCTTCTGAAAATCCAGCCACTGTTTTTGCAGCCTCCAGGCAAGAACCTGCTGAAATGCTCCCTAAGCATTAATCATTCCGGTAGCCCCACTCACTTTAGCCCCACTGTCATCTTCCCGATTATGTACCTATTATCAGATATGCAGATACAGTGAAGATCTTTGTTGTGTAATATGGAAAGATAACAGGTTCATTTTTCTGTTCTACTCTACGCATGTGCCATTCTGAAAGTAGTGAGTCCGTTCTTCAGAATTCTTTATATTTTAACATTATGGTTACACATGTAATATTCAAACATGCAGGGAGAGGGAACAGATTATGCTTTCTATATGTATGCGGAGTAATGCTCATACTGCATGCAGTACATATATCTAGAATAGAACACTATATAGCCTGTTCTGCATCTAGTCAAATATAATTTATGCAATTTCTCTATACAATAAATGTGTATTTTCACATATATGATTGAGTTTCCCCCACATAAACTCTCTGGAGTGGGCAAAGGGACAACAATGGAAATGCTAGCAACAGATTGTTATGGCACTTGCTGTGCAACTCAGTTCATTATGTCTCTATAAGGAATTGGCAGACTCGAGACGTGAAATCATGAAATACAAGTCACAATCTAAAAATACGTTGGAACTGGGCCCACCAGAGAGTGTGGGTTCTTTTCTATTGCAACAATACTCTGAAGAAAAAGTCTTGTGGTTAAGCTAAACAACATACAAAGAAAAGAAAATGGGAATACAAAAGTTTAATATCTTGTTAAAACAATTAGTAATGCCTCACTAAATTTGGTTCAAAAACCACTGCAACTATACCACTTAGGATCATTTGTAACTAGCAATTCATTTTTTTTGAAAGCTATTGAATTTTCTTTTCCTAAATAGATCATGATTTTCACCATGCATTTGTTATTCATAAATAACTTCTAACTCAGGAGCTGACAGTAAGTTGGGACTGCTTTCAGTTTTTGTTTGCCTGTTTCTAGTGAGATCTTGTTTCATTACTCTATATTAGAAATCTCTGTTTCTGTGAGACGTAAGCTTAGATACCAGTGCCCAGGTAACATGGCAAATGCTCAGTAGATTCCCATACATGTGCATATCATGCAGGAAAAGTCCCACTGAAATCAATTAGATAGCACTTACACAGGAATGGAAATGTGGCAGAGGCTCAGAGCCTAAACACTAGAACTGCATCAGGGGGATCCTGCAAACTAGAACAGGGGGTGAAAATTCCACTCTGCAAAGAACTATCAGTTTCCAATAGCCGTCTTACTTCCAATCAGAAATAAAACATTAAAATGTCAAAATTCTCAAGGAAATAAAATTCTGGGAGGGAGGTTGGCTTGTATTGATAGAAATGTCTTCATCTTACTCAAATTTTCTTTCTTTACTTTTACATAATATAACACAAACATTTTGATTTTTATTTTAGATGCCATTCTGAAACTGAAGTATTAAAATGTTCTTTCCTCAAAAATTTCTTTCCCCTTAGATTTTACAAAATCATATTATGAGTCATTAACACAGTTTGCCTCAAAGAAACTTTGATGTAGCATCCACCTGCTCATTTTTTATAGCTCAATAACATACATAATATAACAGAAACTTAGTTCATCATTTTTTCTCTGCTTTCTTATCCTATCTCTACGCATTTCTTTGCCACCAACTTTCAGCCACAGATTCCAAATTTTTTTTGCAACCATTGATATCCTTTATTGACAGTTTTCTAAAAATGAACTGAAAAAAAGAGGCATGACCATAAATGGGAATTTTTATGAATAAGTTTTTAACAGTTCATGCTAACTTGTGTATGTGTTCTTTAAACATAATATTACCTATGAAATAAATGCGACTTTCATAGAAATTCAACCTGTGCAAATGCAGAGATGATAAGGAGCATGAATGGCTCTTCAAGGATTCCTTCCAGCTGAGGCTCAGGTGGGTCTTTCTGTGGCAAAGGACCCGCTCACCTTGCTGGGGAAGGAGGTGGCAGCAGAACCGGGCTCCCAGGTGCTAAACCAAAAAAAAAAAAAAAAGACAGACAGGACAGACTTACCCAAGAGGAACTTGCACAAAAGGAACTCTAAGGCTAAACAGCCTCAAAAAACAGGAGAAAAGGGGCTGGTGAAAATCAATGCCTCACTCCCCTGTGTGCTCTAAAAGGGAAAGTAAAAAGGTGCAACATTCTCACTGAGATAAAGAGCTGAATAGTTTGGAAGTTAACTTTGCCTAATTTTAGAAGAGTTTCTGTATTTTTTTTTGCCATACAACATACTAATGACAGTATGGCATAAAACCTCAGAGCTGAAAATGGTCAGAAAACCTGAATTTGTCCTCAAAAAACTTCACAGCTTTCCCGTGGAATTTTCCAACTAAATGAAAGGAAGTGTCTTTAACTTCTAAGTTGTTTCCAAGTAATGTTGCAATTTAAATTATCATTTCACTGGTTTCAAAAGTACTATTTCTTGAGATTTTTCTGTCCCTTCCCCAATTACTTTCTGATCTTTTTTTCCACTAATGATAAGGAAAAGGTTAACTTTTCTTAAAATTCCTCTCTCTACTACTTCCTTCTTTTTCTGAAATCAAGAACTATAAACGAAAATATAAAAGTACTTTTCTATTTAAGCAGGAAAATTAATTTCAATTTCCTAACTGGAAAACCAAAAAATATCACCGATCTAGACAGTTCCTCCCCCAGAATTTTTATTTTAATTAGCCACATTTTCAGACGAGAGTATTTTGGTAAAAGTACCACTGGCTGTGAATCTGATTTTTCCTTTTGCTCTTAGTGCAGGCCAACACTCTTGGTATTTACAGGGAGCATGGTGAACTAACAGAAGCACAGTCCTAATGTCTCTTACTGCATATCCCCCAGACCCTGCAGTGGCTGTAGTCTCCTGGACTATCTTGACTGTTCTGCATCATAAAGCTTAAACAGAAGAGGGCTGAGTCACTCAGGGCATTTGTTTGCAAATGACAGCTTGTTCCCTACTATGCATTTTCCAGAATTTTACCCAGTCGGCCATAAAAATGCCTCAAGGGATGA
The DNA here is from genome assembly GCA_002844005.1 of Limosa lapponica baueri. Lineage (NCBI taxonomy): Eukaryota > Metazoa > Chordata > Aves > Charadriiformes > Scolopacidae > Limosa > Limosa lapponica. The sequence goes on from KZ505721.1 coordinate 1,228,362, forward strand.
AGAAACTTGGGAAAGTGTTTTACAGACAGTGGGAGCTCCTAAGTAGGGGGTGTTTCCAGATACTCAGGATAATACTTTTTTTGTTTGTTTGTTTGTTTGTTTGTTTGTTTGCTTCATGACCCGGGCTCTAGTAGCAGTCTGTTGTTTCAGGGTATAGGTCAGTGCTCTGTCTTTGACAAAACATAGAGTTGAGATTGCAGGTGATAAAGAGTCAGTGTGTGCCCTAAAGAAATTTAAATGTCAAAAGCTGAGTTAGGGTCGTGCTATAAACCATTCTCAGCTTTTGGCCCAGAGACCAGATAGAGACAATAACTGCTGCTATTTATCCCGTACTTCTGTCCTATTCTGTTTTCAGCCTCATTCCACCCGGTTGCATTAACTGTTACCGCAAATAAGGGAGAGCATGTGAATATTTCCTTCATCAGAATGGCAGCAAAAGAGGAAGATGCAGTGATCTACAAAAATGGTAATTAACCTTTCTCTCTTGCCTTTTCTCTTCCTGCTATTATTGTCTTAGCTAAGTACCATGTATCTATTTTAAAGTCATTGCTGACGATGCCCATACTGTGCAAGTGGAGCAGACACAACTCCTCATGCATTTAATGCTCCCTAAAGGAGCCATTTGCCAGATCCAATACGTTGAGCTGACCTGTTTCTCTTCCATCAAAATGCCAAATTCTCTGATTATACCTTTGCTTTGTTTCTCATTTTCCTTTTTGATTTCCTTCTACAACCCCTCATATATTTCCCTGACTGATTTTGGCACCTTTTTTGGTTTTTTTTTGCTATGCCACTGTGAAGGCCTAGTTACTGCATCTTTCTTTGCATTTCTACTGCTTTTCAAATGCATACCTTTCCTTTTTCAAATGGCTTTTAGAGGCCATTTAGCTTCTATGGCACCCTTCAAGCTAAGAAACTAAGCACTAGTAAGCTGCTATTAGAAAGGCAAAACTGTCAAAAATCTAATCTTTATTTCATTTAACTACAAAAATTAGTCAGGTTGTAAAATTTATGACACTAGCTTTTCTATCTAACATGGCACCTAAATCACACGTTATTCACTGTTCAGCTGTGTGTTGATACTGCTTGAAACTTAGAAATATGTCCAGTTCGCTACCTACCTCCTGTAGAAATGTAGTAAAATATTGGTCACTAAAACTCACAGTGCCTTCATACTTAATCAGAATGTTAGAGCCCAACAAATTATGGTTGTCAAAAGCACATGTAAGGTACTGGCCCATCTTTGTCAACTAATAGTCTAGCTTACAGTGAGCTACCAGGAAACAGGGAGTAAATAGAGGAGGACGAGGTAAGGAAGTGTCAGCACACTGCAAAAAACCGCATGCAGTGGGTCAACCCCAGTTATTGAATACTTGGAGCACTTCTCTACAGGCTGGAGTTATCCAGCTATGGCAGTGCAAGGGGGAGAAAGTTTGCCATCACTTGTCCTTTCAGGGTCCTCCAGGAAATTTCATGATCTCCTGTCAGCATTTTCTCATACAAGAACCAGCTGGTATGTTACAGCAGGAATGCTTACATCATGGTGCTGCCTTATCTGGGCATTTTCCAACTGGAAATTTGGCAGAAAGCCTCAAATTCACCATGTCACTGGACAGTAGGTCAAGTTCACCTGAGATTGCAGCTGAAATAGCATCCCTCAGGATTTCTGATGCAGCAGCTGGCAAAGAAGAGAAAATACTTGTCCTGTTATATTTAACTGTTGCAGTCTTTCACTTCAGTCATTTAAAATACCACTTTCCCCTTTCAGACCCTCAAAGGGCTGTCTAGAGAATGAAAGTGTTCTGCTAAATAAGAATGCTGTAACATATTGGAATAATATGTGCCATCTTGGAAAACAAACCACAAACCCTGAACCCCGCTAACAAACTGTGAGCATAAGGCTGCTTTCTTAATACTTCTCTGCCACGTTTGTTTTGCAGTTTGTAACTCAAAAGATATGCAAAAAAAAAAAAAAAACAAAAACAAAAAACCCCCCAGTTTCAGAACTAATCCCTTTCATTATTTCTCTTTTTTGAAGAACTGTTACGTGTTGTCATGGATTAAACTGATCCAAGGTCTTTTTTGCTGTTTTGATTATGATCCTTAGAAAAGTTTTACATTTCTAAGCTGCCTGAAATGTGACTCTAGTCAAAGTGATAGTATGTTAGTATGCATGATCACAGACAGTAAAGGTCCTGCCTGACGCTGTTTACCTTCTAAATTATTTCAGCACAGTGAAAAAAGTTGTTTCATTATCAGTGTAACTGTAAGGGGATGTAGAAGGTAATGCCATTTGATTTGTGGGAGCATCATCTGGTTAATGGTCATTCAGCATAAAAGACTGAGACAAGAAACAAGAGAAGTAATAAATAGACACACAAGCCCTAAGGAGCAGCAGATGACACAGAAAACATGAAAGGGCAGAGTTCTTCAGCTTCTGAGGGCCTCTGAGGGAACAACACAAAGCCCTGAGCATTTCAGCCAGAGCCTTATAGGTATAAGAAGAGGGGAGCAGGCTTATCATAGGTCTCGGGGGGAAAGAACAAACTTATTATGGCATGATCGAGGGGGACAGTGAGGACTTGTGAAAAAATGGGATATTTAGAGAAAGAACCAAACACAGGAAAGGGATGGTTCGAAGTAAACGGGAAAGGAGAAAGCATGGGAAAATGGGGTGGGAAGCCGGCAAAAAGTGACACTGGTCTGGCCAAGCTCTGCACTGCTGTTGGTCTGATCTTATTAAACTCTATTCTTAATTATTCTTCAACATGAGTGTGGTCTCTACCTGGTACACATATCTGCTAGTGACCCTCAGGCTATACTAGAAGGCACAACAGGTTTGATTCCTAGTAACTGGAAACACATGCCAAGGGTCAAAGGGGCTTGTCTGGGGCCAGCAACCACAAGGATTGTCTAAGGCCAAACATGGCAGGGAGCCTTTTGCACACCCATGTGTGTGTGCATGTGCAACACTAGCAAACTTTAAGCCAGGCTAACCAGCGAGTAGGATAAGAGGTCTGAGAGCCAGCTATTGGAGAAACTGTAGGTCTAGGCCAGCTAAGACCCATTTTTGGGTGTGTGAGTGTATGAGATCTGCTAGCAAGCCTGGCTAGCTGGGAAGCGAGAATAGGATCGAGCTGTCTGGGTGTATGTGGGTCCTGTGTGCACATGCAGTACCTGTAAAGGTGTAGTTCTGCTGTCTGGGTTTATGTGGGTCCTGTGTGCACATGCAGTACCTGTAAAGGTGTAGTTCTGCTGTGTGGGTCTGTTGGTGGCTGCCTTTGTCAGTACAGCGTGTGGTGAAGATGTGCATGTATGTTTTGGTAACAGCTGGCTGGCAGCAGCCTTGCTCTGGCAGACTGGGGTGGAAGGATTCAGGGGTCCTGAAGTTCAGTGGGTGCCACTTCTCTTTGACAGCAACCAGTGTTCAAATGTTGTTACATGGTGATCCAGAGGGATGGGAGAAGACCAAATGCTATTGCCCTACCTAACAACCATGTATGAACAACTACAGCAAACCTAGAATAACATAGATAAGCTCCCTTGGTGAAAAAAACAGAAGACACAGAAACTTGTTAAGTCTGGGACGAAAAGATAAAGCTGTGCTGTGTTCTTCCTGCTTTGGTCTGCTAAGTAAATCTTTGTGCTACTCAGATTAAATAGGACCTGGCTGGCATTTGCTTCCAGCCACACTAGGCTCCTTACAGATAGATGGTCACCCCTCGCTTCAGGAAAGGCCAAGGAACACAATGAACGCTTTTAACCGCTAGAATCTTAACAACATTCCTACAAAGCAACACTGAACTCAAAGTTGTCTGTCCCATTCATCTACTAAATCTCCTCAAGATCTAGTTTTCTTTTCCTTGCAACTCTCCAGGCATCAAAAACTAGTATAACTAAAGAGCTTTCAGCAAATGCATAACTAATAAATAGATTCTGCCGCTTAGTTCATCCCAGCTGTTCTTCCTCAGTAACGGAAGCAAACTCTCTTCTGTCTGTAGAGGATGAATGGCTTCTGTCTGTTGTAACTGTGTGCTCCTTCCCCAGGTTCCTTCATCCACTCTGTGCCCAGGCATGAAGTACCAGGGGAGCTGGAAGTCTCCTATCCTCAAGTTCAACCACAGGACGCAGGGGTTTACTCTGCCCGATACATAGGAGGAAACCTCTTTACTTCTGCTTACACAAGGCTTATTGTGAGACGTAAGTTCCATTAATGTGTGCTGATGATTGATTGTTTAAAGTTGTAATGAATCCGAAATGAAATTTATACTGTGCCCAAATAAGGGCCAAAATCTTTCTTGGCATAAGCTGCCATCAGATTATGTCAGAAGAAATTTTTTCCCAAGGATCTTTGCTACAAGCTGATACTGATTTAAGCAGCTGAGAGAGAAAAGTATTCAGACTTCAGTTCAATTTATCTTAGCTATTGCCAGGACAGCTAGCTCTTTTCCTTGCATCTCAGCTTTTCAAACACCAAGTAAGCACAAAAGAAGAAGGTGGCACTGCGTCTCCCTTGGATATGAAATGAGGATCTCAGCACAAAATAGAAATTTTCAAATGTCTCTGTTCTCTACAGTGGAGTATATCCAATATACCCATTTACCCTACGATTTCTCCCCCCCAGCTTTAATTAGCTCCTAAAGTTCACCTCCCAGTGAATGACAGGATCAGTTACAATGGAGGTGGATATTTTCCATTAAGTATTCTACATGTCTTGTAGTTCATGCTGCTATGTCAAATTTCATCAGATATAAATAAAATTGTATTCTATTGACTTGGATAGAAATATAAAGCCAATATGTAAAAACAAATAGCTGTTCAAATATTTTACATTGTGGAGAAAATGTTTCTGATGGTAAAACATATTTTAGTTGCTAATAACCACAGGATGCTTCCAGAAGTCACAAATGAATCAATATAATGCCCAAAATGTGGATTGGTAAGGTGATAATAGCTTCATGAATAAAATGGTCCGAGATCTGTTCTTTACTCTAGTGCCAAGCCGTACAGCAGAAGACTTATCCATATATTCTGCCTCCTGCCTTGAAATAGGTCTCTGTCTTGCCCATCCTGCCTATTGGGAAAACTCCTGGGGCATAGTCTGGGAGAGTGGTAGGGAAGCACGCTAATGATAAAGAGAATGGATGATTACATGCCACTGCTCAAACACATGTCCTGTCTTTCTTTGAATTAGTATTAGAGGCACAGACTGATGATTTTTAGCAAAGCTTTTTTTTTGCCAGAGAAGGAGATAGAGCTCCAACTGCCATGTTGATTCATTAAACGACCCAAGCTGACCCAAGTCTGGATTATTCCATTTTAGTGAGCCTGCCTTAGGACTTTCCAGTTTATTGTCTTCTCAGTCCTAGCTTTACACTATAAAAAGTCATGAAGGTCAGTTTCTGTGATGTAAGAAACTTTGTTATAAATCAAATACTGAAAATTTTTAAGTCCTCTCAGCTCCCCCTGATTTCAAAAGCAGCCCAGAGAATTTTGCATCCTGTAGGGGTAGATTAAACATTTGCATGATGAAGTCATACATACTTGTTTGGAGCTTGAGCTCTGCTACTATGAAATTAGTATCAAAAATCTCACTGGCAGGACAATGGTAGTAGTACCTTTGTAAGTCATAAAGTGGGAAAGAAAATGATGACAGGCATTGAAACAACTGATTGCTCTTGGTCCATTTATTCCAGAAACAGGTCACCAGGTGATTTATCATTATAAAGACCCAGTGAAGACAGTAAAGATACAACAGATGTGAACCCAGTCTAACGAACTTTCAAGAAAAATACTGTTATAGAAATAAAACATGAGTTGCCAAATGCTGGCACAGTGCCAGTGATGCCAAGCTTAGTCATAGCTTACTACTAGTACAGCCAGCTCCACGTGAAGCCTGGACCTTTTGTAGGTCTCAGATCCCTGCTACAAGGATAGAAATCTTAAATATAACACCTTTGTCAACTTCCAAACTAAAAAAATCTATCTCTAGTTTAAAAAATGGAAGAGTTTTTCAGTTTCTTCCATAAAGATGTTACATAGCATTACTGCATGCTATGCAGCAGTTCTGCTCCAGAAATAGAGGCAATTCCACCGTGAAAAAAGTATTCCTTATATTAGGTCAGTCATCTGGGGTTTTGGGGAGGTCCATATGGATCATATTTTTATGCATGGTACTGTTTGTCTTAATGAAAAAGAATTTTACTACTTGATCAGTTACTGAATAAGAAGACCACAAATATGTCATTATATTTTTGCATAAAAGGATGTGAAGCTCAGAAATGGGGCCCTTCCTGTAGCTCCCACTGCCCTTCCTGCACAAACAATGGCATTTGTCATGAAGATACTGGGGAATGCATCTGTCCTCCAGGTTTTATGGGAAAAACATGTGAGAAAGGTAGGCAAATATTATTTTCATGGATTTCTTATTAATTTATTCACAGTAGCAGAAATTGGCAGATTATTGAGGGAAGCATCAACTGGAGTAGCCTTGTTTTGCTCTTTATAGCTATAGCGTTAACTGCTGGTGCTGGAGACAGGACAGTGTTGGCCGAGACGAACCCTGAATTAGTAAGGCTGTTCTTGTAGTTGTGATTTAACTTTGCCTTCACTTCTCCCAGTAGAGATTATGTTGCCATGTTTCCAACTCTTCTTGACCAATACACACTTGGACAGTGTGCTAGACAATCTCATCCAGGCTCCACTTTCCATGAGAGGCTGGACCAGATGATCTTTAGAGGTCCCTTCCAACCTGGGCTGTTCTATGATCAACCTGAAATTCAGTATGCTTGAAGCTACCGACAGACTGTTAAATGCATTTCAAAACAAGGATATGCTGGCACTGGGAAATGAAGCCCTGTGTTACAGATTCCCTGGCTACTTCTGAACAAGCTGCTAACATGCTCACAGGATGATTTGTCTCTGTAGGGACATATCAATAGTATATGTCTGTTTGTGTATATCTGCGTCTGTGACAATTAACTTGAATTCTGAAATAATTATAGCATTAATCTGATCTCTCCAAGCTATTTTTGAGTCTAATGCTAAATATGTATCCTAATATTTTGACTGAATTGCAATACTGCAAATACTAGAGCTAAGCTATTGGAATAGTTGACATCTGAATCACTCTCTAACACTGATCATATCAGAAAAGCAAAACTTTGAGCTTGGAAGTTTCATATGCACTGACCTCTAAAGAAGAATGCTTGCTTTTCATGGCACTGTTTGTCCATTTTATATTAAAAAGGCTTATAAACACGGTTTTCTGCTGAAGCTCTGTCCCCACATATCCAAAGCAATGGGTGCTTTGCTGATGGATCCTCACATGGGAGAAAGTTATGTTTGTTTCTGCTGCCTGAACTTATCCATTAGTGCAGCTGTGGCTGACGTTATGGATTTTAATATACTGGTATATCTGAATGGTAAAAATGCTATATTTTTTTTAATTCACTTTTCTGTTGTCTAAAGCTGTATCATTAGAAGCATTGCCTCTTTTGAGGACTTACTGCTGTTGGGCTATTCTTTTCCTCTCTCCCTTCAACAGCTTGTGGAGCCAATACATTTGGCAAAACATGTGAAGAAAGCTGTAAAGAAAACTATGGCTGCAGAAACTATATGTTCTGTCTACCAGATCCATATGGTTGCTCTTGCGCCACAGGATGGATGGGACTGGAATGTGATAAAGGTAAAGGATATGAGGAACGGTGAAGCGTCCTTAGTGTGCTGCAGATAGGAAATATAGAAGGGAATGGAAAGAGCAGAGTAAAAGATGGGATTTTTTTACATTCTGTAAAAGAGTGATAATAGTATTTACCCATCTCAGAGGACCATGTCAGATTCTCAGAAGAACGACATAATAAAGTTAAAAACTGTTCAAATTATTCTGCAAAATTAATTTATGTTCTACTGAGGCATTAAAAATCCTCCAACAGCTACAGTCACAGTCCTGCTATATTTCTACAAGTCAAACTGAGCAATTCTATCCCAAACATATATTCATTGCTGAGCAATACTGAGCATAATCACCCTCGTTCATTTCAATTAAACTGCAGTCTCTCTGTGACACAAAGCACATCTTCCTTTATGAATATGTGCCGTCTTGTTCAGTGGTGATGTAACTCTGATGAAGCCTTTGGACACTACCACAGTGCAAGTGAAAAAAACAGTAGAAACTGAAGAAGCTTCCACATTGGCATCTAGTCTAAAAATGACAGGCATGGATACAAATGTGCTCTAATTTGTTGAGGCTGGTGTGTTCTCAGGATGGTATGTTGATGACTTAGTGCTAATACATATAGTTTCCAACTAAAGCTCACTGAGGGAACTAAACCCTCCTGGAGAATTGATGCGTGAGATTGAAAACTAATGGAAGACATATTCTAGTACCTTTACACTAACTGGAAACATGTCCTTTCAGAGTGCAAACCTGGTTTTTATGGGTCGGATTGCAAACTCAAATGTAATTGCCACAATGGAGGGACATGTGACAGATTTAAGGGCTGCATCTGCTCCCTCGGATGGCATGGTCTACAATGTGAAAAAGAAGGTAAAGCAAGGTAACACGGTAGTAAATGGCTTTTCCCAGTGTAACTGAAACAGGTCTTCATGCTGGTACAGCATTTCCACTCCAGGCGGGTATCCTTGCTCTGTCAATTACATTCCAGGGACCCAGGCACTTCTGTTAATCTTTGTTGCAATGCAGTGTTTTTCCGCTTCTGCCCCATATGCTGCATTTAGCAGGCTGGCACGCTACCATTTCATCTGATTTTGCTTTCATTGAGGTAGATTTGCAAACCCCCCACCATTGGATTTGACACTGACCTTAATATCAGTTACTGACAGAAGATGCACATCCTACCTGCATGATCAGCTTTTGGATAGGCACATGACACTTTACCATTACCTACCTCTTATTTGTCTGCATACCATGGGCCTCATGATCTGAAAATCTATGACAGACACCAAGACAAGCCCAGAGTTTAAAACAGTCTCTCTCAGAGAGAGATAAGGTTGCAAAGCTGAACATATCTCATTCAGAATCTCTCTGGATTCAGGCAAGATCACATGCAATATTTGATAAGATGCACTCAGTATCTATTATTTCTGCTTGATAAATATAGTGAAAAACCCACTGTTAACTTCTAAAAGCTTTTTAGCGCAAAAACAAGAAGAGAAAGAAAACCGTGACCCAATCAGTCAAACTACACTGTTGTGACCTGACTGCTCTTACAAACAGATAAAATGGAGAGCAAATAGATACTGTACATACAGTACAAAATGCGTACATGATTTTGGCACAGCTAGACTGCCTGTGCCTCGAATGTCAGCCAGAGAGAGAGGGGAGGTGAGTGAAGGAAAGGAGGGGAGGGAGGAGAAAGAAGAGTGGACAGAGGACTTGTCCTTCTCACATGATATAACCGTGCTGATGTAACAGTGCTGACTCTCTAAGCGTGATCCTTGTGTATGTCCCCATGGGGGTGGAGAGAGAACTAGACGCCTATGCTGCCTATGCTCATTGCACACCTTAACCTCCTTTGGTGCTGCCTTTTTAAAGTTCTCCTTGAAGGCTGACATTAAAATTCTCTGTATCTTCTGTAGGTTCAGCTGATCTTTCACCTCAGATAGAAAACTTACTGGATCCTGTAGAACTCAATTCTGGTGTCGAGTTCAAGCCTTTTTGTATAGCAACTGGGATGCCACTTCCTAAATCTGAAGAATTTAAACTTTTGAAGCAAGATGGAACTGTCCTAAGGGTAGGCTGCTGATGAACTCCTTCCTGTTATTTCAGATGTTTATATTGACTTTATCTGTAGTTCATGCATGTTATATTTTTCAAGCATAATGTGACATTTCAATATTCTGAGATACTTCATGAACTGGACCACATATGAAACTATGGAATTTACCACTGTAGACCATTTCTATTGAAATCACTAAACTCTAGATGAGTTCCTAAATTATGAGGAAGTGTTATAGGAATATTCCTAAATGCCCATGTTTTTTGGGCTCTGTACATGTTTTGTCATTTCAGCCTGCCCTGATTGTTACCAGCAATCGCTCTGAAGCCATGTTCACAATTAATCGAATCCAGCCCCGTGATACAGGAACCTGGGTCTGCAGTGTGCAGACAGTAGCGGGAATGGCAGAGAAAGCATTTCAAGTTACAGTCAAAGGTAAAAGCATGAATCTCTTCAAATGTCTTTGTCTCTCTGCTTTAAGGGAAGCTTTATATTCTAACACGGGAGAGCTATCTATTCTCTGCACTGCAGGTCAATGTCTGAATAAATATCTACCATCAGAATACAAACAGAAACCCTTATATGCAACATAGTAATTATGTGTATTGAAAAAAATAAGTGTGATGGTAAGGATTAGAAGAAAATCCAAGGGTTTTTTTGAAACATCTAAACTGTCAGCTTAAGTGTGTAAACTTCTGTCTACTTTGTAGGAGTTTTGAAGAACGTCTGATTTTCCTACAGATCTAGGAAGATACTAGAGTTTTACTGATATAGGGAATTAAAAGTCTGGTTTAATACTTGTGTTCTTGCTCAGTTCCTCCTGTGCCACAGTATGCTCCAAGGCTGACAGACAGCGGACATAATTTTCTCATAATTGATATCAATGCTGACTTACATCTTGGAGATGGACCTGTTGTGTCAACAAAACTCCTGTACAAGCCAGCAAAACATTATCAGTCCTGGATGTCTGTGGAAGGTAAGAGGACGTTCTTTAATTCCCTTAAACACAAACTTCAGCTGCATCCTGAAATATAATGTGGGGTCTGCTCTTCTCTAAACTCAAAATAGTCTACGACACATAAAAGTTAAATCTTTTATGAATGGATGCATGACTTTTTGCATCTCACTAGGGATAATGTTAATATGGATGCAGTACACCAACAGTAGTCAAAAGCTTATATTCAGTTTTCAGTAACCAAAGGGTTCCTCTCTCCTTCCTTAAGATAAATAGTACTCAGTGTTGGGCCCAGCTGTTCAAAACTCTCATGCAAATAGCAGGTTTTCAGAAGTAGTGAGCAGTATGGAGACAGAGCATCTGCAATCTTCCTTCATGTCTATTGTACCCTCTAGTGAGACAAATATCTTACCTAAATACTTATCAGGAATGGTAGGAGCAAAATTAAGCCTGCTTGTGAGTTAGATGACCTCTTCCAGCCCTGTTTTAACATTTTATGCAAAGCCTAAAATATTATAAGAAACATTAGAGGAACTTCAGCAACTAACAAACAACTCTTGTAGCTAATTCAAGATAACCCGCATACGCAATGCACACTGCCTAAGCAACCAGTCTTATTCTGTCCTGAAGGAAGGGCAGATGAAAATACCCTTTTGGCTGGGTTGAAGCTCAACTTAAAAATAAGAATTTTATATTTCTAAACAGTTTGTCTTGGTAAATCAGGAACAAAAGCAGATCCTGAGTATCTTACCTTCACTGGTTAGTGGTTCAGGAATATTTTCCAAACCTTTCTTCCTTAAGATATTTCAGCATGGGCTATGGCTTTACTTTTTCCTTTCATTGTCAGTAAAAGGCACAACCAAAAGACTGGACAACCTGGAACCAAAAACAGAGTATCTGTTTTGTGTCCAGCTGAGTCGGCAAGGGGAAGGTGGGGAAGGCCATCCTGGACCACAGGCTAGATTCACAACAGCTGCGCTTGGTAAGTCATTGTCTTGAGTTTTCACAGAAGGGCTCTTTCAGCTGTTTTTCTCTGTGGTCTGTTCCCTGATCTCTGCCAGAGCACTTTCGTTTGAGCAAAGAGGGGTGGATATGAAAACTATGTAGAGTCTTTCAAAATAACCTCAGGCAAAGAAAAAAGAAGGAAGTAAAAAAAATCAGAGGTGAAGATGATCAGAAAAAGGCAGACCTATTATTCTCCCTAATTTAGAGATGGGGGATCTGGGAAAGGAAAATTTACTTATTTTGGCTGGCTGTGCAGAAGAGTTGGAAATAGAAATCACTGTTGTAAATAGCAATTTTTCAAAAATAGTGAGTAGTTTGGAGATGTCCTGGAGCATCTACAATCCTTCTTCGTGTCTATTGTGCCCTCTGGTGAGACAAATATCTTACCTAAAGATATATATAGAAATAGATACATCTAAATATGTTATCTAAAGATCTTACCTTATCTTTTGCATGCCAATCCTTCCTGCCAGTTCTAGATCAGTCTTTCCTCCTAGTATTAGATCAGTTTACTTTAAAAGTGAAGATATCTGAACAAGCAGAAAAGCTTCTAGTCCACCGAGGATACAGCCCAAACTGAATACAGACATAAAAAATAAATGGGGATTGCACGAGAAACTATCTAACACAAGAGCAAAAGAGCTGGCTTCTCATGTCTAAAAAGTGCATCTGCAACACCAGCTCAGTGAAGAGACCTTTTTGTTGACAAAACAGCTGTTAATAAGGTACTTTGGGACTATCAACACCTCTTAGATGTAATTTCTGCTAAATTGGATGAGGTGGCAGGGAAAATTACCCGTTGCCACTCCAAGCTAGAGCAAGTGGTTGGGAATAGCTGGTACCCTTATTTTAGCTTGCATACCAGACTTGAAATCTTGTTCCTTGTCTCACTGTGGCTTTTCTAAGGTCTTCCTCCACCAGAAGGTCTCGCTCTCTTTCCAAAAAGTATGACATCACTGAATTTGTCATGGCATCCTTTAACACTGAAGACAGAGGATGACATACGTGTTGAAGTGGAAAGGAAGAGTGTGAATGACAACGGTGATGAAAGCAGTGTTATTACTCAGGTGCCAGGAAATATGTCCACCCTGATCATTAAGGATCTTGAGCCTAGACAGCAATACATGTGCAGGGTACGGGTGAACACCAGATCCCAAGGAGAATGGAGCAACTATCTGTATGCATGGACTTTCAGTGACAGTAAGTGGCTCATTGTTTTGTTTAATTCTTCCTTTTCCTTCAGTAATCAGACTGACTGTCACTTAATGACTACATTAAATGTAATCCTTTGTTCTGGTAATGCTCAGTTCCTGATAATCACTTGTGGTTGTTATTCCTGTTATTATGAAGATATAGCTCAGTGTCCAAAGAAATTCTGATGCTGGAAATTATCAGGAACTAATAATGAGTTTAAAAAAAATGGGAAAACCAAAGTAAAAGTTTGGTAATCCAAATCTTACGCTTCTGACACATGCAGCGTTCCCTCCCCATAATGATGAATACACAGAGTTCCCTACTTCAAAAAAACTCTCAGACCCTGCGATTCAGCTATGTCAATACACAAATAGTCAACAGTTAAAGAAGGAAGAGAAGATACAATGCAAGGTAAAATCCCTGTAAGCAAGGAGTAGTTAGGTGTGCTACAACAAAGACCTATGACCACTCTTGAATTCCCTGAGCCTGAGTAGTTCCTTTCATAACGCCACAACAAATGCCCCATCTGAACGAAGTACCATCTGAACGGATGTCCATCTGAATGTCTGATGGGTGCTGCTGCCCACACCATACACTAGAAAGGTGGGCTTCTTCCTCCTACATGTATTAACAGAAGTATCATGGCTGGCATGGGACACTCCAGTTTCCTGAGCTCTGATGCCAAACTGCACTAAGAAAAGCATAAGGGTACTGTTTTCCAGAAGATACTTGGCTTAGGAGTCATGGGTTTGAACACAAGTCTAGCACTCCCCCCTGCTGGTGGTTTTCTGATGAAATTTGTTGAAATGCTGGTATCAATTTCCCTTTTTTCTAACACCTGTATCCTGATAGGGAATTGCTCTCTGAAGCAGTGAAAGTATGAGATCTGGGAATCACATGGGGATGATGATTAAGTATAGAAGGAAATTAACCCTTTGTGCATTAATTTGCCTACAGCTCAGGGAATTTTTATCTTCATCTAAGGACAGGAGTTTACTGAATGCCACTCCAACTTCTGCTGGAAGTATGGAGTAATACAATATGGGTGACAACACATTAAGTTCATAGAACTTTAGCATTCAGTTACCAGGGCTCATCAACAAAGTTCTGCTTCTCTTTAGCACAGCAAAAACACTAAGGAAGGTGGTGCTTTTGCTGTGCTTCTGTGTGGGAAGGAGAAAGTGGCAGATGTAGACTCCAATGCTTTGCGCATCTTTGTGTTTGTTCTCAGGAATCCCTCCGGCACCATACAACATCAGGTTTTCTAACACCACAGACACATCCTCCGTCATCTCTTGGACAACTGCCGAGGGTCATTCCATCTCCTCCATCATCATCAGCTACAAAATTTATGGCAAGGCTGAGTACAACCACATCGATATTATCATAAAGAACACCAGCATTACCCAATACCATCTCAAGGGCCTTGAGCCAAACACTGTGTACCAGGTTCAGATTAATGCTCAGAACAACATCGGTTTGAGCAACCCAAACACATCATTTGAACTGAAGACTCTTCCAGAAACTAAAGGTTGGTTATTCCAGCATGCTGGCATTGCACAAACCAAGTCCGGTGATACGAAATAGTTAGCTAAGGCAAAGTCATATTATTTATTTTTTTTTTAATATTGGCTTTCTTTTGTTCTTAATTTTAACGCACAACACAGCATCACCAAAATGTGATCCTCAATTCACTGCGTGGCGTTGGTGAAGTCACAACATGCAACATTTGTGTGTATCCACTAGAAAGTGCCCAACAGCTCATAAATTAAATGACCTGCATATAATAGGACTACTAGATCACTGAATGTGACCTCAGCTCTGCTGTGCCTGAATTCAGTGGGACCTGCAGGTGCTCAGACATCTGAAAATCAGAGCATCTAATGTCTGTGGCATTTCTGGAAAACAAAGGGATGTATCTTTCTGTCTTTATACAGTTTACAAGACAGGAGTATTTAGCTATACATTGTTTGTGGCTTTTTCAGAATTAGCTGGAAATAACAGTGAACTCTTTATGTGCTTCCTCAACAGCTCCATATGAATCAAAAGGAGGCAAAATGCTGCTTATTGCTATCCTTGGCTCTGCAGGGATGACCTGTGTAACAATTCTCCTGGCCTTTCTCATTATGCTGCAGTTAAAGCGAGCCAACTTCCAGCGTCGAATGGCTCAGGCTTTCCAAAATGTGGTGGTGGGTTTCCAGCTTTCCTGTGTCAGTGTGGTTATTAATTTTGGCCCCATACTTTCCTGTTTTTTCCAATTCCTTTTCCTTGGCTTCCCCAAATACTGTCTTCTCTTCATGTGTGCAATTAGTACTGTTGTTGTAGCGCTTCTCTGCTGGTGACCCCGGAGCTAAAGCAATCACAGTTATAGGGTATGAGGTAGACAACCTGACTTGAAAAAAGATGCACACCTTTGATCCTTCTCCCTTTTCTGCCTTGTCCCACCCGTTTATGACAAGTACTAGGCCAGACATAATGGCCTGTTCTCCCTCTATGAAGTTGTGCCTGATTTTGAAAAGTACAGTATTTTTTAACGTTGCTTTTAAGCATCAGCAACAGCTCCCTCATGGCTTTTCACCCTGGGCACAGCACACCATGGATCAGTCAACAGAAACATCACAGCTCTGGCTGTGAGGAAATTGCTGAAGGCTGTAATATCTCATAGAGATATCTCACCAATATATACATACATGTATATATTTGTTTCCTGCTGTAGTCTCTTTATCACTCTGCTTTCTGGTGCTGTTCTCTCACTTCAGAGGGGAACTTGTGAAGCAGAATGAAGAGGGCCAAAGAGTTCCTCCATATGGATCTGCATAGGTTGTTTCATAAACAGGAGGACGGGAGGCTCATCCAAAAAGATTATCAGTCCCAAGCCACACAGAATAGCTTCTGCTTCTTGTCCTGAAACTTCTCCCACAGAAGTATTTGGTGAGAAAGAGTAACTGAAGTAGAGACGTGTCTCCTCAAGTATGGAGGAAGACCATTTCCTCTCTCTTTTGTTTCCTTGCTTCCTTTTTCATCAGTCTCCCTACTGAGCCTGATCAGCACAGGATTTAGTCAAGCTTAATGTAAGATAAATCTCAAACCTGAGACTTAAAACTGTTTTTGAGATCAGTTTTACCAAATGATTTTTGCCCAGCTCCTTCATCTTCAAGATGATTATGAAAGGGCTCAGGAGGCTTAAGTCTACAAAGGTATTTATGCATAAATTAGGAGCCTGATTAATTTTGTGGATCTGGGCAGAAGTGCTTGATGCAGTTAGTGTCTAAAGTAGGTGTAATTGTCTACTGTATTCTCTCCGCTGTAAGCAAGAGATGGATCAGGCTCTGTGTGTGTGTGTGTGTACATGTGTGAGCACACATGTATTTGGGGATTGTAATCAGAGCATTGCTCAGTAAAGTAGAAATCACAGTTAATGTCATTTGCTTAACTTTGTTGCAGAGGGAAGAGCCAGCTGTACAGTTTAACTCAGGTACTCTCACGCTGAGCAAGAAAGCCAAAAACAGCCCAGATCCCACTATTTATCCAGTTCTTGAGTGGAATGACATAAAATTTCAAGATGTGATTGGGGAAGGTAACTTTGGGCAAGTCCTGAAAGCACGCATTAAGAAAGATGGCTTACGCATGGATGCTGCGATTAAAAGGATGAAAGGTAGTAAAGATTGGAGACTCTGAGACTAAAGACTTTTCTTAGTTGTTTCTTCCAAGTGTTTCTCTGTTATAAGAAATGCTTAGTGGTTCTCTCCTAAAGCTAAAATAAACATTCACAGTTGCTAGTAAAAGTGTATCAGCTGTCACTAGGAAAAGATTTGTACCCTGGCAAAGACTGTATTTCTGCAAGGTCAAGTTGGTTTATATTTCTCTCTAGTTGTTAATATAATTAACTGTTATGTATTCTTCAGTACATCGGTCAGCATGAACTTCATGTGTGAGTTCACCTGCAAAGTGGGAGCCATTAAAAGATACCTTTAGTAGAGTGAGGAACACAGAGCTAGCCTTGGGGCACAGCATTTGCTCCTCTTGCTTTACCTTAGCCATTCAGAGACAACTGTATCCATGCATCCACATATATATCTCTCTATATATACTTGGACACACACATTTGTTCTCATTGGGTATCACTGCCACCTTCCAGAGAGAACTGCAATACTGCAAGAATGCACATATTTTCTAAATTCACTAGATCATTATCTAGGCAAATTGGGAGATACCGTTAAGGATGACAACAATTTAAAAAAGAGTCAAGGTCTGCATGCAGGTAGAAATAATCAACAGCACTCACCTGGAAGGATTTTTAGGCAGCTAGTTTTCGTATGATTTGCTATGACATTTTACATTCTCAATAAGGGAAGCAACATGGTATATTAAGATTATTTCTCTGCAGGTGGCTGCTACAGACATGAAGTTCTCTCTTTTTTTTTCTTCTTCAATTGAAAAGTCCCACTTTTTTCAGTAAATACAAATGTATCTTAGAGTTTTTCTCTTTTTATTGAGGCTGGAGCAGTAGCATCCCAGGCAGCCCAGAGTCTTCATAATTAACAACAATACAGTCATAAATTCAGTTCAAAGGAAAACATAAATGCATGCTTATTTGATTTTCAGAGTATGCCTCAAAAGATGATCACAGGGACTTTGCTGGAGAACTTGAAGTTCTTTGTAAACTTGGTCATCACCCCAACATAATAAATCTTCTGGGAGCTTGTGAACATCGCGGTAAGATACTCTTGAATACGTATGCTTTAAAAATTAATTTAAAAATAAGAACAAAACACAGTATAGCTCATAGAAATACTAGCTCATATGCAGGTCTTTCTGCAACATTTGTTAAAAAGCCAAATAAACTTGGTTTTAAACCCACAAGCACACATTAATCCTTCAGAAATTATGTTCATTAATAGCTCTAAATTCTCCTCTACACCTAGAAATTATGCTCCTTGATATTTCCCCTCAAGTCTGCTTTATGTTTATTTCCTTTTATGTTTTATGTTTATTTCTTTTTCACTCAAAGCAGTGTAAGTGCCCAAATATTGTTACTGACCATCTTTCACCTCGTGGTATGCTCACTATCTGATGTTTCATTAGGATATCTTTATCTTGCTATCGAATATGCCCCCCATGGAAATTTGCTGGACTTCCTCCGGAAAAGCAGAGTGCTAGAGACAGACCCAGCATTTGCTATTGCCAACAGTACTGCATCTACACTTTCCTCTCAGCAGCTTCTGCATTTTGCAGCTGATGTTGCTAGAGGGATGGACTACTTGAGCCAGAAACAGGTCAGTCTTCAACTCTCTATCCACTGAAGCACAATAATTTATTTTTCAGGGACTACGCCTCCTAATGAAATCAAAATAAGGTTTTAATTTTAGCTTCTGCAGCACCCACTGGCTGAGATTTACTTTGTTGTGTTCACTTAGCCCTATCAAACGCTGTGTCATGGGGAATGAAGGAAGAGGCATTAAAACTGGCAAATGACAGTAACTAACTGCTTTCATCTTCAGATAAAGTTTAAAATGTTTCTGGTAGTGACATAGTAAGCCATTTGGTTTGTGTTTTCTTTTTATTCTGAATGTTTGCAATTTTCAATAGAGCACTAAACACATGTAAAGGTCATAAATTGTGGTGATTTTTTTTTTTTTTTTAATTTTAGTTTATTCATCGAGATTTGGCAGCAAGAAACATCTTGGTTGGAGAAAATTATGTGGCAAAAATAGCTGACTTTGGCTTATCAAGAGGTCAAGAAGTTTACGTTAAGAAGACTATGGTAAGGATCAAAAGAAACTGATATAGTCTATTTTCCTCTTTTTTGTTTTCTTGTTTCTTTGTGTTGTCACCTGAACAAAAATGCAAACTCATGGGTAATACAAACTGATTATTTAAATGTTATAGATTGACAAGTATAAATATTTATATTGTATTTATTCATATATATACATTACTTGTAAATCAATCCTATACCATGTTATAATATACAATTTAATTAAAAATTATTTATATTAATGTGGATGGCAGTAGAATAACCAATTTTGCAGCCAGTTATGAAATTTAGTAAGAATGTGTTATAAAAACCCATGTAATATATATTTGATATATGAAGAGGATATGTGCATGTGGGTGGGTCTTCCCAGCTATGAAAACACTATTTTTATACCAGAAATTGTCCAGCTGAGTCAAGCTGGTCTAATTCTATTGAACAAGGCCAAAGTTAGCAAGATGGTAACCAGAAGTATTTCAGGACCTGTGAGCTGAAAAATCAGCTGTCCAGAGATAATGCTTTGGAAGATCTCAAAAAGGAAGATGCGTAACAAGCACCATGTAATCCTAGACCAGGAATAACACTGGGTGGTAAAGGGAACAGTATTTATTAGAGGCATCATAAGACATCACTCTGTCCCTTTAGGAAGTAATTGCACAACTTAAAGAAATAAGTTTATTGACTTGATAAAGCTTACTTGCATAGTCAGTTTTCATTAAGGTAACACACAGAACAATTGTTGGGGTATAAATTGCTGTATTGCTCTTCTAACCACCAACAAACAAACTTTCATGGAATGATTTCCAGGGACGGCTTCCAGTGCGATGGATGGCAATTGAATCTTTGAATTACAGTGTTTACACCACAAACAGTGATGTGTAAGTATGTTTTCAAGTGGTCTTTTAATAAAGAAATATTTTTCAATATCAAGGAAAGTTTGACAGCCAGGGTGAGATATCCACTCTTAACAGCTACTGAGTAGCTGTGCCAGCATGAGTGAGCAACAGAAGCAAAAATAAACCCCACAACAAAAAAAGGTACTTTTATTTCGTCATCGGGGTCTGAAAAAGTTTCGTGTTCACAACTGGACAGCTAATAGAATTTGGGTCACTACTTTAGCTATATTTCTCATTTGAAATCAGAAACCTGATGAACCCTTAGGAGACCCAGAGAAACTCAGTATTTTAGTCAGGAAACTGGAAGTGATAGTTGGCAAAGCAATTCCGTAATAACACTGTTTGCTGAGAGATCATGGTCTTGTGAAGGACTCTGGTTGATGGACTCACAGTGAATTAGTTTTGCTAAAGATCTCATCCTGCTTTCTGATTCTACAAACCCTATTATTATTATAATAATAATAAATAAAAGAGAATAAATTGCACTTCTCTGTCTTATCTGAGTACTAGCAAAACTACCTACCATCTTAAAATGTGAAGTCTTGTTGCATTCTTGTTGTACTTCATAGTATCTCTCTGTTGCAGATGGTCATACGGTGTCCTGTTATGGGAAATTGTTAGTCTAGGTAAGTAACTGAATATTGTACTGCACAAATAAACCAATCTGAGCCAGCAGTCTGTTAAAAATGTATTCGTTTGCAACATACTTCAATTATTTTCTGGTTCATTCTACTAAATTTTATTTAGCTTCAGCACGCTTGGAAATCGAATTCTCACATTTTCAATTCAGGTACCTTTCTAAATGAGAAAAACATAATGATTGTTGTTTCATTGTACTATTAAAACCTAGGCCATATCTAAATATAGTATCATATCACATGATTTATATGCCTAATCCAATGTGTTCTGAGTTTGATAGGTGACTTTTCCACAGCCTTCCTGATTTTTAGATCAAGACTTATATTTCAATGACCTGGGGGAAAAGGGGGAGGAGGAAGGGGGCAAACATGTCCTACTCCAACTATTCTTGAAGGAAAATTTTTGAACGTTCATCTCCAAATAAAATTTAGAGCTCATTTTTGCACCTCTGTTGATGATGTATGTGATACAGCCTCAAACCATCCAAAGTGGCTGTGTGACATAGCCTTCGTGAGCTGCCGCAGAGTGTGCACCGAGGTCTGCTGGCCCAGAGATGCACAGTGACTGAGGCACACATTGTGGGCTGGACTAATCACCAACTCTTGCTTTCTACCTTGTTCCCAGCCTTCTTTACTCAATGGCTTTGCACTAATTATGGATGGGAACCAACACACCAATCAAGAGCCTAAGCACACCAAACATCTGCAAAAAGGGGCAAAGCCAGCTTGACAGTGATAGCTTCGTGAGCCCATACTGGATCTTATTAATACCATGCTAATGAGGCAATGACTTCCCTATTGCTAACAAGAGTACCACAAAACCAGTTCAAATTCAGCCAGATGCAGGCCCTTAGAGTGGTACAGAAATTCAGGCCAGGCCCACGGATGATACAAGTTAATACTCACTTTTATTCTTCTCTTCAATACTGTGCATTAAGCAGTATGGAAACATTAACAACAAAAACTGTAGCCTCAGGCTATTCCCTAACGTTAGACTAATTCACCTGTTACTGAGTCAGTCATTCTTCTTCATGAAATTAAAGTTTGTTTTACTAAAGCACCATGTGTTCACGACAATAGTTAAACTCTTGTTTTAGGTGGAACACCATATTGTGGAATGACATGTGCAGAACTCTACGAAAAACTGCCTCAAGGGTACAGACTGGAAAAGCCTCTCAACTGTGATGATGAAGTGTAAGTAAATGCCTCAGCAAACAAAATGAAATGGATTAACATCTGCCATAGGAAATACATGATGTCTACAAGAAACTAATAAAACAAAGATTTTTTTCAGGAAAACACAAGAACTATGTCTAAAAAAATAAAATAAAACAAAAACATTTTTAAAAGGGTACACAACTGGAAATAATTAGTTCAGTCCTTTTGTACCCAGTATACACTGT
>KZ505721.1:1260719-1279267 GCA_002844005.1 Limosa lapponica baueri
AAAAAAAAAGTTACATGAACAGTAATTGGGAAAGCAGATTATTAATACATAAGCAGCCTCCCAAGATTAGCCACATATAAAAAAAACCTCACCAATCTAGTTCCTCTATAGCACAATAATAAATTGAAGTTTACCAGCAACTTTTTCAATTACTATGTTGAAACAAAATGAAAAGAGCTATGAAGCTTCATAGTTTAGTTAAAAAGCTTGGGAATTCACTTGTAGGCCACGCACTAAATACAGAACACTGCTGTAATGTATAATTTTATACCCGTTCATTTTATTGTTCTGCAAACCACTGACTGAACTTCATTTTTGTTGCAAGCCTAGGAGGCACTTACCATCATATCCAGCATTTTTTACAACCCCAGTAAGTATAGCACTACCATTTTTTTCAGGATTCGGTCGAGGGAAGTTATTTTCATTCAATTGTTCCTCAGTCAGAAGATAATCTTTTAAAAGTTCATATAGAGCACCATCTGTAAAAGCTAAAAAACCCACAACCAAATGCTAAAAGTAAACAAACCCAAAGCCTAAGCAGTATTAGAACAAATATAAATAGCACTTAAATTTCCTAGTACTTCCAAATTAAAACAAAACTGAAATTACAAGAGTGCATTACTACATGCAACAACTATATGCTTCTACCTCAGAACAATCAGAAGTGAATAGAGATGAAGTATTATTCAAAACAAAGACACTAAACAATAGGGAAGTTAATTCACTAGCTATCTCAGAAAGGCTAGGCATGCAATATTAAAGAACACACTCTTTTCAAACAGAAGTTCAACATTTTTCCCCTAAAAATGAGCCTTCAGATGTAAATAGGGAATTGTGCTGGAAACCCTTGCAGTGGCTAATATATAAAGCTTGATCAAAACCAGAGCAATATTTTCATGCAGATATAAGCCCATACATAGGCTTAAGTGAAGAACTATCATCTCTCTTCCCCCTTTACCTTTCCGTTCCTCTGACTTTATGGATTCAGCGCCACTGGATGACCTGCTGTTACCAAGTTGTCCTGGATGCGGGAAAAAAAATATTTTTATCATTTCTTCTCAATTTTAAATTTCCTGTTAATATCTTAAGCAAATATTTATAAATGAAAACACCAATTTATTTCAGTGACATATTTATACAAGAGAATTTAAACCTACAGAAATATCTTTAGTAAAGTTAAACCAAATTACCCTTTTGAGATGTTTCTTTGATGTTCTAATTTCTACATTTACAACCCACTTAGAAACAAAATCTTAATAGAAAGCAAAAGTACCATGATCTCTCAGCTTTTTGAGAGTCTTCACAGCAAAATTCAGGTACATTTTTTTACCGCCACAACGATCATAAACAGATTGCTCTTCTAGCAGGGCCTACATTTAAAAGAAAGAAATGAAATTGAGTGTTAGCAGAGTACTGTATGTTCTACAAAAAGCACTGCCATTTAGAATCTGAGATCCTGAACTTAGAGCTAGATGCACATACTGTCCTAAATCTGAAGTGCAACAGGAGACACAGAAACAGTAGTCAAATTCAATAGTTATGAAGCAAAGGTCTGCGAGGCAAATCAGTGCTCCAACTCAGAATTTAAAACTAATCCAGGAATTTGAACACTCTTAGGGTAACCATTCCTGTGGCTACAGACAGCTTTTTCTGATCCTGCTTTAAAAGGAGGCATTATTGCTCTTTTTTTTTAGGACAAGAAACGTTTCCTTCATTTTCTTTCTGTAATGTCGTAAGAAACAGAAGTGAAAGGAAGGTCCAGCACCTTTTAACCACAAAGAAGCACACTCAGAACAAGGAGTACGTTAATTAATTTTCTGGGGGAAGGAAAATACTTCTTCCCTGGTTTTATTTCACTGTTTACACTGTCTGCTTAGTCAACAAGAGAAGCTCATTTCAGGCATAAACAGTGCCTTCTAACAATGACTACAGCAATTACAATTCACAAGTTCGAACCTCTAAGCAGACAAAAAGAGGAAGTGGAGAACTGATGAAGCTGAGAAGTAACACAGGAGGAAGTTAAAGGGAAGCTAAATGAAACATTACTTAATGAGAATGTCGTCAGGCATACCACGGTATGCTGCATAATATAGAGAACACACTGCAAATGGCAGAATAGTAACATCTGATAGATTTACAAGCTTTCATTCAACGTATAATTAAATACACATACAGAGTCTTATCAGGACACCTCCAAAGTCTTTTGATTTCCAGCATGCAAGAAATTTAGATCATCTAAAGGTTAAGCTCTGGATATTTGTGCCTTACAGGCCGTGTCTGTTGGCTATAAGCTTGAGCAGCACTTGGTGCGGTGTAAATGGTAATGGTTGATCAATAATGTAAATGGTTGATCAAAAGCTCAAAATGATTGATAGATTTACAATTGTTCTTCAAACATGGTTTCCTCCTGTCCTAAACACATCTCAAAGTCATTATTATATTCCAGGAAGCCTCCAGTATTCACAAGATAATTTTTATTTTGCATTGGTAAAAGAAAAGCTTTTCCTTTTTAATACTAAAATAACATGTCTTTAGCACTGCTGATTAGCTTTCAAAAAGACAAATGTTTTTACTTGGAGAAAGCTGAAACTGATTGATAACACTGGCAAGTACAAGAATGACTACATTTTAACTTCTGCTGAAAATCTGAAATATTTGCCTTAAAAAAAAAATCAAAAAATTCCACCAAAACTTTATGCAAGATAAGACCTATTGACTCAATTCAGAAGAGGAAACTTACAGACCTATAAAACATTACAAACCTTGTGAATAGCTTCATTCACCGTGCTACAAGTCTTGAGGCATTCTGCAAAAAAACAACTGACATATCGCTGTCTTGTCTCAAATGGTACTTTGGATCCTGATGCTGGAACAGAAGGCCTTTTCCGAGTAGAAACCTTAAAAAAAAAGAACAACACCCCCCGCCCCGTACTAATGGGGTCAATATGTAACAAACATTCAGACATTCTTTTGCCCATTCTCAGAGAAAAAAATAAAAATAAAATCAAACATTGCTGAATAGCTATTCAGAAAACTGGAGTTGCACACGACAGGGAGCCAGAAACAACCATCAGAAATAGTAGCTATAGAAGCTTTCCCTGCTTGAACT
Organism: Limosa lapponica baueri; assembly: GCA_002844005.1. NCBI lineage: Eukaryota > Metazoa > Chordata > Aves > Charadriiformes > Scolopacidae > Limosa > Limosa lapponica. The sequence continues at coordinate 1,263,829 of KZ505721.1, forward strand.
AAACAAAGTAGTCTTCTGCTCAAAAAATATTTTTAATTCCTCACAGAACTTTAACTTATTTTTTCTTAGAGAAAGTCCTGTCCTTCAGCAAGCACTGGCAGTTCAGTTATAATTTAAGTCACACTCTCTTTCTGGCCTCTATTTCAGGCAGTACTTCACTCACAGCATAAACTAAAAACCCAATGAACTAGATGGAAAAAAAAAATAATTTAGTTTTAGGAACCCATAGCCTCTGCTAGATAATGCAATATAGTTTTTGCTTATCACAATATGCTTATAACCAACACACAGGTGTGACTTGACTGAAAACAAACTAACTTAATTCTCCCATCACAACCAGTTCAATTAACAATTTACGTATTTAATTGCTTACTTTCGTGTAGTGCTGGCTAGTACAAGCAAGGAAAATGAAAATACAATTTGCATAGCAACTTTATTAAAGCACACAGGAAAAAAGTATTTTTTAAAAAAGCTATACTGGTATATCACATTACTAGATCTACATTATAAAAAACTTTGAAATTAATTGTAGTTTTTCCACTTCTGTTCCCATTCACATATCCAAGTTTTGCAGCAGTAACTCTACAGTACCTTGCGTGGCACAAGAGTAGCCTTTTGGAATGAACTAACAGAAAGTTCACAGGGCATTCTTGTTACGTTTCCCTCCAGTAGTATATGCAGTTGACCACTGCTGGTCTCAACGGGCTGAGCTTCAAGCAAATTTACAGAGGCTGAAACACACAGAAAATACAGACTCAATCTAATTCCTAATGGTAAGTTTTATTATTTAAATTACATTAATCTGGAACACAGGTATTTCACAGCTCCTTTGTTAAAGCAGGTTAAAAGTAAAGTTTAAGATTTTCAAATCACAAGATTTAACAAATTGTTTCAGCAGGTCTGAATGCTTCAGATCAGAAACCTAACAGCTGATACCAGTACTAAAAGGAAACTGGCCAGATTTCTTTTTTATTCTTTCAACTCATGTATCAAAAGACTTTCACCAAAACAAATGTTTTTCAGGATTTTGGTCAAAACGGTACATGTTCAAAGAACATAGCACAAAGTACTACAGCTACCAAGACTTCAGATATAACCTTGTAGTTGAACAAGGCATCTATTTGCACATGCCAAGTGCTCACCATCATTCGACTCACAAGTCACATTCACCACAAGAACAGGAGCAAATTCAAGCAATGCCTAACCAAAGCAAAACAAAGTCAAATTATCTAAAGGGTGGGTGTCAAGAGGATGGGGCCAGACTCTTCTCAGTGGTGCCCAGCAATAGGACAAGGGGCAACAGGCACAACCTGGAACACAGGAAATTCCATCTCAACATGAAGATAAACATCTTTACTTTGAGGGTGTCAGAGCACTGGAACAGGCTGCCCAGGGATGTTGCGGAGTCTCCTTCTCTGGAGATATTAAAAACCCACCTAGATGTGTTCCTGTCCAGCCTGCTCCGGGTGACCCTGCTTTGGCAGGGAGGTTGGACTAGATGATCTCCAAAGGTCTCTTCCAAGCCCTACCATTCTGTGATTCTGGGAAACCTACAGATCAAGCTGTCATACCCATTGGTCCAATGCTTTGAAATAGAGCAGCTGACAATCCAGATGTAGTCTTCTGCTGTTCAGAAGTTGTAGCAGTAAAACCTTGTCCCCTTTTAACTGCATCTCCAAACTCCATTGCCTCACAGCATGCCTGCTGAATTTCCGCATCATGACCCTGCTGCCAAGGAGATGCTTTGAAAGGCACCATTTCATTTTTATTATGTACCTGATAAGCACAGACACAAATCTAGAGTTAATTTCAAGCAGTTCCAAATCATGGCAAGATAGTGTTAAAGTCTACACACTGCTTCTTAAAACTGAATTTTATTATCAGATTCAGAGCTCAGCATGCTCTCCCTGGAAGGAAAACACCAAACTGAAAGAGCTCAAGGGTGGTAAAGGGGTCTTAGAGAATTACGCCAGCTATTAACATTTCCACATAAAGCACTGTAAAAGCAGCAAAAGCCACTTTTGATTTCCCAGTACTGTATCTGTAATCTCATGGTACAAGACTTGATACTAATCTGATTTTTCAATACTCATTAGCCTCAACTGCCCTGGGCAGAAGCTTATTTCACCTGCATCAGGAACCAACTCCGAGTACTACGATATTTGCTACAACTTTTAACAAAAGAGTTGATACGACATTTGTTCTTATTCATTTCAAAGGAATTCTACAGTTAGATTACAAGACTCAGCCAACCTGAAGTTAAACACGAGTCTACAGACATTAAGTAAAGCTGTGCTGACCTTCGGTTTATTAAAAGATTGTAACTCACATCAAATTTTGCTGTGTGTGCAATTCTCCTCTTTCGTCCAGGAGCATTTGCTTTGATTTCTAATAAATTAAGATCTACATCTCTTCCACGGGCCTATTAAAAACAAGAACAGACTCTTTAGACCAACTGTTATGAAGTTCTAGACTTCAGTAACACTCTCATGACCCATTCATTCCAAGACTTCAGGATATTCAGTAAAAAAACTCACCAGGAAAATTACAGTTCCATTAGCATTAGACAGTTACTTTACATTCAGAACAGTTAAGCCACAGTGCTTTGAAGCTGAGGCAGTGGTACTCAGAGTTCCATTTCTACATTTGTTTATATGAAAAAGAGACTACTGAGTACAAAACTACCTCTAAAACTTTCCTTATTGCAGCAAAAGTAAAAATAGCTACCCCAAGGCAAGGAGCTATTCAGAGCAATTTTCTACTTCAGGAAACATGCAGATCACCCATTGTCAAACTAAACTACAGAGTCCTAAGTGTTCCTTATGACTTTACTAGCATTGAAAGCTCAAATATTTAACTTTTACTAACACACATTTTGGAAAGACTATTTGAACTTGACTCTGTATCACATGCTGGTCTCTTATGCTCACAGAAAAACCTCAAGCCCTGGAAGGGAAACAAAATACCTGCTTATCACTGCCCTTCTTTTGTGCTTCTCTTTCAAACTCATCAAAAATTCTCCGACACTCCTCTAAAGGATCATCTGATTCAGAGAGCTCTGTGTCCTCGCCACTGGGTCCCACTTGCTCAGCTGATGAACTCAGAGTTATTCCACTTTCTTTCTTGTTTAAGTAATAAGTTGGATATGGGTATGTATGGCTATTATTACCCCCATCCTCTTCTATGCTCTGGCTTTCCTCTGTATTTATTATTATTTTCTTATAAGGTCTTTCAATTGTAGTTTCATCTTTTGACGAGTGTCCAGTACGCAAGACAGACTGTGTTACTCTTCCACTGCTCACACAATCTTCATTAGTAGTATGCTCCTGAACAAATGCTTTGACCAATATATTGGTTTCTGCATTCCCTTCCTTCAGAATTCCCTTCTGTGTGTCTGCCTCAATAGAAGCAGCTGAAAATTTATGTTTCTCCTTACTATAAGCAAGGGCATCTCTTCCCTCCAAAACCTTCAATTTATCAGTGTTTACATCAGGCAAATAAATCTCATTTGCTTTTGGAAAAACATTTCCCAGTTTTCCAGCTGTATTTAAAATTTTGCCATTCCTCCGCAAAGTGACAATTTGGTCTGTTTTTTCTTCTTTATGCCCAAGCGTTTCTACTGTAGCACTATCACGTAATTTCCCTGCACATATTACAGCAGCCAGTTCTTTGTCCCTTTTCCCACTTGTACAGTTCCTACTTATTCTTGGCTTTTTCTTAACAGCTTGTGGTGGCACATCAATGACAAGATCACATTCCTCATCAGATTCTTCAAGTTTTATTTCAATTTTCACTGGGGAAGAGCTTCTTGACCTCTTTGTGGATACACGTCTACTCGTAAATGGAGACATCTTTGAAATCCTATCCTGATTTTCACATGGAAATGCTTCCGTTGGCTTACGCTGCTGCGCAGCATTTTCATCCTTTTTTGTTACAGAAGAGACCGAGAGTCCTGCAAAATTATTTTGCAGAAAATTATATTAAAGAATAGTTACTGGGCAACTATAATCAACAATGTATTTTTTTTAATTAAAAAAAAATCAGCCATTATTTGTATACCAAGAAACAGAAACCATACGACATACGTGCTAAAAAATGCAGTACAATGCTTTCCTTAGGAGAAAGTATCTTACTTTAAGAAAATTTTCAAGGGTTAAAGTGTAAAGTGTTTATAACCACTTAATTGGGAAGACTGTACTGTGAGAGTTCCTTCTGTTCCTCAGTTTCATTCTTGAATGAATTTGAATCCTTTGGGGTTTTTGTATATCATCTGCCCCTCTTAGAGGTAAGACAGCTATGACATTAAATTAGGTCAAGTCATCCTAAACTGCAACCTACAGATTTCAGCTGAGGGAAAAGAAATAATCAATTTTATTAATTATGCACAAGATTACAAGTCTCATTTTCCCCAAATACTCAGGAACATTTCAAGCCAGGCATATTTATAATTGCGCACAAACTGTAAGCAGCCTTGAAAGTCAAATTTTCCAACTGCAGATTTAAGCGACTTAATCTTTTTAGCTTTTATAAGCTGTAGACTGCTTACCAAACCTCAAGCCTGACACTTTCTCAAGGCACTATCTCCATCCTCACATGGTTACTCTGGCAAATCACAAAAGGTAGTGGTTATTAGCCTCCCAAAATTTTACTAATTGTATACAGACCCTGTCATCCAAGAGATCTGTTAGTGTATTTTAACAACAACGCTATGTACATTGTCATTGAAAAACACGTGTCACCATTTGATTTCAACAGCAATTTTATCAGTAACCACAAAACATTTCAGGGAATTACTAGAAAGTCACATTTTGTTAGTGAATGTGATCCTTTCCAGGTTACTCAAAAATAAGTAATTTTGGCATTAACACAATAGCAATACACTAGAACAGGCTGGTACCATAAAGTCTCACTACCCCGTTGTTGTGGGTTAACCCTGCCTGGCAGCTGAGCCCCATGCAGCCTCCCTCTCACTTCCTCAGTGGGACAGGGCAGAGAATCAGAAGGGTAAAACTGAGAAAACTTGTGGGTTGAGATAAAGACAGTTTAATAGGTAAAGCAAAGCTGTGTGCACAAGCAAAGCAAAGTAAGGAATTAATGCACTACTTCCCATCATCAGGTAGATGTTTAGCCACTTCCAGGAAAGCAGGGTTTCATCATGCCTAATTATTACTTCAAACGTCTCCCCTCCCTCCTTCTTTCCACAGCTCTTATTGCCAAGCACAATATTGTATGGTTTGGAGATTTCTTTTGGTCAGTTGGGGTCAGCTGTCCTAGCTGTTCCCAACTTCTTGCCCACCACCAGCCTACCTGCTGGCAGGGCAGCGTGAGAAACAGAGAAATCCTTGAGGCTGTCCAAACACTCTTCAGCATTAATTAAACCACATCTGTGTTATCAACATTGTTCTGGTCAGAAACCCAAAACTCAGCACCATACAGAGCTACAAACTTACTCCTTCCCAGCCAAAACCAGCACACCTCTCTACCTCAAAGAAATACTGTGAGCCATTATGAGCTGGTAACTGTTCTTATAAACACAAATAATATGAGAGAGGTAATGTTTCCTAACCTTTTATACAGGTGAGATACAATTTAGGCTATGCAGCAATCCACGCTATAGGATTATTCTTTGACTATCTAGAGCCTGAGCAAAGCTTCAAGCTTGCTAGAAATTGCAGAAGCCATTTAATGATGGATGTTGGTTGCTTGAGAGGAAACACCTATGGACTCAGCCTTCAACAAGTCACACCATGCACAGCTAGCTACCTGCAAAATCAGCAAGTGGAAGTGTAGGAACGGAATGACTCCACACTGGTTTGTTGTTTTTTTCTTGAGTGCCAAAGATGTTAGCAACCACCAAATTATCCCAGTATTTTTTCCAGGCTGCAGTTCTTTAATGCTCAAGCGCAAAAATCTTTGAGAAAAAAATAAAACATTACCCTTTACAGGTAACTATGAAAGCCCAGGTATTTATTGTGGAAATAGCAATGTGCAGCTCCTGCTGTACTGCACAGAAAGAGACTACTACATGGAGTGAAAATCTGCACGGTGACTGAAGTTTGGGCACTCTCTAGCAGTGAAAGGCAGAAAACCAGTAGCATCTGCTTAAAAAAAGCAGACACAGAGTAAGAGACACTTTGGTGGTTCCATGGACTACATACTTACCAAGCAACTGTTAAAACTATCAATGTAACCCACAGCAAACCATGTGAGAGACCAACCCAAGTTCAAGGTAATCAGAAAGCAGCTACTTGTTTCTAAGTTTTTCAAGTCCAGTTCAGAAGCAGGTTGCTTTTTTTCATTAACAGAGGCTGTTAGTATTGCTAAGTTTCGTGGTTCCCATTTTAAAGTCATTTTAATACTCTGCCCCTTGACTCTCACACCCATTGGGCTTTATTGCCAACAGTTTCAACGCACTATTATTTCTGCTAATGAAATCTAGCTTTTAGTTGCCTGAAAACACTCAAAGAGGAACATGACAAACATCAAACAAGCTAGCTACAAATCTTATTACTCATTGTGTTGAGGAAAGTGAAGCACCTTGGGCAAGCCATACTAAAGTTTCATTAGAAAATGCTGGTTATTCACCCATGTGCAAGCAGACTGTTTGCAGACTGCTAATCCTGGAAGGACAGCAAGTGTCTTACAGAGATTGAAAGCAATTTATGTTACAACTTCTGCTCTTCATTACAAGGGCTAAAGGTCACATACCACAAAGGAAAGACAATATCCCCCTATCAAGAAAGCAGGAAGCCATAGAATCATAGAATTGTCTAGGTTGGAAGGGACGTTTAACATATCTAGTCCAACCATCAACCTAACTCTGATAAAAACCCATGACTACACCACGTCACTAAGCACTATGTCAACCCGTCTTTTAAATACCTGCAGGGAAGGTGCCTCAACCACTTCTCTGGGCAGCCCATTCCAATGCTTAATAACCCTTTCAGTGTTAAAATGTTTCCTAATATGCAATCTGAACCTCCCCTGGTGCAACTTGAGGCCATTTCCTCTTGTCCTATCACCTGTGACTTGGGAAAAGAGACCAAACCTCGTCTCTCTACACCAGCTTTTATTATCCTACCACAAACACCAGTGTACACGCTAATCCTAGTATTGTCACTGCTGTTTGCCACAGTGGGGGTGTTGAATTAATTCTTTTTTTTTTTCCTCCTACTAGCAGAGACAGACCAAGACCATACAGACCACCTGTCGTGTCATTTCACTCCCTAGCTCTCACGCACGGTACTGCAGCTCTTTATTTAACTACCATTCCCAAACGGCAGGAGCGGCCTTCCAGCACCAATCGCCGCCTCCAACAACAGCTGGGAAGCCACCCCCGGGTCCTCCAGAACCGGCGAGGCCCTGCTCCATCAGCACGGCAGCCCCTCGCCGCTGCCACCCACCCGCAGCCCCCCCGAAGAGGCCCGGCGGGATGGGACAGGCCGGGCCGCCATCCTCACCCTGCGAAGGGCCGCCGGCGGCTGCGGACGGCTCCCCGCGGCGCGCCGGGCGCTGCCGGTAGCGGCAGCGAGGCCGCTGGCTGCTGCCGCCACCCTTCGCGCCGGCACAGGAGAAAGCCCTGAAGCAGCTGGCGGGGATCATCGCCCGCCCCACAGCTGCTCCCACACCCCGGGGCTGCTGCCGCCACCAGCGACCGTCGGGGCGTCGGTGGGGAGCGCGGGAACGCGCGAAGACAGCGCCGGGCCCGCCCAGCCCCTATAGCGGCGGCGCGCGGCCCCAGCCGCCCAATGGGAGCGGAGGGGTGGGGCGGGCGCTGTGAGGGAGGGCCGGCCGGCTTGGCAGCCGGGAGGTGGCTGGGGAAAGGGAAGAGGGAGGGGAAAAGGGAAAAGAGGAGGAGAAGGAGAGGGAAGCGGGGCACGGTCGTCCCGTCCGGAGGGGAGGGGGTCCGCGGCCCTTCGCGGTAGGAGCTGGCCCTCCCGCGGCCCTCATGGCGGGGCCCCAGCCCGTCAGGGGGCTGAGGGCTTCAGTCCGCCTTCGGGATGGCGGTGCGAAGCAGCCGGTGTGGCGTCTCCACCGGGCACCCGCTGAGGGAGAAGGAAGGAGGTGCCGGGGGAGCCATGCCTGCAGCCCTCCGTGGTGAGGAAAGACAGGGTGCCCGGCTGGGTGTTTATTTGTGAGCTATATGCCTGGTCAGGAGTACCTGGGTCCGGAGAGGCGTTCTGTGGGCTGTAGTGACTGGATCTGCATCGTCTGGAACCAGCAGCGTGGCTGCATCTCACCTCTGACAGCAAATGTCAGGGTGTGTTCGCTACAAGAGAGACTCTGAGGTGCTGGAGCGTGTCCAGAGAAGGGCAATGAAGCCGGTGAAGGGTCTAGAGCACAAGTCTTATGGGGAGCGGCTGAGGGAGCTGGGATGGTGGCTGAGGGAGCCTGGAGAAAAGGAGGCTAAGGGGAGACCTTATCGCTGCCTACAACTACCTGAAAAGGAGATTGTAGAAAGGTCTCCTCTCCCAAGTAACAAATGATAGGACCAGAGGAAACAGCCTCAAGTAGCACCAGGGGAGGTTTAGGATGGATATTGGGAAAAATTTTGCCACCGAAAGGGTTACCAAGCACTGGAACAGGCTGCCCAGGGAAGTGGTTGACTCACCATCCCTTGAGGTATTTTAAAAACATGTAGACGCGGTGCTTAGGGACATGGTTTAGTGGTGGTTTTGTCAGTGTTAGGTTGATGGTTGGACTAGATGATCTGAAAGGTCCCTTCCAAACTAGACGATTCTATGTTTCATGGGTCCATCTGTCCCAGTGTTCTGCCTCCAGCAGAGTCCAGGAGCCAGGTGGCTAGGGAGCTGTAAAAACAGAGCAGGAGTATGTAAGTTTTCCCTAGAGTACCCTCCAGGCCTCTGCTGAGGGGGCTTGGTAAGCTTTGTTTGCTAAGTAGTATGCAATGGCTTGCCTAATCTACTCACTACCCACTGCAAGGATAGTTACACTTTGTTACATAGTTTGAACCTAGCTCCTGTGGGTTTCATTAATTGCTTTTATTACTGGAATGGGCACTCAATTGCTATCTCTTTGGGCACACAATATTTATAACAGACACTCCCTCCAACACCTACTCTTTTCCAGCCCACTTTTATGATTGCTGTTGTAGAAGCAGTTCAGTTCCTCTGATGATCCTTGTCAACCTACTTTAAACATTCTCTGGTTTTGAGGCTTTCAATTGTAAGGGAGCAGAATTACACTCGACATTCGTGATGTGAATTAACCAGGAATTTGTGGAGCAGCACCATCATGCATTATATGCTGCTCTGCAATCTTTTCCTATTAATTCTAGTCAGCTGAGTCATCTCCACTGTCAACTCATACAGCTGGGGTGAGCTTGAGTACTTCCCCTAAGGCAAAACCTTAATTTCGTATAGTCTAGGGCAATTTCAAAACATAGAAAACACTAAAATAGTAACAAGAAAAAGAATGAAGAAACTAGCTGAAAAAGGCCTGCTATTTTAACTGTCCCCTTCTGGCTGGAAAAAGGAAATCTGCTCTTTTGGGTGCCAAAGAAAGTAATAACTAAGTAGCAATACAGAAGAAAGAATGAAGAAAAACAAACCTGGCATTGCTATCTCATATTTCTGCATTATGGGAGAAATTATTTTCAGAACTTAAGTCATTATAGTTTCTTCTGTGCACAGGATCATGAAAGTTAATGAAAGGATTCCTGGGTTTTGAGCTGGCTTCAGAAGACCATAGCCAGGCAATTTGTCTAAATTGGTTGCATTGCCATGAAGGTGACACATTTTGGCTGTCACCTGGAAACCCCGGGTTTTTGTGCCCTGCTGCTAAAAGTGTCCCTATTGACTAGTCTCTGCTTCTGATCCTGTGGGTCTTGTTGCACTCCAGTTCCCCATATCAGAGTAGTGTCAACTGAGGAATTTTTGCTGCTATCTGGGAGTGGCAAAGACAGATAGGATATTTGAGGTTTGGAGTGGTGTGTAAAAAGCAGAGGAAATGGAAAAATTGTATTCCCTTAAGAGATATACCAAAAGATCTTGTTTTCTCTTAAAAATACCTGCCCTGCTGTTATTTGGGCTTGCACATTATTGTATACATACAAACAGCATATACAGGGCATACACAAACTTTCCAAAGTGCACATGTGCTTACAGAACTTTCCCAAACAATGGATATTTTTTTAAAAAGATTAGTTAATTATGGCTCAGAAAAATTCCTAATTTAAAAAGTAATTGTTCAGAGATCCATCACTACTTTGCTACTCAGTGTGTGCTGCCGCTGTTAGATTGCTAGAATTCACTTCAAGAAGTCATTGTGTTTCAGATGTTACTTTTAACTTGAGCAATAATGGGGAGCTGTCTTCTGGCCATGGTTGTATCTGCTGGCACTTGATTCTGAAGCAATTAATGTTTGACTGCAAACATTTGCGATCAAATTTTAATTACACATCATTGTCTTATCAGAATGTAAAGTTTATTCTATCCTGCCTGTCAAGAAATTTCAAGTTACAAAAGTAATCAATCACCAGTGCTGTTTATATGAGCACAGTTGCAAATACACCGGCATCTGAGTCACAGAGCTTGTCAATCACTGTTCATGAGGTTCTCTTTACCTGTGGTCTCTATTTTAAAGTCTTCATACGAAGAAAAACTGCTGAGATGATGCATGAGAAATCAGTGATATATCAACTATAGAATTTATTATAGGCAATGTTTATGATTTTTGCTTTTCCCTTTACTCTGTATGTTTGATGCTTTTTTCTTTTTTCACCCCACAGGCTGCTTTCTGCAGGTCATGAAACAAAGAATCAGGAACTTCCTTCAGAGGGTCAAAGTAAGATGCAGAAGCATCTTTGTTGTTCATGAGAATTTTGCTGTATATACAGTAGAAAGAACCCTAAAATACAGAACAAAAATCATTACATTATTCTAACCAGAGGAATCCAATAGAAACTTAACAGATACCATTGAAGATGGAAGGTAAATTACTGAACTTTTTTTTTTTTCCCAAGATTGGAACTGTCAAACTTATAAGGAAATGTTTAGTACATACACTCTTGGTAATAATATAATTGTCTATTCTACAATAAATTCTGCCTTCACTTTTCATTTTAAGGGTAAAAAATAGGTGAATTAGCTATATGCGTGTACGGCCTTTCTGAGGTTTTATCACATTTTTGCATAGTCTTTGATCTTATGTTTGGATCAGTACATTGCTTTGCTATCCAAATAATAAGTAAAGCACAACACATGATTGGAAAACTTACCATCTTTTCACTCTGTATTTGATGTAAAATATCCAGCAAATTATTAAGAGCATGAAGAGGCAGTCAATACCTATACATGACACAACCAGCACTACATTTACTTTACAGTCTTGTTTGGTTTCTCGAGCTGTGTTCCTCTCAGGCAAATCAGCCTTGTGTGGCACTGCAACAAGAAACACAACACACCACTAGTATGCACACAGGTGGTGTCCTGGACAAATCAATACACATAGGAAGGGGTTGTATCTATGTGATTTGCAAATAAAAATAAGCACTTCTTAATTAAAGGACTAGTTCTGTGAAGACCCAAATCCATGTAGTTGTCCATGAATTGGCCCAAAGCACATCTTCCAATCCTTCTAGACAGGATTTATATCCATCATAAATGGTAATTCTGACAGAAGTTTAGCAGGCCCCAGGGACTGTGGAGATGCTGCTACTCTGAGTTTAGTAGACTGAATTTATTAGACTGTCTAATAAACTCAGCTGAGTTTATTAGAACCCATTTTTTCACCTCTGAGGAGATGGGATGGCCTTAAGCATCCATGAAACCATTTGTTCTGTGTATTCCTAGTTGAATGTGTGCAAAATCCATGAAGACTGCTCTACTCTATTCTCCCTTGGCATTTCTTGGAAAAATGCATTGCTTAGATGGTGTCTAATGTGATTGAGATCAGGAACTTGATTGTGTGCTCTTGTTTGATGATAAAAATATCTTTGATGCCATTAAAAAAATCCATCCCTTTTGCATGTTTCCATATGTTATTTAAATACATAACTGATTCTCAAAACAAACAAGTGGGATTACAAATAATTTGCAAACAGTTGACTGTTATAGAAGGATTTAAAACAGTTTGTGTGTGGCTGCTATAACACACTTGATTGCGACATTATTACTTCTTTTGCCTGTGAAGAGGAATGAAACAGACCTGTCTCCAAAGAGGTAGTCAGACTGTCTTTCAAGACTTTTTGCTGCTTTTTACTGGTATCCTTGTATCCTACTTTTGGATAGTTTGTATAGATCTGAAATCCACTCAACTTCTCCTTGATCTTGTTAACTTTCCTAAGTGCAATTTGTCCTACTCAGCAGTACCAATCAGATCTTTTGCTTTTAGCCGTATAAACTTTCTAAATGGTGAGTAATTCTCAGTCGAAAAAGGGTTGCAAACAGTCATAACGCTACTTTTCCCTTTGAAGGGGAAACCCCCTGTTTGTGCTCTTCTGTGACTTTCAGAGGCATCCTCATAAACATTCATAAATTTGGCTCTTGGATCTGAAAAATGTACTTTACCCGCTAAAGAGCACATGTCTCAAAGCCAGGGCTGGCCTAACGATTTTATGTCTGTGATTCTCAGATGAAGATGTGACAAAATCTCTTGATTTCAAGTATCTTTTTCATTTCATTCTTGCCCTCCAAATTTAGAATTGATGTTGTTCCTACACTGGCTAGTCAGAAGAACTGAACTTAAATTTAAACTTTTGCTGAGTTCTCCACCATACCATGCAAAGGTAGTTCTTCACTGTGGCTCTGTTCAAGAGTGGTAAGGTAGTGGGGTCCAAGTCTGGATTCTGGGAAGGAAAAAGAACAGCTGCAAAGATTATTCCTTAGATAAAGGAGAGCAAATAACATCAGAAAGTTCAATATCTGAGATGAAAAGGAAGGAGAGGAAGCACGCCTAGGAAACCTGCTTCATTATTGTCAAAAGTCTAAAAGCTAGAAAAACCAGAAATGAATGTAGTTCACTAGTGAACATGTTTGGAAAAGCCGTAAGAACTGCTTTCTTTAGAAAAGAAAACCCATATGTTTTATTCTCTAGTTCTTTGGAATTCTGCAGTGACTAGAAAATCACTGCTGTGTTCTGAACTTAGAAATAGCAAAGGAATGCCTGATCTTGAACTCAGTGAAACTGGGAAAATCATGTCAGATCAGCGTGTCAAAACAGGTTTTCTTAGTGTGACAGTATAATACTAGAAACCCTAATGAAAACACCAATTAGCTGTTACCTAGTGCCTGCTCTTCCTGAGACCTCTCCTCTTCCTCTTCTTTGGTGGAGGTGAATTTCACTACAAGCAGTAATAATGAAGAAGCTGAAGTTACACAGGACAAATCTCTTAGGAGTAGAAACTACCTACTGACAAAAATCCCAACCTGCGTATAAACGTTAAGGCAGAGCAATTTTTGCAGAAGCGTTTTCCAGATCCGTGTTTGATTTTTGATGGTCGTGTTTGGAAGGCAATGCCTCATTTGCCCAAGGTGTTACGGGTGGGTTAAGAGTTTGCACGTGAGACCCCCTTTCACACTTCTGGGCGGAGTTGATGAGTGGAACAACCGGCACCAGTGTGTCTGTCACTTCCTATATGCCGTGAGGCGCTCAGGGAAAAATTACATTGCTACTCTAGTCCATTTTAATCGTCCTCCTTTCTTAAGTCTAAATTGTTACAGGAATATCGGAAGGGAATGATGCAGGTAGAACTGGGAAGGGATTGTGTCAATCTGTACACAGCGCCGTGTGTGTTGACGGGCCGTGTGGCCTTACTTATTTTCTGCAATTAATTTGGATGTGGGCCCTCTTTAACCATGAACTTTACACCGTGCCGGTGGTCACAGAGGTCACCAGTGAGCAGTCGACAGGATAAGAGGATTCCTGAACCGTGCGGAACTGAAGCAGGAACCTGTGGGATCTGATCACTCCCGAGTCAAATGACGTCTATGAATGTATTTTGTTAAAAGGTGGGAGGGCAGCAGGACGTTCATTCTCCTCTCTCACCTGTCACTCTGTCATTTTGTTTAGTAGGTTGGGACTAATTCAGGATTTCTTGAATTTCCTCTCACCATTTTGGCTTGTTCTTGGAACAGCTGTATCAGGAACGCAGGAATGCAACGCAAGATATAATTTGAGGTGCAGCGCTGCCTGACTTACCTTTTTCCTGCACTTTCTGCATAGTCTTCTCTAAGAGACCCACTCCATCATCAGTTTGGGACACAGATGTTCTTTCAGTTTCTAAATGAAGGCATATTTAGTTAAACTCCTTTGCCATATAAGTCTGGCATTTTTCCAGAGAGCACAATGGGGATATTCACAAAAACAGTCACAATTTGTTGTGCAAAAGCACAACTACCTGGTTGTGCTTTCACTGATTTGTGGCTCATTCAATTCAGGCATTTTTACAGAGAAAGCCACCATTCTCTTCTTTGAAAATTTGCATTGCAGTGTTCTGTAACTGCCTACAGTGCAATTGAAATGAGAGTTCTGAAGGCCACATATAACATGTTTCTGCCTCTGTTTTTTTATTCATAACCTTTTTTTGTTTCCAGTCTACAGCACGCTTATAAATGAAGAGTACAAATTTTGAACATGCTTCGTACAAGGACTGAATTAATACAGCAGAGTTGCGCTCTCCTCCGTCTTCCCCTTCCTGATGCATTAGAGGAAGAACCAGCTGACAGCTTTTCCTTACCCAGGTATTTTATAATTCCATTCCTTAACATTATAATGCTGTGGCATTACAAATCTATGTGTTTCAGATGTTGTGGCCAGAAAAAGAGGCAAGCCGACTTCATCCTTGAGATGTTCTAGGGTCCACCCTTCCCTCTGTCCCGCTGCAGACAGGCTTTTCATTTCTGTCCCATCTACAGGCAAAGGACACGCCATTGCGTGACCAAAGGACAGGGTAGTGTTCTAAGAGGGTCCCAGAAGCATTTATCCAACCCTGCTGTTACAGACTCCCCGCTGAACGTGTGTGCGTTTATAAGCCATTGGGTTGGTTTGTGTGGAGACAGCGACTCCACACTGAACAGTATTATCAGCAGGGATTGCAAATGCAAAGTTCACATTCTATAAAAGGGAGAATTGCACTTCACGTAGGATTTGGAACAGCTGATCCTGAAGAGACAGAATATCTATGCTTTGCAACTTAATTTCATTTCAGTGGTTTCTACAATCTTCTTACCAGGACTTTGTTCAACATTAGGAGTATTTTCATCATCATCATCATCATCATCATCATCTTCCTTCTCCTCTTCCAAATAATCTCTAGGTAGCCGTACTTTGGAGTAATTCGGAAAATGCTTAGTCAGTAACTGCTTAGTCAGGTAGATGGTTTTGTAGAAAACTGTATTTGCTGGTGATTTGACAGGCTGCAAAATGTTTGCTGCAACAAGTGACTAAAACCAGTTTAATGAAGTATAAAGCAATAGTA
>KZ505722.1:0-41105 GCA_002844005.1 Limosa lapponica baueri
GAGATTTGTTTTATGTTACATCTGAAAGAGATCAGTGAGAAAAAAAACAGAGAACACGTCCGCATTGACTCTACCATCAGTACTTGGGGAAGGGGATTACCATGTATGACTCCTTATTAACATTAAGGGGAGGTATGTGTGTAAATCCAAAGTTCATCAAAAGGGAAAAATAGACCTCTTTGTGTGTCATATGCACACATACACTGAAAATAATTTCAGTTTATTAGGGTGTATTTACCAATGCAGAGGTAGTTTGTTTTATACAGGTATAGATAACACTGCAAAGAAAACATGAGTGTGATTACAATTAAGATACTTGTCTGGGCTTTAGGCAAGTTAAGATCAGTCCCCACTGTCATAAAAAGGGGCCAATCTCATTTCATGTTATCTCTTAGTGCCTCAGTCACGTACCAATAGATATAATAACCTTTCCTTTCACTCACACTTCATCCTTCTTGACATTTGAGACTGTCAGCTCAGGGATTTGGATATTTTTTAACACATGCAAAAGCCTATACATTTGCAGTCAAACGTAAAGTAATCTAAATTAGGTATAATGCATCTGTGCCATTTAGGAATTTCAAGTTGTCAAATGAACCTTGAGAATATGTTTATTGCAGTATATCAAGACTTTAATTTTTTTAAGAAAAATGTATCTGTATTTTGTAATTTAATTTTACTAGAGTTTCTTCCAAAATTGTTAATTTACATGTGCAGCATTTGTCTCACCATACTTAACCAGTGGCTCATCATGTCTTTCATATGGTCTTCTGGAATGGATTTCCTAAAACAGCTGTCCACCTGAGTTTCACAGGAAAGGAATATGACAGGTTCATAGGATAATTCAGGCTGGAAAGGACCTCACAAGGTCCCTAGTCCAATCTCTTGCTCAAAACAAATTCAGCTATAAGGTCAGACCAAGGCTCAGGGCTTTATCCAGTTGGGTCATCAAAACCGCCAAGGCTGGTGACTGCATGGCAGCTGGGCAGGCAGTCCCACTTCCTGACTGGCCTCATGGTGGCAGAGGTTCTTCTTACATCTAATCTGAACCTCTATTGTTTCAGTTTATGATGTCTCTCATCTTCCAACCCTGCATTGCTATGAAAACTAACTTCTTCTTTCTAATCCTGTCAGTCCTTGTCAATCCTTGACAGTGTTGGGGGTCTGCTAGGTTGCCCCACAACAGCTCTTTCTCCTCCTTGCTGAACAAACCCTGGTCCCTCAGCCTGTCCTCACAGGTCAAGTGCTCCAGCTCCTGACCATCTTGTGGTCTCCACTGAACATGCTCTGGTTCATCAAGGTCAATCTTTCTTCTTTCTCTTTGTTACTGCACTGGGAAATCTACAGAAAAATCGAATACTAAAAAGTTTGATTTTTACTTACAGATTTTAGAGGCATTGTGGCTAGAGATCTGGGGACAAGTTAATTCTCACTTTAATGAACTCTTTGGCAAACAGGTCTCATGAGGCACTTGACATTTTGTTAAATACCTGCAATTAGATGTGTTGTACCCTGTCATGGAGATTTTCCTTCAGTATTTTCTTGTATTGCTTTCTTCAATGTAAATCAAGAGTAAGTCAAAACAAAAGGTGAAATGTGCTTTTTGTGCATAACAAGAGTAACTTCTAAACAGCTTGTGTGACCGACACTCCGGCACATAGCTTACTGTAAATATATCATCAGTGGATATTCTCAAAATATTATATTGGGCAAAGTATTTTACCAGTTTTTACCAGCTGAGCTACTTATCTCAACTCAAAACCTTGTGTTTATGTCTTATCCAGGAAAAAGTGTATGTGCTGATCAAACTTTAGTTGTATACTCGGCGCATCAGTGAGAGTTCTTGCCCAATGCAGGTTCTGTGCAATGAAGACTAACAGTAAGAACTGGAAAAGAGAATGTTGCTGTACCAAAGGTTTGTTTCATATCGCTCAATTCAACGGGGAACAAGCAAACAGTACATGTATGAATTTATGCATGGAAACATTGACACAGCATATGGAAAAACAATAAGGAAACCTGAGTGCTTGTCAGAACTGCTTTCTAGCTTTCTCCAAACCACTGCTGGAAACTTTCAAAACATCTGCAATTTTTTTTTTTTTTGTAGGAGAGGTGATAATTTTAAACCTCCTTGACAAAGCTTGAACCTTTTAAAAATCTTTTCTTTTGAGAACTGTAACAAAAGAGAGAGATTCTTCTGCATTCTCGGTTTACAGAATAAAGCCCCAGCCTGATAGAACTCAGCAGAGGGTTCACAAGGGCACCAGAATATTTGCCCAGGTTGCCACAGCTATGTAAGTTTTAGTACCGTATCTGCCTATCCAAGGGTCAGGATCAATTGTGTTAGCTTGAAGCAATTTAAATTTAGCCTGAGCTATTGTTTGCACCAGAGCTCGTGAACAAGCTTAACATTTGGTGGCACAGAGGGACCTGAGATCTTCTGTAAATATCTGTTATTACAAAAATAATAACAGACCCAAAAGACTGAATCCAAAAGACTGTAGTAAAAATCATACTTTCATTCCAAATTATTATTTTTGGATTTTCCTCAATCAGTAGAGTAGACATAGGGCAATCAAATTGCTTTAAACTGTTCTCCACATTCGGATATGTTAGTTTATATACAGAAACATTTTTTTATATATTTGTGTAACTCCAGAATATAGTAAAACCCCCCATGATTCTGAAAATGAAACCATGAGGTACCACACATTATCTGCCTTGATAGCATTCTTGGACGTTAGTGCTTGCTCCAAGTGAATTGCTCCTTCCCTGATTTTGACATGTGTGCCAAAAGAAATACCCCCAATGTACTATTGAACTGAACTTAGACCCTTTTTTTTTGCTCAATGAGTGTCAAACAGTCGAAAATTCATAAAGAAGAAAAGTATAAAGATCAGGACTTTCTATTTATGTAAATTTTGATTTATTCCAGTAAACATCCCCTTGACAAGAAGGTCAAATAAAACATTTTCATGTTCTTTACATAGGCCTGCAAATCTTACTTAGCCTATGTATTCTTATAAATGTCTTCTTTCTCTGTGTCAAACTAATTTGAGAGTGTGAATTCCTACTTAAGTAACATAAACACAGATCACATTAGTTACTAGGTTATGCAGGTTTTTTTATTCCTTTGTAAAGTTATATCAGCATTTGTGGGGGAAACACAACATGTTTTTCGTTAGCAACAAAACACAACGTGTTTTTCGTGTTCCTCATCCATATATTTCTTCCTAGCCTTTCCTACTATCTCAAACACTCACTTCAGCTGTTATTTGTAATCTCTTCAGGCCTTAATTAACTTTCCCTGACCTTGAAACCATTGGTTTGTTGATTTCAATATTATTTTTCCAATAAACTTTTGCGTGAGTGCTGACTATCCTCTTGAAAATAAATAACTTACAAGGCAATTCACTGAGGGAATATAATGTGACTGACCAAATGAATTGCTTGGTGAAATTATATTTTTTCTATTGAGACTCTTAATAGATTAACCTCTGACCTTCCCAATATTTAATAGTTAAAAGTGTTGGGATATGCAGTGCCTTTTTGGTTCTTTTAACAGTTGTTTCATGCAAGTGTTTTTCCTTTGTGACTTTAATTCTGGAATTCAATCCTCTCATTTCATATCGCAACTATCACTTTCCAGAAGCAGCTAGGATTTTCATTAGACGAACCTTAAGCTAACTTTCCTTAGCAGGATTTTATATGCATATTTTAATTTTAACAGATTAATTTTGTGTCTATCTTTCAAGAAAGTTAGACGTGCTTAATGATTTCATTCATATTGATTGATCATTTACATTAATCCTGTTTTTAATCCACGTAGTACTATGAAATGTCAGACTGTTCAAGGCACCTCTTCAAGAGCCTTTGTCATCCTGCTATCTTTACTGCAAAATTCTGTAGCTTCAGATCTACATGAACTTGATAATCTGTTTCAAAAAATATTAAAAAAATCTTCTGTGGACCTAAAGGGATGAAATTTTACTATCCTTCAGCAACAGTATAACCTTAACTATCTTTCTAGTACTTTGCAAAATAATTACTATACCAACAGATATAGAGCAGCGAAGAGCTTTTGACATGCATTTAGGTGTTGGAAACCTATTCAAAGTTTGGTATCATATTATTTTCTGATATCATCCTGGGTAGAGTTAATTTTCTTCCTAGTAGCTGCTGTACTTTGGATTTAGTATGAAAATAATGTTGATAAAACATAATTTTTTAGTTGTTGCTAAGTAATATTTATATTAAGTCAAGGACATTTTCAGCTTCCCATAGAAGCTGAGAGGGACCCTAGACCAGACAAGCTGGCCAAAGGAATATTCCATGCTATAGATGTCATGTTCAGTATATAAGTGGGAGTTGGCCAGGGGGACAGGAATCAGCCATTGCTGCTTAGGAACAGGCTGGACATTGGTCAGTGGGTAGTGAGCAATTGCATTGTGCATCACTTGTTTAATATACTCTTTTATCATTCTTATTATTTTCTCTTCCTTCCCTGTCCCATTGAACTGTTTCTAACCTCAACCCA
Organism: Limosa lapponica baueri; assembly: GCA_002844005.1. Taxonomy (NCBI): domain Eukaryota; kingdom Metazoa; phylum Chordata; class Aves; order Charadriiformes; family Scolopacidae; genus Limosa; species Limosa lapponica. The sequence goes on from KZ505722.1 coordinate 4,538, forward strand.
TGAATTCTACTTTTTTTCCCTATTCTCTCCCCGATCCCACTGGGGTTAAACCACGACAGTCCTTTTTTGGTGCCCAACATGGGGCTCAAAGCATTGAGATAATGACAGATCTAACCAGAGTGTGTGAAAAAAAATTGTTATGAATATCCATTATATTAGTTTACTAGTCACTGGTCAAAATGTTGATTTATTTGCTCTCAGAGTTGTTGTGCTTGTTATCAGCGCTTTGTTGTGTAACACCTTACTTGCTCCTTGTTGTGCTGATTATCAGCTCTGGATTCTGGATCAAGGTTATCACTTGGCTGTATGGTGGACATTATTCTCGTACTAAATCCAAAACACAGCAGCTACTAGGAAGAAAATTAACTCTCTCCCAGCTGAAACCAGGACAGAATACTCAAACCACACAACACAGAAGGTAAGGTTGACATGATAAAATCTGTCTCCTCAGTGTAATGTTGCATGTTTGGTGAGGAATTTTTGTTGAAATGTCAAAAACATTACAGCTTTGACTTTGCTAGAATACCTTGCATGCTTCCTGAAAGCTAAGCTGGTAAATTATTTGTACTAAATAAAGCAATTATATGAAGTTACATTACTGTAAAATAAAATTAAGGAGTATAGATTAGACAATTTTCTTATCTACTACAGTCTATCCCCATTCTGCTCACAATTTTTTTCTTTCAGTCCTTCATATATATTGATTTTAAATATTGCAAAAAGTTGTTGAGGTTAAGTTAGTCAAAAGAATTTTATTACTCCTTCACAAGACTGTTGTCCCAGTTGATCCCTGGTGTATGCCCCTTTAATCAACAATCAAACAACAATAAAAATGTTTTCAAATCACAACACAATTAATTCTTACTACAGCAGTAAATGCATTATTTTTAGATAAACCTTTTGGAAGCCCAAGGAAATAACACTGACCAAAATGACTGATATACCTGAACTTTCTTATTTCATACTTAACTGGTTTTCAGAAGAACAATTCTATAGTAACATTTAATATACAATACACAATACAACACAACCTTTCAAGATTCTTTACGAAAAGGTTAGGTCACTTGGATAAAAGGAAAAAAGGAGGAAAAAAAAAACCAAACCAAAACAAAACTTTCAAAGCCTCAGGTTAGGACACCTGGACTATAGACCAAAGCCTGAAATAAATTAATATTTAATTCAGCCCTTCTTTCTTCTAATACAGACACATTCCTTGACAAACTTCTACTTGATAGAAAAATTCTTATGTCCAGTCACTAATAGAATTACAGATGCTCTACATAAATTTTGATAATCTCATGGCATTTTGCATTGGACATGCACCATTTCCCCTATCCGTACTGCAGTTGAACATATCAGATATCTGCTGCCCCTTCATTTTAAAGATGGATGACTTCCATTATGTTCCTTTTATTTTATTTATGACTTACCCTTGTTGATGTAGCACAGGCTAACCTTTCACATTGTTTTGGCATGCCTGATGCTTTCTGTTTATCACTGGAACATAAAACATAAAGCGTAGAATGTACTATATATGTTAAAGAGTTGTAAAAGGACGTGCTGGGGGCCGCTGCTAATACCAACTAGCTATTTAGTTTAATACAGTGCATAGGAGTCCATAATCTTAATCTCAGAGGTTTTGGCTATGTCAAATACAACAGAACCATTGAATACGTGTATCTGAACTGAACTCATATGCATGATGAATCTGGATATCAGTGTTGCTAGTACTGACTGCGACATTCAGTCATGCAGACAATGACTACTGTAGATTAGAAAAAGTTACTGATCTCTGTTTCCATCTTCCTTTTTTTTTTTTTTTTATTCAGCATGAAAATGCTATTCAGAAGCAAAGTTTCCATTTCCTTACCTAGGAATGGCCTTTCAAATTGAACAATATTAAAATAATCTGTTTCAGGGAAAGAACACATGCACAAGTAGGACAGTAAACCAAGAATTTCATCACATAGCTGGATAGAGTTCTATAGCAAAATTGACAAAATAATACTTCCTCAACTGTGTGTGTTAGCCCTCAGGGTCTTGGTTGTACAATGAGCAAAATTTAACCTCAGGGAGCAGAACTATATTGTACACATATGTAATGCACTAGAAGTGAAACAGCAGAGCGACAGCTCTAATACATGCTGCAGGGCAACATCCTACAATGAGAATGGAATTGCTCTGCGTCTGGAATTTCAGGGAAATCAAATAACTTACTGTTATGTGGCTGTGAAAATCTCATCATTTCTGTTGTTTTCCACTCTATCCTTTGCACATATTTTATTAAAAATGATTTAAGTTCATCCTGGAGTAGCCACAAGCCATTTATGCTCTAGACCCAAATAGAAAACTATTGACAGTTCAGCACAGTACTCTTATAATGTAAAGCAGCTAGAATATGGTGCTATTGCATTGCTGGGCATTCTTAGTGTTGTCTTTCCTTCTGTTTCTTTTTGCTTTCCTATGTATTCTATACCTTCATTTAAATGCTAATCTGCTCCTGCAAGTGGGCTGCATAGAAGGAACATAGTCACAGTGAAGGACAATTATCTTTCATGCAAGATTAATACTTGGGCAATCCTTATTAGAATGCAGGTAACACTCAATTGACTGGATTTTTGGAAGGGATGTTCCAAATATAATTTAAGATTTCCTCTTCGATTAATTATTTTGAAACTGTGTGGTTACAGGGACAGCACTGTAAAATGTACCAGAGGAAACAAATTTATTTTGACGCATACATTTGAGATGTTGCTGCTATTTACTTTTATCAGATCTGTGAATGATGGCTTCTGCTCCAAAAGGATAATATCCTCTATATAAAATGAAAGATAGGGAGATACTTAAGAGATAATCTTAGAATCATAGAATGGGTTGTGGTGGAAGGGGCCTTTAAAGATCATCTAGTCCAAAACCCCTGCAATTAGCAGGGACATTTTCAACTACATCAGGTTGCTCAGAGTCCTGCCCAACCTGACCTTGAATGTTTCCAGGGATGAGGCATTTACCACCTCTCTGGGAAACCTGTTCCAGTGCTTCAACATCCTCATAAAAAAAAATAATTCTTCTTTATGTCTAGTCTGAACCTACCCTCTTTTAGCTTGAAACTATTACCCCTTGTCTTATCGCAACAGGCCCTACTAAAAATTCTGTCCACAAAGGATGAGAGAACAGATGGAGAGTAAAATAGCAAAGAAGTTCCTTTTGAGTGCTATTTTGTTTAGGCCAAGTTCCTTTTGAGTGCCATTTTGTTTATTGTATTTAGTTTGAGTGGTGAGTGAGTCATGGCTGTCAACTGTACTGTGGCATGCACCAGAAATCAGAATCAAATATGTAATTTGCTCTGAAAATTTTCAGCTGTAAAGTCATGGATTCTCCTGTTTTGCTTTTACCTACCTTTGTACTAAATATCAAGCATGATAACTGAAAAAAAAATAATGCTTCCCTTCATTTCACATGCAGTGCAGCAGGGGAGGACTGTTCTGGGGTTCTGACTTCCTGGAAAACAGAAATCCAAAGTTCCAAATTTATTTTCACTGACCCCACTTTATTAATAGACTACTGGGTTCCTGATTACTTAAGTATTCAGAAATAAAAATTCACTCTTTGATGCTCATTTGATATATGATGACTTGATTCAATGTTAACCTATGTGGCTGTTAATCTCTATAGTCTATATTCAACATAGCATATGTAGGTCAACAGACAAAACTTCCACTGAAATCAATAGCAGAAATAAATTACTCTGGTATAGCATGTCAGTCTGCATTTTACTTGCTGATACATGATTACAGTGAACTGTTAGCTTCATTTACTCGTATTGATTGGTACTGTGAAATGCTTACTAATTGCACATCAGATTTTTAAAGGCGCCTAATTGCATAATTTACACTAGTGTTAAATTCTGTACATTGACTATGCGTATACTATGTTCTAGGGACTTACACCTCTATGCCATGCCTTTGTAATATTACAGGCAATACCATTAGCTCTATGAAAGCTGAGTCTAGAATTGCAATTGGAGGGATAGAAGAGAAGGGAAACGTTCCATTTTCAAGGCTCGAATGCTACAGGCAAGATCAAAAGTTTTGTTGTTAAGAATGTAGGATCCAGGTCCAGACTTCAAACACTACACAGTCCAAGTTTGTGTCTCACATCTGAGTTAAGGAAAGATTTGTCACTACGTCTAACACTTCAGTAGCTAACCTATATTTATGTGCTTAGGTCTTAGAACAGAAATGAAAACTCAGCCAGATCCCTTAGATCTTAACCTAAGCTAGAACTCAGTCTCCATCCCTGCCGCCTTCTGCTGAGTGAGAGGTAACCACTCTCAGGGGACTCAGGGAGGGAAATTTCCCTGATAGGACTCTGGTTATAGAACTACTGTATGGGAGTCAGACACTGGCATCAGCATTCAGTGGCAATAGCTGTGAGGCTCCAAAATCGGTGACAGAAATGTGAGTTGGGTTTGCTTGTACAATTAAGAAATTTAGATGTGACTCCACCACCATATAGAGCCCAGTCAGGCCCAGAGGAAAGAACTGTGTGGTGAAACTGCTCAGATCTCCAGGAATTAACCAAAATTGGAAGCGGGTACTGTACAGGTTTTGTATTCTGTATTCTTTTTAATGACAATTTATATGTATTGCAATTTGATTCCTGTTTTAGGTATCCAAATTTCTCTCTTGATATTGCTATTTATTTTTGAATTGAAACCATCATTTACAAATAGGAGCAAAATGTATGGAAGGATTTAATTTATGTGCCCAGCATATTTATGGACGTTCTTTTTTGAAAGTGTTTTTACTTTGACTCAGTTTGTACCCAGCCTTTTTTGAGGCAATATTCCACTGAAGTGGAAGGAGGCCTGTGAGAGGTATGAGTAAGAATAAAATGACAATGAGAAAGAACCTGTAAAATTACTGGAAGTTTATCTGACCAATTCCAAATCTGGAAACAGGTCTTGAACCTTAGCTGGTCCTTATTTTATTCAAATCACTTTACTAATCCCTATAAAAATATAAATCATACATTCTAAGTATCTAGAGTTTTGCCTGCTTTGCTAATGTTCTCTCTCTGGAGGCTGTTAAATCATTCTGCAATAATATTGTCCTGGGTAACTTTGTGAGCCATGTGAGTTTAAAAGGGTCTGATGGTCAAGACTATCTGAAATGTGTCCAATAACCACAGAAATGAGATCTAATTGAGGCAAACACTGGAGTAATGTGTTAAATCTGCCAGGCTTCCCATTATAACACCAGGTAAAAATTTTCCCTTGGGCATTACTTGGCATAAGAGTTCTCAGGTCTGAGGGAAAGCAGAACAGCCAAATGCTCAAATGTTTTTGGAATCACAAAAATATACAGAAAATAAGTCACCTTTTCTCTGCTTCTGCAAATTTAATACAAGAGTTTAATTTACTAAAAAGAGCATTTTGGTTGTAAATAGTCTTAGTCAACTGAAGTTCTGGTCTTGTTGAGGTCTTTGAGGTAAGAATTTAGACCAGAAGTGATGAGGAAAGTTTGGCATTTCAGTTCAGATTTATTAAATATTTGAGGGTACATGCTATCTGTTTATGACTGTATAACAAACCTCTCCAACGGCTTTTGTTTGCTGTCTGGGCCTCTTGTTACTGGGAATAGAAAGATTTCAGGAAGAAGAGTGATCTAGCAGCCATGAGGTCACTTCTCTGATGTGTGCTTTAGGTGTAGTTAACTGATTCCATGACATCTCCTTGTTCTCTAGCTGGAATCAGTGGGTTGGTCTGGTCCTCTGCCCAGGTCTTCAGGTGAAAAGTGGCCATGTCCCCTCTTGCCTCTGAAGTGTGCCAAACACTGCAGTGGGGTGGAAAACAATTCTTGTGATCTGAGTGGCACTGCTTTTAAAACCTTTAGCTGTTTCTTGGGCTACTTTGCTACAGAAATGACTAATGACACAACTGACTATTGGGAAAGCACAGAGGGCAGTACATTCCACCTACTGCAACAAGATAAAGTATAAACCACAAATAACAAGTCATATTCATGATTTGGAAGCAGGTGAATGTTCTTCCACCAGATTCCCAGAAAGTCGTAAAGGAGAAAGGAGTGACCAGGTGACAAGCTCCGCTATACTCAGTCAAGAGTCATCTGGATTGCAAGCAGAAAATAGAGCAGACTTTTTTTCCCCTCTTGAAGCTGGAGAAATACTTGGCTGCTTTTTGCCACCAATGTGGAACCGTGAACATTTGGCTCCAAGCCAGTTCTGAGGAAAGAATTGCTGAAAGAAAGCTTTCTCATATGGTATGGGCAGAAGTAGAAAATGCTGTAAATTTTATGAGAAAAAAATATTCTGTGGTGATTCATACCACAAATGTGAAGGCCTGTGTATTGAAAAGAGCCTTTAGGTACTTATCCACCATATGAGAACCTGGGGTTTTGTTCCGGGCCAGCCTGATTTTGCATCTATCCTCTTGTGTAAGCTGTGAGGCAGTTGCCAAAGTGGGAAGTGCACCAGCAATCCTCACCACCTGCCACAACAAGATGTTGTGACTCTGAGCAGCTCTGTCTTCTCTAATTTATATTCACAGACAAATCAGTGTTTTACAACGTGGGAGATGCAGGAACCTACTTTTACCCATGTTGAAAAAGAGGTTCAGTTCCTTGAACCTCTGAATTGTTTACAGTTCAGTTGTTTCTGTACAAATTTTCTGCACCAGATGATGAACTTTTAAAAGGAAGTATTATTAATATTAAAGGCATTGCTATGATCTCCTTTGAAACATTTTTTTCAGATCAGATTTCTGATTCTCTGTGCTGAAGCAAACTCATTTTGGAATTAGCAGGGAAATGGATAGTGAAATTTATCAAAGCTGAACAAAACTACCCAGTAGAGAAAAAAGGATGGGAGATTTATTTTTATAACTAGATGTGGAGGAAATCAGAGAAACACCAATGATTTACAAAACCTATTCAAGTATAAGAAGAAAAGGATATAAAATATCTTTTAAAAAAATTGTGGGAGAAATCAGAAAAACACAGTCAGAGAGATTTGGCTATGAGAGTCACTACATAGGAGAAGTTGGAACAAGAATGCTAATGGCTTTTAAGATAGAATCTGAATGGGATTCCAAACAGCAGCAAAAAATCTCCTATGTTTCTTGCTATTTTTTTACTAAAAACATATTAGGATATAAAAGAATTTAATGACCTCTCATTACTTATTTGACATATTAGTAGAAAGTGAGAACTGATCTCCGCTTCACATGGTAACAAGTAGTAGCATCTTCTAGGAGAACTGAAAAGACAAAAAATACTTCAAGTCCTTAAGCAAGACTGCCCTTCAGTGGAAATTAAGAGGATGACAAGGTTGCTGTAAGTTTTGAAATGCAGGAGTGGGCAGCTCTGGCCTACTAGAGGCAATGGAGGAAGTGAGCTGCCCAGATAAGGCCACTGGTGCAGGATGAGCAGCCGTTTCCTCTTCAGAGTCATGCTACCTTTATGGGCTCTGCTGATTTCCACTGCAACCATGCAAAGTAGAGAACTCTTAAATCCAGGGCCGTCTTCAGTCTGCTGGCAGTCAGCACAGATTGCATGTACTGTGAACACTCATTTTGCACTATTTTTACTTTCTGAAAGAGATACAAAACAGTGCTCTGAGCAGCATTCAGTGCAGCTAACTAATCTTGGACACCCAGCAGGGATGTTTAAAGTAAACAGTTGCAAACAGAGCTTGAAAATTTTCAAATGTATTTTTATGTAGATGTATATACTTTACATAACACTGAATATATTCACAACAAACTACTGGTTTTCTTCTTCTTCCTCTTCTGTTTCCTTCTTCTATTAACCCATTCCTGCCCACAACAGGAAAAGCAGAGAAAAGAAAAGATAACTGACAGAAATAAAGTAAAAATAAAGGAAAACTATCAAATCAAGAAAGAAAATGTTTTGAAAATCACCGCAGATGAATACATGCATTCACAAAAAATTAATGAAAGAACATTGACAACATTTAAAAAAAAATATTCTCTGTTATTATCTGGATGTTTTTATAAGTTTTTAGGAAAGTCTAAACAAAACAGCAAGCAGAAAAATTGTACATCTTGTTGCTAAAACATAAATGCCTATGTAAGTGCCTAAAACATCTTAGCTGTTAGGCAAATCAAGCATTAATTTTCCGGGTAAGGTTGTTACTGTCTTTCAGAAATGCATCTCATTCCCTCATATAGCAAGAATCCAAATTGTTTTGAAATCCAACCGAAAGAGGTAACAACACAGCGATGACGTAAGTACAAGTGACTTGACTTAAAAAAATATTTCCCAAGACATGAGGATATCACATTTCACAGTTAGAGAAGTAGCTGTTTTTTTCCTGGTTTTTGTGGGTTTTTTGGGTTTTTTTTTGGAATACAAGCATTTATATAGAGACCTATTTTTTCATTTTCCATGAGTGTCTTTTATAAACAGTTACAGGACCCAATTCTGTTACATTTCTTTCTGTCCCTCTCCTCTCTCCTTATTCTTCCACTCTTTTTCAATCAAAGGGACAGGACTGGTTGTTAATAAAGGCAGAATTTGAGACTTGCTTTGTACTTCTAAACACGTCTCTTCTCCCTGAGACCAGACCTAATGTATTCCCTTGTAATTTAGAATAAAGCCATGGAAACTGAGCGAATTACTCACGTGTTAAAGAGTTACCATCTCATTCAAGGCATGAACCTCGAGTTTAGTGTATACTACAGACTACTCTGGAGTGGATAGTAGATCTTAGACCATCTCTGTAAAAAAAAAGGTATGACATTTTGTCATGTCTTTAATGTGTGTTAAAAATATTATTTGTTTAGTAACTAAAATATTAAGTCACACATCCTTCATATCTACTTTCAGTTGAATCCCCATAACCTTGCAAAACTGGACAGCTGAAAATTTCTAAGAAAGATTCTTTTACTTTACATTTATAAAAATGATCTCTTGCCCTACACATCTGTAAAATTTCAAAGGAGTGCAATTTGTATACTTTTAAAAAAAAAAAGATAAAATTGAGTGAAATGTACCATGGTTTTCAATTGCTTTCAATTACCATTAAACCTTTTTGAGAGCAATTTGCATAATGTTTCATAAACATGTAGGCAGATTAACCTTTTTAGTTAATTTATTCATTAGCAGTAAAAATTCAAAGCACCTCTTATGAGAAAATAATGTCTTGCTGTTAAATTACATGGAAACAAAGCAATTGGGACATAGTTGCCTCAGTTCTCCCTGTGTCAAAGCACAAAATAGTGGAGAGAATAAAGCTTCGCCTCTTAGCAGAGTGTTGATTAAATCGCCTGTTTGCGAACAATTAGCAGTATTACAAGAAGATTAGGTGAAGTATTAATTAGAGATGGGTTAGAGGAGTCCTGCCTAGAGCAGGTACCTGCAAATATGGGGGAGGGAAGAATGAGAAAGGATGAGACAAGACACAGGGTTTGACTCTTTCTTGCCTTAAATCTGTTATGATCTCTTACATTCTGTCAATGGAAAATGCGTTAATTTTTTTCTGTCATTTTGTGGTCTCTTTGCATATCTGTTACTGGCTGCTTGAGATGTAACGGAATGGCCAAATTCCTTTCTCCCACAGTGTGGTCTCCATCTTTCATTTTAAGTCTGATTGAATGAATTCTTCAAATGTTACATCATTGTCCATATGCAGGAATGAAAAAAGTGGTTGAATTTTGTACACATATGTGATATTTTATTAGTCAGGTTCTTAAGGCATTTTCTGCAACAGGAGATTAAACCCTTCCCGTGAGGTGAAATTGAATCATTTGCAGATTGACCTTAAGGAATTGGTAGGTCTATCACTTCGGGTAAGATTACATATTTGGTGACACAGGCAAGAGTAGCATGCAGAGGGCAGCTGCTTAGCTGATGAAGGTAGTCAGAGCTTGAATGGGTAGTTCGACATTTTGCACCAGTTTTGGACATATCCTTACATTTCTTCATTAAGAAATAAAATTAAGCCCTTCTGCACATGTGCGAGTGCAGACTGATCTCAGCTCACACATGCTCTGTCGTACGTGACAATGCTATCCATTGTCTTTACAGTGTATCCAAAACAAGTGCACTATTACAGGGAGTGGCCCCATCTTCTGTACTCAGGTATATAAGTGTGAATATTTAGATTGAGATGTCTGTTATATAACTTTATTGAAGCTATAACTTCCAATTCTAAACTTCAGGGCAATCAAGCTGGTATTTTTACACTTTCCCATATCTTTATATGGGTTTACATCTGGAATAGATATACTGATCAAGATTTCAAAGTTAAGGAAGTTCCACACACCCTTCTGGTGACACAAAATAGGCAGATTATACCAGTGGCATGAGAAGGTAGAGATCACTAAGTGCACGAGTATGCAGAAGTATTAAATTACCTAAGAGCAATTATTATTCATGGTCCTCTTGCACTGTTGTCATGTGCTGCTAATGGAATGTGGTTGACTTAACTGATGTAAGTCAACCACAAAAGTTGCAACAATCTTAAAGGAGTCTCTGGAAAGATCTCATAAAAATAAATAGATTCTCTACAGAAATTTAACACAGATTAAATGTTTAAGGATGATTCTTTAGCTTTTAAAGTGTTTACCAATTGTCTAGTTGAATTATCTATTAAAAAGCTGTCCTGTCTCCAACAAATAAACCAAAAACAAACAAAAAAAGTCAGAAAATGAAACAGTGTATTCATAAATTGTGGGCTCTAAAAAGTCTAGGGAAAGGCACAATGTTTTTTCCTAGAAAGGTCCCATGTGAACTTAACACAATATTTGCTGTTGTTTCTTTTTTTTTAACATACCTTACTAACCACAGAAAGTGGCTTTGAGATAAATAAAGTTTGTAGCACAAACAGAAGAATCCTGGACTCTGTCCATATTTATGATCAAATAAGTATGACACAGTAAAAAAACCTCTTTTCACAGTTATTGGAGGGTAGATTCAAATCACACATGAGTGTCAGCTTAAAACCTCTTTAGTGTTGATGGTCTGTCACTCATTCCATTTTTGTCTCCATTTGAGCCACTGTCTGAACTCCCATTAATGATTATTCAAAGGAGGGAAGACATTTTTCCAAGACATGCCTGTCTTCGCTAGGTTCTGTGTTCCACTACAGATCTGTGCAAGTGGTTATATTGCATTTCAAAGATGGTGTTGGGACTCTTCCCTCACCTTATGCCCATGCCTTGGATGCAGGGTAACATTCAGGTGTAGTTCTTAGATAATAATTGGGGATTGCTGAAAGGCCTGCAATGGAAACTGAAGTAGACACCTACCTATTCTCCTATCAATAACATGTAGTTAACAGGTTGCCCAGAGAGGCTGTGTAGTCTCCATCCCTGGAGGTTTTCAAGACATTACTAAATAAAACACTGAGTTACCTGGCTTGATCTCATAACTGACCCTGTTTGGACTAGAGACCTCCTGAAGCTTACCTTATGATTCTGTGATCACAAAGCCCTTCCAAGAAGGGCAAGAGACATTTGTGACCAGCAAAGCAAATCAGGCACTTGCATTAAACAGGAGCAGGCTGTGTCACCAGGTTTAAGCCCTCTATCATGCATCATCAGATATGACTTTGCTGAAGTATGTGAAAGCTGCATAGCTGGTTTAAAACAAACCCACAAAGAAGTCACTTTTCACTCCATACCTGCTCATGTTTGAACTTTTCCTAGCATTTTTATTTGATGTAAAAATGATCATGTTGTTGGTGTTGAGCTAGGCTGTAACAGAAGGACACTTACTCCTTTTTCTTGTTCTCATTTCAGATGTTTCTTTGGCTCCTTGTCTTTGATAGTGAGGTACAAGGCACTGAGCTCATGGACAGGAAGCAGGATGGGGGTTTGGTAATTGACCACACCGTGTCATACTTATGATCCCTGTACACATTGCCAAAGCCTGCCCTGTGAGAATGATGCAGCCCCAAACAACGAAAGAGAAGCATGCAAGCTCAGGGATTGACACAGCTGAATAAAAACCCACTAGGAAAACAGGTTTGTATTTTTGATAGATAATGCATTCTAGGAATGACTATCAAAGACCTGCTCCATGACTGAGAATTAGCAACCAATGAGCCTAAAAATGGAAATAGTCTGCCATATACAAAAATCACTATCTACAAGAATGGTAACGTAGGATGTGCTTAGTAAGAAAATACCAAACCCTTCACATATACACCTACAAAAGTTGGCAAACACCATCTCTAGACAAAATGGATGTTTCACTGGATGTTTCCACCAGGTAACAGATCTGTGTTCTTTCTATATATCAGTCACATCATTCCCCACAAAGTACCATGAAGTAGCTGAAGCAATCACCTCAAACATGATAATAACTTTCAATGATACGAACCCTGAATATTGAATGTAGGAATGCTCTTGTATAAAGCCTACTTCAGGATTATTTTGCTCTGATTTTCATCAAGAAGTCAGGTTGTAAGATCATAAAATGTTGAAGTCAGCATCAGATAGGGTCCTAATCTTCCTGACAGGATTGCATTGTCAATTGTATTGTCAAAACTCCCTGAGGAGTTATAAGTGTGGCACTTTGTCTTTCTCTGGGAAGGGGACTGGAGTCAAATGGAAATCAAAGCTCCCTCTCATTAATAAAAGGGTTAAATAGCATGTCAAATGGCAGCAAATTGGCTTAAAACACTGGGGGAAAAAACAGAAGCCTATTTTAATTTTGAAGCGCCTGCCCGAACAATTGCATATCCACCTTGACAGGAAAAGCTGCTCTTAATGTCTCCTCTTGGAGTAGCTTCCATTATTCTCCATTCATTAAGCATAAATCGTAGGAAATTAGACATTTTTAAGGGTCATAAGCTCATTTCCCTTTTAAAGCAAGTATGGTACAAGGTATGGTACATTACATTAAATGTAATGTAAACTAGTGTCTATTTAACAATTTATAAGTATTGTAATGCGTCTGTCTAATTCCAAATGCAGACTTCTCCTGTTCCCTGAGGAAAACACAAACTTGAATGTATGTTTGGGAAGGAAATACCTGTGTTCAACCAAAAAGCTCTTAACAGAAAATACTGAGCAAACATAGAAATACAAGAAAAGAGATGATCCTGCTATTATAGAGGAAATGAGATGGTCGGTTATTTTCTAAACCAAATTAATTTTGTGAAAACACATTAACTTACTAAATTTCAGCAAATATGGATTTTTGGTCAAAACAAGATGACTGTATCTTATGGGCCACACAGAGAAGCTTACAGTTTGATGGCCTCTGCACTCTCAGGGCACAAGAAAGATTAAGATTTAGTCTCTTTACTGCCTAAGTAAACACAAATTCTGGACAGGAATTTCTGTCTTGTCGTCCAAAGTGCTCTGACTCCTTAGTTATTCAGGATTGGCATTGTACCCATTGGAGTTGCTCCATGATATATAAATAGATATTCATTATTAAATATTCATAAGGGAAAGTAATTAAAACTGTCCTCTATATCTTTGATGAGCTTTCCTGTCACTGGACCACAGAGCAATTATTAATCATGCTGTCTTGCAAGTCATCTTCAACAAGAAGTAAGCAAAGAGTCTGGTTTTGTTATAACCTGGTGGAATAGGATGCTCAGAGTTCATGCCAGTAAAAGCTCAAACAAGCACAGGTAGCACTTCAGCCCAGACTGAGTTGAACTGGAGTACGAGGTTTTACGTACCCAAGGGAAGGACTGATGATGCATGGCACCTCTCACATCGGTAAGTGCAGAGCTGGGGGAGGCACTTTAACTCTGTTTAAGTGGAGTGGTAGAAGCCCTTGCTCTTACACCACTTTAATGAAGTTAGCCAGTGATAGGACTCCATTTTTATGTACCTAATTCTCTTCTTAAGCAATATGTAGACATGTTGCTATTTTAGAATCACAAAGACTACTGGATGAAATGGCTTCTTGCCTTGACATGACTAAATAACCAACTGGCAATTAATTTAGATTTTGCTGTTGTTTCTGTTTTATTTTCAGTTGATTAGAAGCTTTTGGAAATCAATATAAACATGAAAGCTTAAAATTTCCTGAATTTTTAGCAGACATAATAATTCCTTTTGAAAATATGTTCTATAGTAAGCTGCTTATTCTTTGCTAAATCTTTTACCTGTTACATGCAGTTCTTATTTTTCATATATTATACTTAGAAACAAAAGTACACAGATCAGGTGCACACAAAGATGCTGCTTATAGTTGTTAATGGCCCACCGACATATAGACTAATGACAGGACAATTTAATGGGCTGCAATATCTCCTTTCAGATTATTTATGAATAATTTGCGTTTTGGTCTACCAAGACTGGAACAAGGAAGCAGAAGCAAAAACAAATGCACAAATAACCCCCCTCTAGGAAGCGTTAGGTGGTGAACCTGGCATGCAGGCACATGTGGCACAAGCAGGGAGTCTGTGTATTTTAACCAGCGTCCTATGGTTCAAGTTTCTCTCTCTTTCCCGTGTCCCCTCTCCTTCCTTTATTTTCCTTCCTTCTGTTCTTTCCCCTTTTCTCATGCCTTTTCTCTCTTTCCCTCTCTCTGTCACACCCTTCTGCCCTTTCATCCCCCCAAAACCTCTGAATTGGCCCGATACCTTACCCTCAGGTTTTCAATGTGAGAGTTGATAAAAAGGAAAACCATGAGTAGCCACTTACCTTAAGGACTTCAAAAGGAGCAGAGGATGCTGTGTGCCTGGAAGTTTGAGGCTTTAAAGAGTTTCAGGTTTTGGTCTTGACAGAATTTGGATAGGGCTCTTTGTTTATTTGAATTTTCTAGAGTTTTCTGTGTAGAGGCTGCATTTTGACCATGGACACCTGTGTTCTTATTACACAGTAATCACTGTTTCTTGGTGATAGTGTTTTATTTTATTGTGTCTTCTTTGTGGGTAATTCTTGGGTTATTAACAGATGCTGTAAAATAGCGTGTGTATTTGTGTTTGCGTGTGCTTGTGCACATGTATGTATTTTACCCTGGCTTTGTAATAGCTACGAGTGAATTCACCTCTAAGGATTTCTAAAGTGATTTAACATTCCACTTCCTACAATAACAGCATATTTCAACAGGAACACTTAATTATTCTAGAGGTTTATTTGGTTTCATACTCTCTTTATCTGTCATGTGGCTATTTTATGCTTCTTCACTTATATGAATTCAGACTGTGTTTGGTTTAAGTTTATATAAACACAGAATAAAGAAATACTGAAAACAGCCATTAGCTTAGAGTGCTACATCAATTTAAAACTTGTTTTAGATGTTACCATAAATGAAATAAATAGAATTCAGTACTAGGTGAAGCAGAAGAGGCTGAATATAGCAAAGTCACTGGATGTAAAATTCAAAACAGCTCAAGAATTCAGGGTACAAATACAAAATTAAGACTGCTGAGCTCTCTGAGGAAAATGAAAAGGGACTAATGTTTTATTCTTCCATTACTGGGTGAACATTTACATTATTATTAATAGGCCAACTCAAGCAGTTGGTTTTAAAACTTAATCTCTCAGGAAGAAAAAAAAATCACACTTTCTGTAATAGGACTAAAAAGGAATAAGGGGGAAAAGGTAAGAACATAAGGATTGGGTTCTAAATGGAGAAAGCATAATGCTGAGGATAATAAAAAATTCTTTAGCTATATATGAAAATTCTTCATCTGTGTTTGAGATTGGAGCCATTTTTAACCATGAGCTTATTATTGTAAAGGACTGCAAGGCCCATATTTTGCTTGAAACAGTAAAAAAAAGTGCAAAATAAACAATAAATAATCATAATATCTGTATTAAAGATCTAGATTCTGGTGTTGACCTTAGGGACTGAAAGATAGATGAACAGGAGTTAACTCCATATTTTCCTTATGCTATCTAAATATGATTTCTCATATTCAGCCCTCAGCATAACAGATTACATAAACTGCTTGCATTTGTTATTGTCTTAGGTTTTTTTTTACCCTGAAAAATTTCTCCAAAATACCTGCTTTTATCTATGTAGGGATTAACTGTAGTTCCTGGTGTCAGGACAAGCGGTATTGATACTTCAACTAAACAGGGATGCTCCAAATTCAAGGCATGACTTTGGCCTGCAGGTTTCTGATATTTATTTCCTGTGTTTAAAGTAGTAGTCTGAGGACCTTGTAAGTGTTTTGAACACAGTGGACTAATGGCCCAAATGCCTGGTTTAACATCAACATTTATAAAAATCCATAAACCTCTGAAGTTGCTTTTACAAGCACAAAAATCCCAAACTGAGCATAACAGAGGCGAGCCCGGTGACATCTATAACACACTATTGAATATTAGTTACAGCTTGTGAGATACTTTCTTCCATTGAGACATGTTTTGTGAGTCACTCCACCAAAAGTAGGAGGAATACTTATAAAGCAAGTACTATATGTAAGTGGCTGAACCACTTCCCAGCTCGGTAACATCTGAATACCTTTCACATAAACTGGGTCACAAAGGCTGCAGCAATTCATATACCCTTTGGCACTTCTCTTCTGAGTTACAGAAACACATCTTTGCATGAAGTGTTTTGATAGTTCAGGGAGGAGCAAAGTTGATTTATATCATGAATATGCCTGTGTTTCAGGTGGAAGTCTTTTATCAAGGACAAAGATTTGGCAGTACTCCCTAAATGTAATGAAACACCAGCTTTGTTCTGAACCCTTTGGAAGTTTAGTCCACAATCAGTTCCACTGAGATGTACATTATTAGCATGTCTCAATGCTAAATAATGCCTATAAGTAAATTAAGCCCCTCTTAGACATTCATGGTACTAGAACATAAAACCATGGTCCAAAAAGGCAGTCCTCTCCTCCCTCTTATCCTTGGGTATTTCTCACTTCTTTCCTTCTGTCAGCAAGAGCTTTCATGCAGATACTTGGTCCCAGAATAGGATCCAGGAACTGGCATGACAAAAACTAATCTTTGAATATTTACTTTGGTCAGTTTGGTTTCTAGCTGTCTCAGATGTGGATTTCTGAAATATGAGTGGGAAGAGGCACAGACCGTCTGTCCATCTTCATGGCTACAGAGATTTATGCAGACTTCGAGTGACCGTATAACCACAGCTTAAATTAGGTTAGTTTTAACTGGGCTCCTGCTATAGTCAAGGGAGAAAGCGTGGCTCCTTTTGTGATTTACCATCTGTAACAGGTTAACATGGGATCTCTGAAGTGCCTTCTGGAGGAACGTAAACTTAGATACCTAAAGTTAATATTCCCCATAGTGTGAATACTCACTTTATTTTCATCTTTCAAATGTTTTAGCCAATGCTTTATCATTAGTCTGGTATAAAGATAGTGGAATCTGGACCGGTGTCCCTATGAACTCATGCTGGCAGCCGATAAAGGATGTAATTTGATTCTAACATTTCCCCTCTGCATTAGAGGGTTATACATCTATTTTTCTTAGATATCTCAGAAATGTCTAAAGACTCACCTTTCGGAATGAAAAGTATCCATAAATACTAATGCAAATGACTCCACAACATCAATGAAAATATTCACACGTCAGTAAAGAACCAAATGGGGAAAGCATGTCTTGAAACACTGTTGTGTCCTCCATAATGAGAAAAAAAAACATAATATGGTAGTTTCTTACTATCACTGACAGTCACTAAAGGTGTGTTGCATTGTTTATTTTTTAAATTCTCTCTGTGGGGCAAGAAGGTAACATATTCTTTGTGTTGGAGTTCGCTTTTTGCTTTTATGTGTTGTCTCACCTGGGCCATGTGCAAACTGTGTGACCTAGGAGAGCTTCTGGGCTCCCAGTCATCTTGCATCCTGATTCACACATCACGGTGAGGCTTGGATTTGTGCTACTTGCACCATCCTACGTGCCCTGGATTCTGCAGAAATGAAACTCCGGTAGGGGCACTGGTAGGAGCTACAAAATGCTCCATCTGGACCCTCAGCCCAGACTGGTATTTCAGCATGTGGTAAACACGCACTCACAGGTCACATTAGAACATGGTCCTTGTATAATCGATGATATTTTTGCAACAGGTTATCAGATTTGTACTTTTCCCAAAGCAAGACAGAAGTTTGTATTTGTCATTTTTTACCATGAGAATTCAGCTATCAATACTCGACATAAAAGCTCATAGGATAATCTTGATTTTAACACATAATATTTACACTTTTGCAATTCAGTTAATTTGGGCCTCAGTCTAAGTTGATCTGTTTCTATCAATTGCAAAAAATTGCAGCCTTATTAAACATGTTTGAGATTTAATTCTTTACTTCTAACCTTACAAATTGCACAAATGCACTGTATGTGGGATACTCCTGGTAGGCTGCTAATGTGTGCTCACTCTAACGCATGAACAAATTGCAAAGTGAAATTTGCCCCTCTTCCTGCACATTCACTCAGACATGCAGCTTTATACCAGTAACAATGATATCTCTGATTTCAGAAGCTAGACTTTTCCCTATTTGGGTACTCCCTACAGAAAAGGAAGTGTAGATGTTGAAAGCCCTTCACATCAGGCCCTTGCAGAAGGCAGAGGACTTTTCAGGAAGTTGCACTTTCATGAATCTAAGGGGAATATGCTTTGAAGTAGAGCAGGCATTTTCCAGAGGATATTGTGTTGGCTGTATGCCCGTTATCAAGGAATTGTACAGGATGCATATTCAAAATGTTTCCTGAAGGGAAAAGCAGAATGAATTGGGCTGTCTGGGCAGATTTGAGTCATTTACCTGGAGTCAGGGTGACATCTCAACCTTTATGAAAGAAAGACGTGGAAAGTTAGATTTTTCTTCCCAGGGGATAAAGGAAAGTTTGGCTAAAAATTAAGACTTAATGTCAGCAGCTTTAATTGTTGTGTTAGCTGATTGAAAATAAGGGAAATTTATTTTAGAGAGCGAATGAGAAAAGAGTAGGGGGAAAAAAGACAAATATCTAAAAACGAAAGTGTTCTGAGGGCACACGTTCCTAGCAAACTTTAATGTGGATGACATTGTAGAAATATGTCAATTTTAAAAAGAAAGAAGAAAATGAAGCTGCTGAAAGTAACAGCCTTCTTTTTGACTAAATAAAGAAAAAAATACATGGATTTTTATATAATGACTTATACAACAGAAACTATTACTCAAATGACAGACCAGCGTGACAAGTCCAGAGAAAGACTTGAAGTATGTAGATTGGGGAGTTTTCCAGGGCTTAAAATGCAAAAGCAAGATGCATATTTATTTTATTGTGTGGCCATATGTTTCCATTAATGAAAAAGACCAGAGAAGGCTGCTGAAAGCCAAAGAGATAACAGGAAAAATGTTGGTAAGGTATCTTTGAGGGAAAATAAAAATAAAACTTTTGGAGCAGATGGAGACTTAGAGAAACCAATATGTTCCCTAATATATATCCTCAAACATTTTCACTGGAAAATTACCAACCACTTCTATTAGAGTCTGGCATTGTAAGGATTTCAAAGCTGTTGGTTCTGCTGTATTTCAGACTCTCTCTGACAGTGGATTAGTTTATTGGGAATGGAAAATTTACTAGGAAACAGAAGTAGCAAGTTCAGACCTATTTTTTGAACAAAAGAAGCCATTTTAATGGAAATATTATTTTGTAAAAATAAACTGAAAGAGAAAAATAATAGTGTGTCAAGATATATGAGTATAGTTACCACTAAATTATATATTAATCAATGTTTCCGTCAATAAACATTCCAAAATCAATGCAAAAATCTGAAAACTCATTTCTATATGATCTAATAGACAAGAAAGAAACCTATAACAAATCAGCTTCTGTCAAAAGACACACTAATCATTCTGCCTGTTAATGAACACAGCAATAGCCAAAGGATTGGAGATAGTAATTAAATGTGAGGTTACTGCAAATGTGTAATTAACACAAATGTGTGTCTAATTAAGTAAAGCCCATCACGTGATGCCAGGCTTAACGGAGGATAATAAAATCCAGGTTTGACAGCTGATGGGTCTGAGGAGTTCTCATCATTTAGTCTGTGGTACAATTGTGCTGGGGTGTTGGTTTCCTAGCCTGGGGAGAGCAGGGACAGGGTGGCAGCAGGGAATAAGATGGTGGCTTGTTTTGTCCTCTTTGCTTCATACGGGTCTTGGGAAAAAATCTTCTGAGGAGAGGTTTGTGTCTTTTCTGGGCACTAAGATGATGGCAATAAGTCTACTGTTTGAATTCAGGTAAGCGTGAGAAGAGCAGTAAGCTTGCAGCATGGATGCAGGCTGAAAGAGGTATGTTCAATAACTCTGGTTTTAGACATCTGCTACATATATAGCTGATTCTGAGCTGTGTATCCTCATGTGTCTTTATAACAAACAGGGAAAAACAGATACTATTTAGGGATGGTGTAGTCATCTAGCCGCATATAGATGAATCACATCTATAAGGACATGAATCACACTGTAAAAACATTTATGTGTCTCCACTATAAAAAAGGCATCTGAAGGGGGATAGAGTAGGTGTGGGTGCCGATCTGGGTGGATCAGCCCCAGCCTGACAGTAGCAGGAGTCTTACTTGTAGCAACAAATAAATCTTTCACATATCTCAAGGGTGATGAAAAACAAAAATGTTTTTCTAGTGACCTAGATAATACTGTGAGGCTTGCGTAAGACAGAACGAAACACGATCAACTGCAAAGTGGGTGAAACAAAGGGACCTACCTTCTGGGGGCAAGGAAGGGAAGACTTATCATCAGACTTCTGTTTAATCTGGCTCATTCAACAGCTGTGGGTTTATGCTGTTTATAGTGTTGCTTTTCTGTTCCAATATATATGCTTGTGACTTCCAAAATATACACCTTATTTAACTGAAGACTTTTGATACCTACTGATGTATATACCTTAAAAAGTAAAATAAAATATAGGGAGTAGATTCTTACAAAATTTTTGATGATTTGGGGTCTGGTCACACCGAATTAACTCCTACTCTGACCTGGCTCCTAGGAAAAGTGTCTTTGCCATATCAAGCCTTGCTCAAATTAGCTTTTATACAGGCAGAATGGGGTCCAGAAAAACTTGGTTCTTGCTCTGTGAAAAACACTTCCTATGTATTTTGGGTGAGTCTTGTAAGAATTTAGGCACTAAATACTTAGAATTTCAGAAATGTCTTTCAGAGCTCATGGATACTGTGGAAACTTAGAAAGTCTCCCCAATGAGGTCCTCATGGTTCCAGCATTCAGCTCTTCATACTGTTAGGGATGTCAACAATATTTCAACTTTCTGTCTTTTCTTTGTAAATCATAAGCATTCTGGGGCATGAACACATGTGTTATCAACTCTTTCAAATATTTCAACAACAACAAAAGTAAACAAATACTAATTACCTACATATGGCACATGAAGTTTTAAAGAGATCCTGTTGTCTTTGTTAGCTAGTCTGTAGTTGTAATGGCAAGGTTTTGGTAGCAGGGCAGCTGTAGGGGATGCCTTCTCGGCTTCTATGAGAATTAAGTGTGTATATACATTTTTGATAATTCTTCTCCTTTTAAACATATTCAGCTAGAAGGAAAACTGCTGTAGTTTTTCTGGGGCTTTTATGGAATCAGAGAAGAGATAAGGCAGTCCCATCCTTCTACTCAAAGCAGGTTGCTCAGGACCATACCCATCTGGGTTTTGGATATCTCTAAGGATGAAGACTGCACGTCCTCTCTGGGCAACCCTTAAAAGAAGAAATTATTTTTCTTATGTTGAAATTGAGTTTCCTGTATTTCAGTTTATGCCTATTGTCTTTTGTCCTGCTACTGGACATCAGTGAGAAGAGCCTGGCTCAGTCTTCTTTTGTCTCCTATCAGATATTTTCCCACATTGATAAGATCCCCCCTAAGACTTCTATTTGTTAACTGAAACATGGTAGAAATTATTTTATCTAAAGCTTTTTTCTTGGCAGAACAAGTTATTTAAAAAAAAAAACACTTTTCAGCGTTTTTCAGCAAAAGTAAAAAATACTTTTTTAAAAAAAATTTGTTGTGAATTTTATAATTTGTTTCTATAAATTCAAAGAAACTTTTCTTAGATTAGCAAGAGTTATCAAAAAGTTTCCAGTATAATACACCAAACAATGTTTTTATTGAGCTGAATTTCCACTAGTCATTTGGCCAGTTCTTAGATCAGGATCTGTGGCAGAAATTTATGTTTACTTGTATGTGATTTTGGAGGTGAACTATGGGAGAGGTTTGCTCTTCTCATGTTGCATGTGATTTACTGGTAGGCATTTTCTAGAGGTTCCACTCATTGTATGTTCCACTCATTGCCAGTTCCTCCTTATTTTCAAGAGCTTTTATAATATTTTTAATGTGGTAAGAAGTAGGCAGATATCAAATCTAGCTTGAGCAGTTAAGATACTTCATTAGCTGCATTTGCAGATGCAGTTGTACCAATTATAGAGGAATGCAACTCCCAGCTTTAGTTCTATTTCTGTTTCTGAGTAATGATTAGTTACAATGAAAGTATAGTAATAGAAAACCGTATGTTCAGTTTTGACATATTATACCATATTTGCAAAGAGCTTAATAAATCTATTAAAATGCATATATCATATTTTAAATCAAATCATACTAAAACTTGTAAACCCATTTTTCAGCTCACAGGATGCTTATAAAATATTTCATTTTTAAGCATAGTCAATATTATTCAAAATAAGAATATTGGAATTCAGACTACATTCTGATATTAATTTAGAAAGTATTTGATAGTTATAATTCGAAGTACAGTGAATAGTTCTGCTTACATAAAACACTATTAATTCTAGCTTGAGTATAAGCTAGTAAACACGTTCATAGTATGCATTTTCTTGAAGCAAAATTTTAAAGTTTATCTTAAGAAAGGTTTTTCAACTTCCTGTGATTGCTTAGGATTCTAAAATTGGAATTAATGACTTTTCAGACAGAAAAGCTTCCCTTCATAACCCAGACTACTCTTTTTGGCACTATTTGTTCAGGATTTGTCTATATGGTATCTGGAGGTGTGGACATTTCTGAGATAAAAATGAGATGTTATTGGACAATACCCACAAGTAATATGCAATGGCTTTGACCAGGAAGCAAAAAAGAGTAAAACTGCAACATAAAATTTAGTGTGAACACAGCTCTGCAGAATACAGTCAATTATGGAAAAAACTAATCTACAGACTTGAACAAAGCAATTCTGTTTTATTTCCTAAACCTACCCCTCATCCCTGGACAGTAGGGATTTTTTTTCCAAATGCTAGTGTGGCTAAAAAATAGATATAAGAAGAATTAGGATAATAAAGATCTTTAATTTGTACAATCTAAGTATAGCAACCTTTCTGTCTGAGTGGACATCTACAGGTTTGTACATGTGTACATCCACATTTCCAGACAAGATCGTTTTCAAGGGACAGTGATAACACTTGCTTTCAGTCAGTTTCAGAAGCAGCTGGCCAGTTCCAAATCAGTCATCCAGATTTTCTTCAGTGTTGTTTTACACTGTAGCCCAACTTTTCCAGCACATTATGTCATCATGTTTGCTGGGTTCTTTGCATTAGAAAAATCACTCATGGTAATCAGCAGGAAATACATTTAGCAAACAAGGAATTAAGTTTCTGAAAGAAAGTTGATGTGTGGTAATTTAATAATTTTCCTGTATATTGTTGTTACTTTTAGACCTGTAATCATCCTCAATAAAGAAATAGATCAGAGGTGAAGTAAATCAGTAGAAGCCTAGTAGTTCAGCTTGTAGGAGTTTTATGTAGGCCAGGCTAGCAACAAGACCATGTGTTTGTTGTACACATTAATAGAAAATGCTAAATAGAGGCGGTGATGTAAAACTCATAACTGTATATGAGACATTTTCAATATCATTACTTCTGTACAAATACTTCCAAACCACTCTTGAAAAGAGTGCAGCAGATAGATCTATTAGTGTTTAATTACCAGTCAAATTAAATTACTAACTTAAACCAGTAAAAGAGAAAAGAAAGACAATAGATTCATCCCTCTTTAAATGAGACTTTTCAACATCAACATACTACTGAGATAGTTTTTACTGAATATATGTGGGGAATAATCTCATTTGTTCTCTGCTGTCTCATAAGGTAAGAGAGAAAATGTCGCATTTTTATTTCTTGCAGTGGTCAAGCATTCAACAAGTTCCAACATGACTAAAATGATAGCTAAGGATGGTTTTTTATTCTGTTTTACAAAAATTTATTATTCTGAACTCTGCACTACAGCCATTATCATTGGTGCTCTGTTTCCCACCTTCCCCCCACAACAAACAAATAAAAAAAAAGTCCCAAATCTTTTCCTGTGAAAATACTGAAGGGAAAAAAAAAGTATTTCTGGGAAAAGAATACACACTTCACGATGCCAGTATTTTTTCAGGGAAAAAAAAAATACATATAACATCAAAAACTTGCCAACTAACTCCAGCGCGTAACTTAACTGTGTTCTCTGGGGATGTATTTGCTCTTTAGTCACTTCTATATTCTAGTTGTAGATTGTATAGATGGCCTTAAATTGGCCCTAATCTATCTGCTTTTCATTGAAAAAGTTCCCAACATGTGAAGTGCAGAACTGCAGCAGGATTGTCAGCTTTCCAAGGTACACGGTCTGGAGCTTTAGGCTGGACCCAGGCCAGTGACCAGGGTCAGGGAGTGAGCTACACTAAAATTTTAAATACTCACAAAATTCAACAGCTTGGCTCAACAACAATTCTAATTTCAATATTGAAGTGTTTCTGTACTGCATGATGTTTGGAGCAAATACTAGGAGTGTTGTTTACCTTGGGATTTTGATTTGGGGTTTTCTCTTAGGTTGTGATGGATTTTTGTGGAGCAGTGAGGTAGGGGTACCTTTTTGAAGAGGCATTTAAGACCTTTGTATCCTATTCTGGATCATACATTCTTTTTGGGAAAGGGAATGAGTAGGAAACATATAGAGAAATACTCAGTAGTCATGCTAAGTTCTAGAGTATTTCCATTTGTTCCTCTCTAGCTGCAAAAAAATTACATCTCAATCACCTATGCATATGACCCTCAGATTGTGACCGGACCAACTTTCACATACTTTTGTCATTAATATCTCAAAGCTACATGCAAATATGCACATTCAAGTGAACAAATCACATTATCCCATCAAGTCACAAGCTGTACTTAACTAGGTGTTCTAAAATACTTGACTCTCCAGTTGCTCTACTGAAAATGGTCAGCCTGTCAATGCCCATACATATGATGTAGTCTCATTCCCAAGGAATAATTTGTGTTCACAGGTTTTCTGTGTTAATTCCACTGTGAAGGACCTGAACCAATATTTTTGTTGAATGTGATTCTTTTTCACATTATTTTTCTAGTCTATGACATTTTTTGGCTAAATTAAGTTAACTGACAATATTTCTGGTTTCAAAAAAAAAAACCAACCCCATCATTCTTTAATGGAAGAGAATTGCTAGCTGTAGCTTTTACTTTTTGACTGCCAAAACCCAATCCAAAACTAACTGTGTGATTTATGAAGACAGCCTTGCTCTCTGGTTCTTTTTCAGGCCTATCCTTTACTGTCTGAACAAGAATCTCTAAAGCAGTGAAACATCAGAAATCATTTATTTCTTCTACCTTTTTTATATAAGACTCTTTTATTCTGAAATCTCAACAAACTAAAGATTTCTGAACTTAATTTGAACAAATAATAGATTCATTTAGTTTACGTTAAAGTTGGCTGACTGTTATACCAGAAATGCTATCCAGTTATGGCCAGCCTGGAATGACTATTCTTTTAATATGAGCTATAAAGACCAGGCACCAAATACTCAGCTGAATTTTAAGAAAAGAACACATTGGCTTTGATTTATTAATTTATAGTCCACTTTCACGTGGCCAGAAGTGAAGCCATTAACATAACAGATAACTCTTAAGTTAATAAATGCTGTCTTTAATGTACTTCTCTCTAGTGTGCAACTGGGCATACAATTAGAGAGGACAAACATACACTTGATAATGGAATAATCCCTTCCTGACCCTAAAAATGACCTCATGATCAATTGACAGGGAAGTCACAGTGAAGTTATTTTTAAAGGGACATTGTAAGAGCTGTCAGACATGAATATTGACCTGTCACAGTGTACCTAAATGAACCCTCCTTCACTTTTGAGGATTTTGTTTTGTATTTTCATCATCTTGTCATTACAAATAGTTTGCTTTATTTTAAAGCATAGCATCAGTTATTGTAGAATTTCCAGTCACTCTTCTTAGGTTTTTCTTGGTTTTTAATACTCTTATGTTAGTATCTGCTATTTGACATTTTATCACCATGGCTAGCACCTTATTAAATTCCTAAAAATACCCTGGGAAACATATTGTTAGGAGTACAGAATTCTTGACAAAGATACAACTAACCAAACAAGCCTTATTGTTAAAACACACAACTTTTCTAATGCAGTATTCACTGCAGTGTTGCCCAATAGTCACATTTCAGACTACTCTCAACTTCAAAATATCATAAATATGTTCACTTCAGTAGAGCTATACTGATTTATATTATGCAAAAATTTCATCCAGAACTCTCTTACTGTAACCACACTTCATAACAATTTCTTCCTTCTTCCAGTTCCCTGGAATATAACTATTGGTTGCAACTAAAGCTTTTTCAGTATGGTGCTTAGTAGTGCAATGTTGCAGAGTAAACCAGTTTCAGTTTACAATCAGAAGGAATACAGTTCTGCAGGAAAACAAACATACACAAAGTGTTTTCCAAATATATCTGTTCTTGACTGTCCTACAGAATTCCTCCTGGGCAAATGATTTAATCTTTCTTTGCCTCAGCTTTCTACCTGAAAAATAGGAATAGCAGTATTTTCCAAATACTTTTTATCAATCCTGCCTGCCCACGATGTTAGCTCTAACTTGCAGCAGCAGTAATTATGTTTTACTCCATAGGCATTTCCTAAACTTAGCTACAAGTCTCATAGAAATAAGCCAAATAGAAGACTTTGGGCCAAATGCATAGCCTTTTCTTACTTTTGAATCTTTGATGGAAAAAGTGTGGTAGGATTCACCTCACTTCTTGAACTCTTTTTCTGATGATAATTAATGAACAATGGCAATTAGAAACTAGGAAACATCTGTGAGATTCAAAGGGGAAGAGAACAGGTAGAGAGAACTCTCTGATGACCTCTAGACTCACCTGTGCAAAACAGTAAGACAAAGGTATCTGTCCGTTCACTTTACTGATTAGTTAAATTCTCTTCTTCCAGAAGAAGAGCAGTGAAACAATAAATTGTGTCTGTTCTTTATGCATAGATAGAAACAGGGCAGAATATGTGGGAATGATATGTTAACTTGAACATTAATCCGTCATGTTAATGAATCTATGGCCTTCCCTACCAGAGAAGGCCATACATTAATACAGTACCTTGATCAGATTTTCTTCATTTAACTCTTTGTGGTGCCGTATTTGAGGCTACTATTGCAAATGCTTCACATATCCAAGTAACAGAAGCTGTTTGTTCTGTATGCTATTTCTCTGTCCATTTAGTGTGCTGTGGTTCATCAGTCAATTAGATTAAATAATGTTACTTTCATAAACCTTGGATGCTTTAAAATTAATATTCTGAGATTTTTCCAACTAGCTATATTTCACTGCAGTTATTTCCTCTACAGGTTAATTCAGATTTCATACCAATAGAGTTTTACTGACAGAAACGATTTGATTAGGACATTTCTCATTCCATCAGAAAATGTCTGTGCATAACTGAATTTATTCGCTTTTCATTAATTATCCCTCAACTGTAAGAAAGAATGCTGGAGACAAAATGTTAAGTAAAACACCAGTCATACACTAGTGTCCCTAGGTAGATAAGAATTTGTGTGCGTTTGTGTTAACTTAAGTTCACTGGAGTTCACGGTAGCCTTGCTATCTGTTAAGTTTGGACCTAAATTCTCCTGGTTTCTGATAAGCAGTCCTCTCCTGGGCTTTCATTTTCCAGTTCCCTATAAGGAGATACATATAAGCAAGTGGAAGCAAGGCCTTGGGCATTGCAGTTGGCTTGAGGATAGTTTCTCTCCTCACAATACTATTTACATTTTTAAAGCCACAGAATTGCAGGGCAATTCAGTCATCAAGCAGAATTGAGTTATGTTCAGAGACCACCTCAGTTCTTTCCACGCTCAGGATTACTGTGCATGTGTAACACATTGACTGTGGCTGCATTTATCTACAGTGCAAGTTACACTTGCACTTTTCAGTCAATATGATCCACAGCTACAGGCAGGTAGTATTTTTGAGTTCTATTTCCCAAACAGCTTTCCAAATGAGGATTTTTTTTCTCTGCTTTCTTACAAATACATCAAAGAATAGTTTAGGATGGACCTCTTGTATCATCTAATCCAACTACATGCTTAAAGGACAAGAATCTATAAATTTCAAGAGCACATAATGATAAAATGAGTACATAGAAAGACTGAAAATATTTCAAAGATGTCTGATTACAAAAAATGTGATATTAAAAAAGAATCTTAAAATTGAGAGCAGCCGACTATGATGAACCGTTTCTGATTAAGGTGCAGATTATATGTGGTAGACCTATGCCCAAAGACTAGCAATTTATTGGCCAAATATAATGGCTTACATATTGTAAAAAAAATCCCCCCAAACAATTTTGCTGTATTAGAAATTTGTCTTATTTTACCTATTTTCGCTATTGCATGAAGTTGTTATGCTGTAAGAAAGGTTTTGATTTGCATTCAAGTTCTTGGGCCAAGTTTACAGTAGACTGACTTAATATAATCCAGTTCATGGGAACATTCCATCATGTATCACTGAAGCGCATCTCTGGAGTCAAATTTGTCAGTTATTTTAACAGCAGGCAGCAAAGCTATACAGCAATTTAGAAGAAGAAATCAAGACAAATGTCATGGGTGTGGTCTGACGATTTACGTTAGAAAAAACTTTGTAATTATAAGTTGAAAAAGAGTAAAAGATTCCAATAAATAGAATTTGTAACGAGTAATCTCGCTAAAAAGTAAAAAATACCTTGTGGTTTAGGCCAGTTTCTAAAAATAAGAACAGAAAATACTTTTAAACCTAATTATAAGGTCATTTTAAATTATAGAGTTAAAATACAATCAGTACATGAAACTTAGTCCTTCCTGTACCTTGGATTTTCAGGTTTGTAGTAACTGCTGAAGGAAACTTGGTAACTCAAACCCGTCCTTTTTTTGCTAACAGCCAAAAAAATTGTACAAAACCTTGAAATGACACAGATGTCGATTAGAGGAATGGTTTCACTCAAGTGAACAGCATTAATACTTCTCAGGATACTGTCAAATGAAAACCTACACTCTGCAAAACCTAGCCTTCTTATCTTTTCATAGGATATTGTTGTCCCACTGTAATGCAACGCAGCCTTAGCATCATACTGAAAGTTGGCACACTGAGGAGAGTTCATGAGTACAGCATTGAGATGTAGATATATTTAAATTTATTAAAGGTTGGAAAAGCATTAATGTTATATTCTAAGCCAATATATCACAGCACCTAACAATGAATTGTTAGGCTAGAAGTGAAAAATTAGATCTCTGAAAAGGTTCTCTCACATAATGAATTAGCTGAGATATGAAATATCCCAAGAGTAGACTCTTAGGATCTATCTGTTGATAAAGAAGCCTTTGGAGATTTGATTGAGGGGAAAAAACCCACTATAATATTCTCTTTTGACATGAGAAGCAAAGCCAACACTCCAAATTGAGGACTATCTGGAAACGAAACATAAATGAAGAAGGCCAATGAAAACACAATTACAATTGGCCTAGAAATAACAACAGGATTTATGAAGAACAGCATGAGCAGGGTGGGCCAGGAAGAAATCAAACTCCCATTTCATGTTCTGCCTAAGTGTGGGAATTAAAGAGAAGATTTCCTCACATGGAGTCTCATTTCAACCAGCCAGAAAAACGGAGTGGAATTCATGCATATCCCAAGAGTAATGGACCATAGGGTGTTTGAAATTGCACAGGTTTACTGGTGTATATATATATTTAAAAAAAAAAAAGGTAAGAATAACAAATTCTTTACAGGAAAGTGTCCAGGTGCCTTCCCAGAATCAAAGTTTTTACTGCAAGAATTTAAATGGCAATAGTGCAGACATGAAAGGAAAATAGTGAATGGCGGTGGCACTGGTATTGAAATGGAAGAAATATAAAATAATACAAAAAAACCCAGAGCATCTACTTAATTTTTCTTCCTTTCTCTACCTTACACATCAAGATACTGCTGTGATGAGAAATAAAAATACTTAGAAAAGTAGATGTCATAATACAACGAAGTTTGTCTATTGAAATTACAAGATACTGTTCTTCAAACTGCATGTAATAACCTAGTGCTATTTCTTCTGGGCAGTACCATGAAAAAGGACTATAATGAAGTATGTTAGAAAAATATAAACATTTGGAATTACATATTTGAAAGTCTCTGGGGAAAGCTGAAGGAGGTTCATCTTCTGGCGCTCTGTAGCACAGAAAGTCCTTAAGTAGGCAAGTATAAGGTCCTCTGGATTGAAATTAATCCTCAGCATTTCAAACCTTCCCCTTCTATAATTCTGTTTAGAAACAGTGGGAACTCATTTCTTTTTGCCATTTAAAAAATAAAACAAAACAAAAATGATGAGGCTTCCTGAGTTGCCTGTGGACCAAGAAGCTGTTGTTTTCTACATATTGTGGAGACTAGATATCCTGAGGGCTCTGGCTGAAATTCACAGGGAACCAGTTGTCTTTCTCGAAGAGGCTGGGTCCTGCCTAGCAAGCAGCACAGCACAACACAGGAAGCCAAGGGGTAGGGAAGCTGATAGGAAACCCACAGGTTTCCGTGGAAGAGCTGATGAAACTGATTCTCAGAAGCAGAGAGTATAAACGTTTTTATAAAAAGAAAATATTTCTGACCAAACTAGATAAAGAATTTGGGGGTTAACTTTTAAGAGGTATTCACTAAAAGTCAGTCTCTAGAGTGTCTACAGATCAACAGAGAAAAATGTCATTTAATTATAAAACTGTCAGCTCAGGTGCTGGAGACTCTCTCCCTTTCTGCACTAGTACCAAACTTTATACCGATACATTTTTTCGCTGTTCAGAGAGTCAGCTACCTGAACATTTTTATTAGCTTGGTTATCTGCATTATATAGATGTTCTTCAATATGTTTGAAAAACAGTTTTATAGACTACATTTCAGGGGTCTTTCATACTTTATCCATTCTGTCATCTTTTGCTTCATCTGAGGAATTCCTAAACTTAATTTGATCTTAATATGAACGTGAAGAAAATTTGAGATAACAGTTGTGTAATAGTTATACAAAAATGTGCTTTATTTTCTGACATCTATGTATACTAGTAAATATATTTTAAAAATAATCAGAAAGATAAACAAAATGGGCCATAGAATCATAGAATCAATTAATAGTTTGGGTTGGAACTTGAAATGCCATCTAGTCCAACCCCCCTGCAATCAGCAGGGACATCTTCAACTAGAGCAGGTTGCTCAGAGCCCTGTCCAGCCAGACCTTGAGTGTTTCCAGGGATGGGGCATCTACCACCTCTCTGGGCAACCTGTTCCAGTGTTTCACCACCCTCATTGTAAAAAATATGTTCCTTATATCTATTCTAAATCTAACCTTTTTTTAGTTTGAAACTGTTCCCCCTTTCTTATTGCAATGGGCCCTGCTAAAAAGTTTGTCCCCCAAGGGAGGGAGAAATGGTGGAGAGTAACATAGCAAAGAACATAAGAGAAGTAAAGGCTTCATTCTCATATCTGATACGCTGAGAAACTTAAGACAATCAGAAGAATAATTCACCTAATACTACTATGGCAATGGATAAGAATGAAGAAAGTTGATTTTCTCTCTCTGAAAACAAAACTGAGACATTTTGGGTAACAGTTCAGATACCTCTTAAAGCCTCTGAAATATTTTTAACCTTTGAAAGCCAAGAAGAGCATTAATTCCAGCTCATGTTAAGTATCACTGTGGGCAGAAGTCCTTTCATAGTGCATTAATGATTTGTGACCAGCATCAGAACATTTACTGGCCAAATACATACCACATTTACACTATCTGATAGGTATGCTGAAGCTTTACAGTGACTTCAAGAGTTCAAAGTTTTGAACCTTATCAGTTCTTCTGAGGTGTAGGCTTCAGAAGCATGAGCCATACATATTGCTATCTCTCTCTTATAAGCACTAGCAAGCAGGCACATAGAATTATTTCCAAAATACATACTGTGGTGGGCCCAGAGGTAAAAATTTCTATAGGACTCTGAAGGACAAGGTTCAAAAATGGCCTACCTTCCTACTCCAAACTTTGAAAGAGGAAAGTTTTCTTCTTGCAGCTTCTCTGAGATCCCCCACTTCCGCTTTACCTTCCCAACACACGTTTTGAAGTCCTGTGATTACAGAAATAAGAAGGAATGATTCCATGTTTTATCTGCAACTGTCTCAGTTTCCAGTAAAGCGTGTACATGACAATTTATTTGTGACTATCCATGTGAAAAAAAGCTTCCAGTTCGTTTTGCTGAGACATGCACCTCATGAGAACTTTTATGTTGTAAGGAAGTGTCAGGCTTTCAAGTAAGAGTTAAAGAACTGGAAAATCTATCATGCCGCTGCCCTGCTCTGAAAGTCACAAGTGGGAAGACAAGAGAGGACTGAGGTTTAGGCACAAAGCAAAAGAACCAATAGACATGTAGATAAATATATATACACTGGTGTGATTCTCTGAGCAGGATTACTATAAAAATGTTATAATTTAGTTTTTGAATGAATATCACATCCAAACTTTTAAGTAATTTTATTCAAGGTTGTGTTTTGCTTAAATCATCTTATCAGGAGGCAGAAACAGTATTCTGGGAACTTAAGTGCCTCATGGCAATAAAGAGACAACAAAAAGCAGCTGGTTAGTAAAAACCAACAGTTAGAAAACACTTCTGTAGTATCCTTACTATGACTTCAGGAGTAATAGATGGCAAATTTAATGATTTTATTTGGTGATCACCAATTTCCTAGTCACCTATGTTCTTCAGGCACAGGAACAAACTGCAAAAGCAATTCATTTAAAATAATGGATTCATGTCTGATCTTCACAGAGAGGAAAAAAAATTTGGAAAGATGTCTCAGTGTCTCAGGCACAGCCATCGACAGCCAAATAAAAAGAATAATAATGAAAAGTTGTGCCTTCTATTTCAAAATACCACAATTTGATTGATACCTAATGATTCCTGGCTTCTGATTTCTTAATGCTTTAGTTTATGTTACTTTTTGAGAAAATAGTAACAGCTTGGCTAATCATTAAGTAAATTGCAAAATATATGCACTTATAAAGAATGCAAAAACATATGCATTGGATAATCATATTCAGTAATATCTTTTCAATATAGTACATGTTTAGGAGAAAGTATAAAAACAGTGTAAGTATACTGTGATAATCCCCACAATGTGGCTTCCCAGATTCTGGTGGTGAGAGTAAAGAATGAAGGTGTATTTCAGAGAAAAAAACTGAGAAACCAGTTTCTGGTGAAGCAGGTCAGTTAGAAAAACAGGAGCTATCATAGGGTATATAAGGACAGGCTATTTTATCTCCTAAAATGTAGTCCACTATCGGATGAGCCATATGCTGAACATCTACATGTTGTTAACACAAATGCTCTATTCCTTCACAAAAGCTAAAAGTCAAGACTTTCCCTGTAGCATTCAAAGCATTCTCTGTCAGGATTGTTTCTTATGAAGGGAATTCAATCTCCATGCTGTAGTTAATCCTTGACCTTCCACCCAGGTCTGCCAAGGAAAGCGACACTTCGTGTCAATTAGAGTGATGTGTGTTGTGACTTGGACAGAGCTCCACTGGGACCTGGATTGCAATCAGCAACAAATTACGTGGAAGGCTTTGAACATATCAGATCAGATAGTCCTGAAATTTTAGCCATCAGACATGACTTAGCCAAATTCGAACTAGTAACTGATAAGATAGTGGCTCCATATTACCGCTTCTGTTATTCTACTGACAATTTGCTGATCCATGCTAGATGTGTCTAAGGTTTCATGTCTCCAAAGACATGCACCAGTGTACTTCAAGTTTTTTCTGTTGCATTGATGAGCTTTTTCATGCCATTGTAGTGTAGCATTTTGTTTACAAACCCAGCCAAACTGAATACAGAATCAAAACCAATTAGAAAACAGTGTAAAGAGCTACCTATTTTAAATGCATTACATAATATTCCCCTCCTCCCCCCTTAAATATTTTATTAGAATAGCTTTTTTGCTGTAGTTCAGTATAATAGCATTAGGACTATGTGTAATCTTTTGGTCTTCCATGTAGTTATCACTGACTTTAGCATGTGATTTAACGAGAATTAGGCCTCAAGTACTGTATACGCCATCAGAAATTCTCCAGGCATTATCAGTAGGCATAAAGTGTCTTTCAGTTTAGTTCATGGTAGTCTGGGATAACAAACAATATTACTATTAAAATTGAAGAGTAAGTTGCATTTTTATAAATAACATATCACTGGACATACAGTGTCGGTTTTACAAGAAAAGCAATTCTTTATTTTAAAGAGTTAGGAACATAAGGAGCCATCTGAGAAGGATTTGCCAACAGAGCATTAAAACAACACTGTGGAGGGTCAGAAAATCTGGAAAATCATTTCAGAGGATAGGAAATATAGTAGAGTATTGTATACGAATAAGCCAGGAGGAGCAGTTCCAGAAATAACTTCTACTCACCTGTAGGAAAGACTGGATTAAGCATAAGGCTAAATAAATTCCCACTCCAACTCTGAAGGTCATTACACTTTCAAAAAAATGTACAATATAAAGTATGAAAAATAAAAATATGTACATAAATCTGAAATATAAATGTTTATACATTTTTACTTGGAATAAGGATTTGAACCCATATGTAATAAAAGTACAACAGTCCTTTTTAATATGCAGGAATATGTAAACTATGCTTAATTAATCTTGGGGACAGCATATCACTAACTTCTGTTTGAAGGCATGAATGACTGGAGGGAAAAGTTTCATATTAAGGATTGTCTCTGCTCACCAGGGTTTTGCTTCGACCTATAAAAAGGGCCACAAATAAGATGCTGTCTGTAAAGCTGTGGCTACTACTAGACACCTTTCCACTGCACAACCTTCATCTTTGTGCAGGCAAGAGCGAGGAAATACCCATGGTTTCAGCTCTTTAGGTCAGGAGAGAACCTGAGCTGGGCTGACTGGACTCCACAAAAGTGAAAGGACTTTGTGGGTGGCATCATTACTGACCCGGGGACCCAGCTGGGCACACCCGGAAAAATCCACTAAATCCTTTCCTGAACACAGAATAACAAGAATATTTCAAGACCAGTCATGCCATAAATATTTGTGGGAACCAAACATTCTTTTATTTAATGAACAGTGAAGCTGAATGAATGAATGATCTTTTCAGTGGTCACCCACTTTTAGCTCCAGTTCAGGAGGTGGTTACTTTAAACAAAATATTAAGACACTCTTTAATGTAATGCTTATTTTATGTCACCTAAAGTCCACTGAAATTTGTGGAACCATTCTTCATTTATATTTTTACAAACAACTTTAAAAGAGATCAAAATCTCAGATTCTTGTCAACTTTGGCCTTTTTGTTGGTGTATTTATGCCTACTAACTGACTCTCTATTATGCAATTATAGTTTTATGTTTCCTTTAAGGAATTTTGGACTTTTGTAAAAGTGTAGAAAAGATGTGCAGCTACTGAATATTCAGTATAACAAACTCCCCACTCTGGCTAGAAAAGAAATTGAATCAATCCTTTCCTAAAAGAAGTTCTGGATGCCTTCAGCCAAGCAAAAATATCAACTGATAATTTTTTACTAAAAAAAAGAAGAAAGCAAGTACAATATTTATAAATGGACACTTCCTGGAAGAGTTAGTGTAGGTTTAATAACTTTCATGATTTTGCATATTTGATGACCATAGGTGTAATAAGGTTGTTACAACAGTACCTTTATCAGCTTCTTAAATAACTGTAGGAGATGTGCAATGAGAGTGTTATTGTCAGCCTGCTGTCACTCTCTGAACCCTTTCTAGTTTGTTTTAGAGAGCCTGACAATGAGAAGCAAGGCACGAAAACTGAAACGTAGCCATACCCTTGGGAAAGCAGGCAGCAGAACTGAAAATCTGTGTATCAGATACTTTGATACTACCTTCTCCAGGTGTTATATTAATAAATGGAAATGAACAGAGAGGCACCCTCTGGCTTTTTAGATTCTCAAATTATTTCTGGCGACTCTGGTGATCTCAGGGGTCATGAGGCATTGTCTACTCCAGATGGAAAAAAAGTCTGAAATCTTTCATGTTGAGACTGTGGCATGGAATATACAAAGGCCTCTTTTGAGAAAACATCTCTAGTGTTACTTATTTTAAACGAGGTTGAAAAATTTTAATTCAAAGAGTAATCCACCACTCTTTTGTGGTTTTTGGGTTTGTTTTTTTTGAAAGTTGAATGAATAATTGTTATAAAACTATTATCCATGGCAGCAGCACCATGGAATTAATTTCATTTAGGCACTGGTTAATTAATACACATTTATTCTGTATAATTTAGTGAAAGGGGATACAGAAGTTTATACTAT
>KZ505722.1:56735-176875 GCA_002844005.1 Limosa lapponica baueri
CAAGATATTGTTAGGGTTTCTTTTGAAAAAACAGAACTTCAAACTCAAACCAAATCCCTTTTAGACTTCTAAATAGTTTTGGAAACAATCCTTAGGTTGTAACATTCCTTGACAGCTTTAGGGGTTTTTTTCCGTATCCATTCCAACACAAAGGATTCAAGATCAGAACTGTCTGAAATCTTGGCTAATTTAGAGAATGGCCAGGATTTGGATTGTGGAACCTGTATAAAAGTAAATAATCTCAAAATTTCTTCCTTTTTTGAACCAAGAAATTACAAGAACAACATATAAAATTTTGTCTTTGACATTCATCTCATTCCCTGGCTTACTTTTGACTGATACTTTATTTGGAATGACACTTCCTCGTCCCATTTATTCATAATTAGTCATCTCTGATGGGAAATAGAAAGAAAATGCTGATTACACTAAGAGATAAGTTAAGGAAAAAGCATATTCACTTATAACGCAAGAAAACATACAATTAAGTCAAGCATATAGTTCATTACTGTTTATCAGAGGCATTCAGAAAGAATTACTACCATTTTCCCTTGAAACTCCAGCAAAATAAACTGCAGGCCTTGGTAACCAAGACAAAAAGATGCAAGAAAGAAATAGAAGTCTATTGCCCACTGAAAAAAAGACAGACTGACAAATGCACTATTAAGGATAAAATAAAATTTATTAAAAGGTAAAAAGATTAGAAAAAATAATGGTCATGCAGGAATGATAATAATATGGAGCATAGATTGGCAGAGCAGGAGTCAATGCACAATCTGAATCTGTACCATGGATGGGCAGAACTAAAATCCCAGTGCTGTTATCTGACAAGTTTTGGCTCTCGGGTAATCTTCCTGACCACAGATTTAGTCCATGGAGTAATTATAACTATGAGCAAGTGTTGGTGAGGACATAGACATTTTTAGAATTAATGGCAACATTTTCAAATGTCTGTCTGAAGTTAAGTGTGTAAGTGAAGACTGTAGATTCCAAACAAAAGCGAATCTGAGTTTGAAAGTGTTGGGTTAGAGGTTTATTAAAAGATTAGCATCACTATTCAAAAATGGATAGAGTAATTAAAAAACTCAGTGATGTATGGTTTCACCTCCCTTTTCCAGAATTCAGGCCTTGTACATGCTGAATTTGTAATGCAGAAACTGGAAAACACATGTATCTAATAATAAGGAATGCTAGACTGCTGCATTGGACAAGCTGGCACAGTCAACTCAAAACCCGTTAGCGGAAACATGTATTTAATTAACCTGGGAAAGAAGGTTGTCAAACTTCTACTACAAACCAACACCAAAATTAAAACAATGCATGAATCTTAAAAGGAAATTGCCTGTTGTAGTCGGAATATAGTATTAGCAAGGTTTTCGCCTCTTTGTTCTTTTTTTTTCCAGGGATCACTTTCAATGTGCAATATGCTGTTATGTGTAATTCTATACATTTGACATAGATCTCAGCTTGGTAATGATGAATTTTCCTGGCAGACAAATACTTGGTTGGATCAGATCATGGAAGTAAGCTCTTTTGGACTGAGGTTTGTATGGAATTGTGCCGGTATGTGTGCACTGACCCTGGGTTGAAAGAATGTTTCATTTCAACAGTTTTGAGTGGAAACTGGTAGTTTCTGTTGTTTTCAGAGTTGAGACATAAGAAAAGTGTGGGTTATTATTTTTGTTTTGTTTTAAGGGAGCTCAAGAGACATCACAATACTTTTGCCAGAGAGAAAATCAAGAGAGGAAAAGTGCAAGCACAATTTCAGCTTATATAACGTTTAGCATGATTGAACAAAAATTCTAGCTATGCAGAGGGTTTTACCCTGGCCTCTTCCAGCACTAAGTTTTCTTGACTTCGCATGACAAAACAATTCACAGTGAAAAGAATTGTGAAGATGCAAAACATAATGTTTTTTTTAAGACACACACAATCATGGCAAGAATAACTGCATTGCCAGTTCAGACCTTTAAAAGAAAATATATCAGCAAATAGAATCATCTACACTAGAAAGAGATGGAGACTGAGGGTTTTGGTAAAGGATTAGGATGTGAGGTTGATCAGCGTCAAGATAAGAGTAATTTTATGAGCTGCCTTGAATTCAGTATGAATCCGTTAGCCTTCCTGGTTGTTCACCTGTGCTTGCAGAGATGTTTAATGGAGGAAATTTATAAACATCACACTAACATGACCAACTCAGTGAACTATACGCAATGAATAATCTAAATAACTGATTTAATTTAATTTTTCCATATACTTTGCAGCATGATAAAAACTTCAATATTTATAGAAATACTTGATTTTTCAAACTGAAGGTGGCTGTGATGTGTGTGTGTGGGGGGGCATTGAAAAAGAAATATGATGGAACTTTGGAATAAACTTGGTTTTCATGTGCATACATATAATGCAAATTTACAAAGTGTATGGTGGAAAAGAACAGAATAGGTTATTCATTATCAAAGTACTACTAAATGAGAAACTTTTCAGCTTTTATGGCCATTACCTTATAAAAACCTTAAAACTTTCTCCAGCATGCTCTTTTTCTCATTCAGAATAGCTGGATGCCCATACAGGTGAGCTTGTGGATAGCCATCCAGATCCTCACTGCATGCCATGGCATAGGTGCATGAATACATGAGATCTCTATAATATGTTCAGGCTTCAGTTTAAAAAAACAAACAAACAACCAAACAAACAAAACCCAAAAAACCAACAAAAAAATCAAACACAACAAAAATACCCAAAATCAAACACTACTGTGTCTTCTACTTAATTGGGGTCAGCTCGCACCCTTGGTAGTTTTAGACAAAGCAATTCCAATTTAATGAGGAATATGGGCTGAATTAATCAAAGGAATAAGAACAAGTTAATTTTATTTCAAAAAGTAATGATAATTGCTAATTTTTTATATGCACAAATAGGGACGAAAAGAGGTACCTGTGTGTGTGGATAATACCATTTCTTGTGTTTGTATTTGTTCTACAAATTATTTCCACAGAAATAGTTGATAAGTCATAACACCAATTTTCGACCAATTTTCCACTAATGTTACTTGCCTGAATAGATGAGTGGGTGTCAAGAGGTGCCAGTCTTTTTTCAGTGGTGCCCAGTGACAGGACAAGACGAAACGGGCACAAACTTGAATATAATAAGTTCCATCTAAAGATGAGAAAGAACTTCTGTACTTTGAAGGTGGCAGAGCACTGGAATAGGCTGCCCAGAGAGGTGCTGGAGTCTCCATCTCTGGAGACATTCAAAACCCACCTGGACACGTTCCTGTGCAACCTGCTCTAGGTGGACATGCTTTGGCAGGGGGGTTGGACTAGATGATCTCCAGAGGTCCCTTCCAAACCCATATCATTCTGTGATTCTGTGATTTACAGTAAGGGTCCAGCTGAGATAAAAAGGTTACCGCTTTTCACAAGCAATAAAAATGTCTTTCACTGGGTTTGGGTGACTGAGAAATGGAGGTTAGGAAAATGAAAACTGAAGTGTGACACTTCAGTAGTAGCATGTCTGTGGCATAATTGACAATCCTGAAAATGCTTTCTTAGCAATATAAATGAGGCAAACAAACTCCTAGCCACAGGATTGTTGTTGTGCTGCTTGTTATTTTGAGCTTGACATGAGTCTGATGTTTTTCTTAGAGATTCAATTTTGAATCCCGCAATAAGATGCATTTCACCTTTCTTTTTATGTTCTTTGGAAAAGAAATAAAAGCTAAAAATTAGGATTTGTGAAGGTTTGTCTCATGACGTTCTAAGGAATGATTCTTGTATTTTCAGTCCTTTCTCTGCCACAATAATTAATAAAATGTACTATAATCAAAGCTCAGAAATTTCCCTCAGAACCCACACAAGGTATGTTATTCCCCTTCATAAAATACGGGAAAATTATACCACATTACCAAAAAGAGTTACTAGTAGTTCTGTCACCTCCACTGACATTGCAGAAAATTATTTTTGCAATAAACAAATTAAGTAAAATCAGATGCCCATTAAAGCATTAATAATGCTATAAAGTGTTGTTTAATTTGGACTTTTTCCAATTCTGTATAATGACAAGAGATTTGTTGCTCGTGAATTAACAAGATGGGCAATTAGTCTGCTCTTTAGTGTAATTAATCCTTCCTATCCATCTGCCCCAAATCATAGAAGATCCTTGAGATTTATTTCATTTCAGCAGATTCTTGCCTTCCCCAAAATCTTCAAAGGCATGTTCTAAAGATTAAATCTTTGCTTTTTACTCGCTCTCTGCTGTCCTCCTTGTGTCTCTAGGGAAGTAGGAGCACAAGATATGGGAATAAATATGATTCTCTGACAGTGGGAGGATGCTCTCAGCTGCTAGCTTGGTTGCCACTTTGAAGGCTGTATCTCATCATGTATCTACTGAGTATCCTTTCCTGAGTAACTAAAGAGTCCCTGTCCTAGTTCAAAGCATGTTACAGTCACAGTTCCTTCTGACCCTGTCACCCAGTTGACTGCCAGATGAAAACGACTCATGGAGGTGGCTCTTCAGGACATTATCCAATTACAGCAACTGCATGGAAGTTTGGGGCAGCCTGCCTGAGGGGTCCTAAATTATAACTGGCACAGTTTAAACACAGGTATTTTGTCTGGCTGCTAATTTCTTTTCCCTATATAACCCAGAAAAATTGATGAGTGCTTTTTTAGGAAGTTTCATCTATGAATTGTTTAAGAAAAACTCCAGGCTCTCACAAATGTGGAACTTCTTTAAGTCATCAAAAATTAAAATAGATAAATGATTTATATTCCCAGTCCTGGTCTGTGAGACAATTTGACAAAATTAATTATTTAAATTCTCATCACAGGTAGATAACTTTGTATGCTACATTTTCAGTAGTCAGCTCAAAAGAAACACTAGGAGAGAGGCCTACAGGCTACAAGCTCCTGATAAGATGCTTTTGTTTACTAGGAGTTCAACTGTATCATCTTATTTTAAAACAGATCTATATAGTGCATAAATAAACAACAAAAACATGCCATTCTTTTTCAGTCAAATTGTATCTAGTTTTTAGTGCTTCTTATGCCATAAAATATCTCTATAAATTTTGTGTGCAAAGGTTATATTAATTTATATTTAAATAAGGTGCAGAAGCAGCTGATGTTGAAAGGCAAAACAGGAGACAAAAAAACTCAAAAGTTGTGCTTAAATTGTGCTCTTTTGGGGAACAACTAGATTTGACTGCACTCTATGAAACATTTTCCTTTTGCAAAACATTGTTGTGAAAAAAAATGACTGTTTTTAATAGAAGCACCTCTTTGTCATAAAATTCCATTTAAAAAATAAAAAATACCCCGAAAGATCAAAAAGGAACAATGAAAATACAGACATCTGAAATATTCTCAGAATAGGATGTTCCACTTTTCATTCCAAAATTACTTTTATTTATGTTTTTTTTTCCGCTATTGCATATCAGAATAAAGGCAATAATAAGAAAAGATAAATTTGGCACATCAGGCAATCCTTAAAGACCAGAAGATGAATTAAATAAAAGAAAAAAAACAGTATGGGAAATAGAAACCAGGAAATATGTCCTTGGGTGAATACAAACCAACATAAACCAGTATGACAAATATTAAGAGCACAATAACGCACAATTAATAACACATATAACAGGATAACGATAGGAAGAGTTTTAAAACAGCTTCAGAAATGCAGAAATGAAAAGTTCTTTGGTGTTTCCTTTTCATTTTCATAAAAATTATTGTGATCAGATGCTTAATGCAGACTGTCAACAAAGTGGAAGCATGAGACACAGTAGGAAATTAAAAAAACCCAAAAGGTTACTGTCATTGGTGAATTCTACAGAAGCCTTTCCTGAGTCTGATATTATTCAATAGCTTTATTAATACAATAAATTGCACTTAAAATTTGCATTGTAAGATTCAGGGGCTGGAATCCAAAAAGCAATAAAATGATAAATGAGTCCAAATCAAAGAAAAGGAAATTCAGTGGAGATATTGCAAAAGATCTACACTGAGAAAGAAGCAATCAAATCTCCTTATAAAAAAGGATATCTGAAATATGGAATATACTAATGGGCAAATATTACTTGGCATTAAAAAAGTAAATGGAGTTTCAGAAAAATACGTTAATGCAATGGTGCTTTTGTAAAATTAAATAAATAAAATACAGATGTTATTTTGTAACACAGAAGTAGTAAGTCGGTCATCTACCACATATAATTATCATTCTCTACTCAGACCAAGTGTGGCCTCAGCGACAATATTGTTTCCAGCATTGGGCTCTTCACTTGAATAAAAAATTACAGA
This sequence comes from Limosa lapponica baueri, assembly GCA_002844005.1. NCBI lineage: Eukaryota > Metazoa > Chordata > Aves > Charadriiformes > Scolopacidae > Limosa > Limosa lapponica. Next base: position 63,029 of record KZ505722.1, read on the forward strand.
AGAATTGAAAAAAAAAAAAAAGAAAAAAAAGAGCAGTTTAAGAATTTAGGAAACATGATCTCTCAGGAAAAAAAAAAAAAGAATTGACAGACATATATTTCCTTAGTCCAGAAAGGAACAGTTACACTGAAGTATGATAATGCTTGAAACTGTAACCTATTATTAGTCATCAATTATTATCCATATCTAACACAGTAGGACAAAAAAGTAATCAACATAATTTTCAGGAGGAAGGATTTAGGCTGTGTATTCTGAAAGCTAGACTGTATATGAAGAAAATCCTCATTTTCACTATAGCTAAGTGCTAGACTAATGGAGGACTGACAAATCTTGATACTGCTTTAAAAGCAGAACAGATTAAACGTGGCCAAAAATAGTGTAGAAATAATGACCCTGCCTCAGATAAGAGGAGTGGCATATCTGACATCATAGGATCCTTCCATTCTAATATTTCTATGATACTAAAGATAAAAAGTAATATTATTACTATATTACATCTAATCTTGAGCACCGGAATGGAGCTTTATGATTTTATTGAGCAAAGAATTTTGAACAATGTTCTTGATGGATAAATGTATGCAGGAAGAACTTTTACTTATTTATTTCCATTTCAGGAAGAAGAAAAGAAATCACATAATTATTGATTAGGGATTAATATATTTCCTCATATTCTAATGTGGAGAATAGGAAGCTGTACAAGACATTACCATATTTGAAAAGCAGAGGGAAACATAAAGAACCCTCAGGAAGAAAAGAACCAATATTTATGGGTCCATCCAAACAACCCACTAATCTTCTTTCCTAGAATGTTACCTTAAAGTGTTAAAGAAAGGAAAGTTTATCTTGTCTGGATCCTGTCTGGTTATTTTCTATCCCGTATCTCCCATCTGCAGAGACTGACTTGTAGGAATTTGCAGCATAGAGCGTTTTGTAAAAATGTGGACTCCACATGTGCAATAGAGTAGCAAAAGCGTGGATTCTGCCTCCCTGACTCTTCCACGTCAAGGTTCTCTGGTATTCTTCCAGCTACCTGTCCTCCCTCATACGTAATGTCACTTTTGATACTGTATAGGAGCTGAAAAAAGATAGCTGCTGCTGAGAGCTGAGGTACTCTTAATGCTTCATTCACTGTTACTGCCAGTGGAACTTAAGGAATTACTTTTCCAGCAATAAATATGATTTTTCCTGGCCCTGCATCGTTGGTATCGTGGAAAAATATATTCTAAGAGTACTCACTTTTCACTTCTCCACTTTCTGCATCCTTTCCCAATATTCTGACAATGAAACTCGTTTTGGCTACTCCACGCTGTGGTTGCACTTGGACTGGCAGCTGGGTGGAATTGCTCTTGGTGAGGTGTCCGTCCCTTCACTACTGCACTCTGGACTTCCAGTGAGCTGTGTGATGTGTTATAAAATGACACATGAGAGTTCCCCAACCACCTGTACCTGTAAACCTCCCAGCCGTGTGTAAATGAATTGTGTTACTCAGACTAGTGACACTAAGGCATTAATATCACATATAAAATGTGTGACAAGAATTTGAAAAACTTAAGTAGAAAAACCCTTCAGCTCCTTCAGCATGTATAGTGATAATAACTGCAATATGGAGATACCATTCAGCTGTCTCATGATTAGAACAGAGGAATGGTGGTATCTTAATTTTGTTTGTCACAATCTTCTACTTGAAGTGTGACTTGGAAAATTTGCTTAATTTTTTCTCAGATTCCTTCTACCCATATTTATGAGAAATTGATTTTATTGTAAAGATGGGTTTTATTTACTAAACACTGACCAGCAGGAAACTTCTGAGTCCAGTTTGTTTTTTTTTATTTTAGTTTATTCTAAAAGGAAGGGCTTTTACAAAACTCTAGATCCAACTTCTGAACTCATACAAAGTTATAGACCTTTTGGTCTAGGGATTTGATGTAGGCCAATTTATGATTTTATCTATTATCAAAGTATGCAGAAATATCAGCTATAACATACTGAACACTTACAATACCACTGTCCTCCTGCAGTTACTCTGTGGTGAAACTCTTATCTGTATTCCACAAAGGCTCAAAACACACTTACTAAATATTTTGAGATCTAGGAATAACCAAAATTGTGCACGCATATTGTTTTCAGGAGTATCAGGTGAAGGGCCGGTGAGCTGTATACAGATACAAATATCTCATGTATCTTTGGATTTGTTCACATCTGATTCCAGTAAATACAACTGACCAAAGGCAGTGGGCCCAAACAAGTAATACTGTGAAAAGTAATTTGCACAAGTTTAAAATCAGGATTGCTATTTTCTTCACATATTGTGAAGCTCACTGTCATAAGCACAATGCCAGATGAACCAGAGCTGCCTCGCATGAGGCCAGTAATAAGAACTACCAGACACTGGGCTGCAGTGGGATAGCTAAAATCTGCATCTAATATCAAAGGGGTTTTAATATAAGTGTATATATCTATTTTAATAACTCACTCTGAACAGGTCCTGCATCAATTGACAGGATATTGAATCAGCACTCCATATAAAATGAGATATGACACATTAACAAAAAAAAATTTGAAAGTAGAGAAAAAGATCATATGGGTAAGATGGAATTTTCGAAAGCAAGAAGTGTAGGTCTCTGATTGCCTTGAAATCAAGATTAACATATTCAGTGACTTCTACGGGAGCAGATTAAGTACAATGCTGTTCACGTTTGTAATTCTCACTCATAAGTATTTTTTATATATCTGAGAACAAAGAAATATAGTATGCCAATGACTATTCAGTTACTCCAGGATTTTCTTAGATTTCATTTACAAAGTATACGAGTATGTACGGCTACAAAATGTTTGTAGCATCCAACCTGTTTGCATAGTGCTTGATAGCAGTGTAATTGAAATGGTGGACAAATAGATAATTAAACCCTTTCAAGTACCTGAGTTGCTTTTAATAAAATTCTGTTCTGCTTGGAAAATGTTTCTGTCTTTAAACTTAAAATCCTGTAAATCCTGCTTTAATATCTAATAAATATTGCTGAGTTACAGAGTGATTTTTTTAGGACAGACAGGTATACTTACATATCTCTCACTGACAAAATGATAGTGACTTCTGTAATGCAAAAAACATTTCAAGCAACAATTATAAAAGAGCTGCATAAACACTATAGATGAGACGATGTAGATCTATATATTTTCAGCTGCATTGCCTGCAGCATACAAAATTCTCTAAAAGTTGCTTATTGACATAACTGGCAGGGCAGTGTTAATAGTAATAATAACTTCTACAATATTATTGTTTAAAATATGTTAGTTAATCACACGGTACAGACGTGAGTGTAGATACAGCCCCTGAGATTTTAGCTTTCATTATGCAGAATGGCAACCTGAGATTTAACAAAATAGGACAAGATATAGTTTGGATATGATGTGAAGTGGCAGGGAAGTACCACCGGAAGAATCAGGATGCATTTCAGGAGGAAAAGGGAGTGATGCAAATGACGCCTTCTGCCTCCATGGCAACAGAGCTGATGTAAAAATGTATTGCACGTTCTATCCAAGATGTTTATGTAATAAACTTTCATTATATCAAGTTAATTAATCCCATGTGTGAATAATTTATCTTATCATATGAGAGGCAGAAGGACAAACTGTTGTACCTCTGGCTTATGCCTGTGGAATATGGGTCACAAAACCAATCACAACCTGGGTAGAGAAAATTGTGATCATAAATAATAATCCATTCAATGCCCCTCACACAGGAAATATGAAAGTCTCAGAGAATATCAATAAACTAATTGAGTTTGAACAAAAAACAGGGTAAAATTTCAACAGAAATCTGCAGACAGAATTAGACAGAATCTAATTATAAGATTTTAATGGGAAAATTATTAACTGCAGTGTAACAAATATTAAACACAAAGTGTCAGCTACTATTGTCTTCTGAAACTTTTTGCTGATTGGAAAATTGGAGAGCAAACAAAGATAAATTTAATAAAAAGAATAAAGGAATGACAGAAATCAAAACAGAACAAGAGAGTTATTCCATCGGGCTAGTCCAACATTGCACCTACACTACTATTCTATCCCAAAAGAATGAATAGGAATCCTCTTTTTCTCAGATCTAATTTTGGTCTGCAGAGGATGCCTCTCTACAAAGGCCAAAAACATGCACAAATCAATCAAAAAGTGCGTAGGCAAAGCAATATAATCAGCTTCTACTTAAGAAGTATCTAGAGCTGCATCATCAGTAGCAGTCTATTACAAGATACCTGCAAAGAATCTGCTGTTGCTGCAATCTAATATCAAAGGATTTTGGGGTCTGCTCTGTAGTTCTGCTTCATGACACAAGAATACAGCTCCTCCGGACAGAACAATTGACATGACTTTTTTACCTCAGTCCTACTTTTGCAAGCAATAAGGTCCACTGGAAGAATATTTTTAAAACCTCTATATTTTCCCATAGAGGTTTTCTTCAAAACATGGTGTCACACTAAACAAACAGTTTTTTTACTCATATATACCCATCATACTTATACCAAAAATATGGAACTTCTTTTACAGTTAAATGCAAAATATAGAATTTTTTTTAAAAATAAACTAAATATAAACTCAAGCTCAATAGGTTTAATTGATCTTAATCCTATCAATATAAAATTTGCTGTATAATCATATCAATTTACCTTGTTATTCTCACAGATTGCTTCAATTAATCAAAATGCATATACCTAAAGTATTGAAACAGAGAAGACCAAGGACATCTATGTTCAACTGGAACCACGACAAATGATTTGACATTTAGTGTCGTATTTTGACATCAGTACTGGACAAAGTATTTCAGGGTGTCTCTCTCTTGTTACTATGCTGCTTTTATAAGGCAAAAAAGCTTTGACCTCCTGTACTCTTTTTACAAAATTAGGAAACATTTGTTAAAAGAAAATCTGCTATTATTAGGAGCATTAATGATTGTATCTTTCCCACATTTCAGACTGACTTATAATCACATTCTTTTATTTGAGAGTTTAGTTTTAAAGTCTTGTTAAAAAAATTCTGTAGAATTGTTTAGCATTGTACAGTTGTTGTGTTTCATTGATAGATGAGGTAATTCCTGTTATCAGCTGGTAAGCATTTTAAGAAAAAAGGTGTTGAATAAAGATACTACTGATATATTTATTTTGAAATGCCATGAAATACAGCTTCATAAAGTCATATAAATTTGAGGTGAATAGCTATTAGGTCATCTGGTTTAGTTCAGCCACAAATCACTCAAATGGGTTTTGCATTATTTCTGTTGAGTCCCCTGGGAATTTTTTCTGCAGACATAAATTTCAATTATACAAATTTATCCTGATAGTCAAACTAAATTTTCCTTCACTCAGTTTCGTCTCTCTCCCTGCTCTTATGCTCTTGGTTCTAGCCAAGATACTTAATGTCCTTTTGTAAAAAAATAAACCCTAAATTATCTTTTTCTTTTTTATTCCAGAAAGATAAAAGCAAGACTTGAGCCCTTCTTAGTAAGCACTGAAAATGAATAGAGAAGGGGAGACGACCAATACACCAAAGACCTCAGTTTGAAAAGAATCCATGAACTGTCATGAAACGGTGACCCAATAGAATGTGTGTAGGCAACATTAAAAGTACAGGATTACAGCTAAGATTTTTTTAATCAGTGACAACAATCTGAAGGCAAATATACTACTTCTACCTAATTGTCCTTCATCTGCATGTCACTGATTACTAGACCTTCATCTGTATTGCCAGAAGCCAGCCATGAAAGAGTTAGAATATGAGAAACAAGAAGTTATCCCACTTTTTTGTATCCTCCAATCAGTGATTAACAAGGCTACTTTCATCTAAAGTAATTTTCTGTGCATCTTCTAATAAATTTTCTTGATTTTCTAGGGAATCATGTCTCTCTCTTTCTCTCCCCTATCTGTCTAATTCATCAGCCCTTTCTGTTTACTACTTTAAAACTGTGAGCTTCTTTCTATCATGGTAACAACACAAGTCTGGTTTCATCAAAGAATTAGAAGTGTATATAACAGCTTCAGGGCTTTTTCAGTCAGGCACAGCATTATGACTGCTAAGTACCCTAAGTGCTTTTTCAGGTGAGACGATTTATAAATGGAGTGTAATTATTATTAAAACATATTGTAGGAGGGTCTACAACATGTTGTCTTTCTCTAAAAAGTCTCAGATTTCCCTGTTTTTCAGTCTCTATACAGCATTACAAGCATTAATTTTTATTCCTGTCCCCATCACCTAGATCTTGGACTTTTCTGCTTGCAAGGTTGCACTCGTATTGAATTTTTCCAGAGTGAGTTAAATATCTTCATTCAATTAAATAGTCCCACTGAGGTCAATGGCCATATTTTCAAAAGACCTCAGGTCTCATATAGGCATTAACATGAATTGTTTAAATTTTTCAAAGTACTCATGGAGCCAAAATTTACAATGATCTTCTCAGTGGAACTAGAGGCTTTTTGATAATCATGACTTAATCCCAATTTTTACATCACTTTGTTCTATACACTAACTCTTCCAGAGTATTTTATATAATCCTAAATTTTGACTTGATAGGTATGTGCAAGACCACAAAATTAGTCTTGAACCATGTGCTTTATTCCCTTTTTCAAATACAAAATTAGTATACTAAATAAATCTGACTCCAAACTGCTGATTTTTTAGTCTTTCTTCTTAACTTTATGAGTGACCACTTACTCTCTACTTATGGTTAAAGCGTATAGCTATAGCCAGTTGGCTGCAAGCTCTTTTTAACTTTAGTTCATCTGATGATAACTGCTACTACAGTTTCCTAAATATGCAATTATTTTCTTAATGTTGAGCATGTATTTATACCAATCACACAAAAGGAAGCATCAAGAGCTAGCAGAGGCAAAATCCACCTGCTCCTAATGACGTTATTTTCTATCAAATAAAGGAATTTGATAAGACTGGATCCAGATCCCGGCATATTTCATTTGATTCACATGATTATTTGTACAATGTTTCTTTTTAAAAATCAGTTATGGTTAATTATAATTTAGGAAGCAGAGGCAGTTGCTTTTGGGCTTAAAGAAACAAAAGCACTTGACTGTTAAATTTCAGTGGCTGCTCACTGTGAACTTCATGTTGATCTGTCAATATATTATTCCAGGGGCTTTTCCTTGAGCCATAGAAAAGGGATTTTTATGTAAAAGTACAACAAAAAACTAAACAACACTGATCGAGTTCAGGTTGAGCAAGCGCTCCAGTTCAGATAGTTCAGCTTCAGTGAAGCCAAATATTTGCTGTGATGTTACACTGCAACAAAGCACAGCAAATTCGTAACATAAATGTCACTAAGTAGTTTCAAGGAATGTCAATCACTTCCCTGAAGCTGGAATCAAAATGTCCAATTGTCCCACAGACAAAGGACTTGGGATTTGTATTCTGCCAAAACTTCCCAGGAGCTCAGAGGCCAGAACAGGGTTGTGCTGGGGAACATGCCAGGAAGAAATCTATGTTTACAGATCCAGATACTTCAGAATTGTGTTTGGCCCAAATTTTCAGGACAGATTCTCCAAAGCACTGTAATTGGAGGAGAGAAATCCAGTATAATTTTTCATGGTTCACCTGCTTCATTCAAAGTCTTTTCACTCTCAAAATGAGAAAAAATAATTATCTTAGCATCTTGTATAACATTGTGGCACATTATTTATCAAGTTGTACAGCAGCTTGGGTTCGCATTTTACAAACTGAACATCTAAGACTACTAGTTTGCATGAGTTTAAGCCTTGATCTATACCTGTATTACATGCTGTGTCCAGTTTGTTCACCTACAAATAGTTTTTGTGTTATTTGAGCTGGGAAGACAAAAATGGTCAGAAAATGAAGAAAGCCACATCAACCCCTTGAGTACTTTTAGGAAGAGAACCTAGGATGCTGTATGGCTTTCTAAACACAGATGAACTTTGATCATATGCATTGTTGCAGACAATATCTTCAAAGGACTGAGTGAATATCAGCTGTCACATTGTAATATCATCCTGTGAAGTAGTTAAATAACATTGTCATCTTTTTTTAGCTGAGGAAATGGAAATAGAGATAAACAGTTTATAGGTTCATGGTTTTCTATAAAAAGCCATGGAGTTCAAATCACAGAGAATGTGGATATTGTGCCCACATTCTCTTTATTAGAAAAAATCATCATAAAAGTAATATTTTTCCATCATTTACAGCTTCTCCCTGGTTTGCTGCACATGAATCCAAACAAGGTCTCAAAATAAGAATTCCAAAGCACGCACAAGAAGCAGATAGCATCTGACAAATGAATTATACTTACATATTTATTTGACCTTGGTAATAACTCTGGCCATTTAAATGGCTTAAACTTCAAGGCAATAGTAACATGCCTTGACTGATTACAGCTGTGGATATATAAAGGGTTAACATAGAAATGCAGTAAATTGTATCAATCCTTCATTGTGATGTTAAATAATACATCAGACAAGAATCAATACATATCAATATATTATAATGCATTTTTATAGAGAAATCATTTATTTTTCTTCTAACAGGGACATTTTCATTTTGGCAAGACAGCCAAGAATCTGCAGAAGAATATATGCAGAGGATAACCAGTCAAGGCAATGACACTTTAATATTTTCTCTCTTCATCTAACCTAGTGTATCCGAATGAAAGATTTGTCTGTAGCATTTAGCATTGCTCAAAGCCCTGGAAATTGTGTATAGTGACTTTGAACAGAGATACCCTCTAGTGGTTACATTTTCAATACAAAATGGATGTCATTTGCTCCTCAGAATGGAGTATTTACTTAAGAGCTAAAGAGATGAAAAGAGCATTCTCTCTTTTCCTTTGCCTCTGTATCAGCAAAGGGAAATAACCTTGGGTTTCTCTGATCTCTGACAAGTTAATTGCATTCCTTCTTTATCACTTCAAGTACAACACTGGGAAGCTTCATAGTCTCTTGGCCCTGCTCTGGACAGATATGACAAAACTTAGTCTCCTGAAATAGATGTATAATCACCTTTTGGCCTGTTTTCAGTGAAAATATTTTTGTCTTCATTTCCTTCAATGTGAATACAGAGTGGATTGGATATAAATTACTGCAGAAATGCTTTCTACAGTTGGAGCAAAGGGCTTACATCCAGGGCACTGGATTTTGCTCCCAGGTCTGTCACTGAATTTTGCCTGTGACCAGACATTTAAACTTTGTGTGCCTCAGTTGGAAATAGGTGTAATAATGATTGCTTCACTTGCAGCATTTTGCCAAGCATTAATTATGTTTTGTCAGGCAGAAATCAGTTATTTGTTTATTCGTCAAGTTTGAGGGGAAGAAATAAAAATATGGGGTAATGAAAAGAGGGAATTTTTGTGATAGGAATGGAACCAAAAATACCAGCCAGGCATCTTTGTACAGAGCAAACAATAACAAAAATATGACAGCTCAGCCTCCTGTCTGGGGAAGGACAGGAGTCCTTTCTCTAGTATAACCTATAGCAGATTATATACTAGTTATAGATCAGGTAATAACAAAAAAAAAATGGATTTAAGCCTATTTTAAAAGTGTAAGAACTATGTTTGGAAGAATTATTTCTGAATTTTTATCTTGGCCATCCTATTGATAAGTGCAAATGTTTGTTTGACCTGTAACCATGCATTCTGCATGGACTATGTGTGCCTGTTTATTGTCAAGTATAGTTACCTACCAAACTGAGACATGAGGAATCAAAAGGAACTAATATTAATATGATGTTTAGTGATTCTTTGATATGTGCTCTTATGAGTGAAAAAAAACAGTCCTTAAACAGATAAGCTCAATTCCACCTCGAAAACTCTTCTAATACTCTGTTCCAGAATAGTTCCCATACACAGTATTTCAGAAAAAAAGTAGAAGGCAAACCACGGTGAAGCCCCATGCTTCTTTAGCTCACACTTCTCAAAAAACAAGGCCATTGTCTGTGTGTGTGCATACATATAAAGTACATACAGAAAATGTATCAGGACAGGTAAGTTTGCACTAGCAAACAAGAAAGACTAAGTATGAGTTGACATACTGAGTTTTGCATCTGTGCTTTACAAAACTAACTTCCCTGCATTTCTCCCTGATGTTAATCCTGTCTTAATGTGTACAAATGAGCAAGTGGCCGTAGTTTGGAGGTACAAAACTGTAGGAGGTACAAAACTGTAGGAGATACAAAACTGTTTTCAGTCAAGAAGGTGATAACCTCCATAAGAGATCTGAGTGTGTTATGTTTTAGCCACCACAGATAAATCTGTTTGATGTCAGTAATTATATTGTCCTTGATGGTAGAAAGTACTGTTCACTGTTTTACAGTTGTCTGAAGTGTGTTCTGCAAAATGGTGTGTTCTGTATATCTTCAGCTTTTTAGAGTCTTCCATTTCATTCTTCATGTCCATCAGGTTCCTGAAGAACATCAATCAGAGTGAGAACCACTTCCATTATAGCAGACCTACTCTAGGTAAAATACACCATTACAAAAACTACTTTACATTAATTGTGCAATAAAGTAAGATTGTTATTCATATTTTTATGGAATATTGGAGCTGACCTCTGCTTTATGAGGCAATGTGGAAGGTAGGTATAGAAGGATCAGTGAATGCTGTCATATGTCCACTCCATGAGCACTAAACCAACTGGCATAAACCAGCATCAGTCCAGAAGCCATATGAGTGTGTTGCTAAGCCTACACTAATAAGGCCTACCGAGAGGCTACAGAGTTGGCATGCAGCTTATACTTTCTTTCAACACATGAATCAAGCTTTTTCTGCTATGGTTTAAAATCCTCCAAACTGATAAATGTAACCGTTAAAGTAGTTTTCTAAGCGGCAAATATGCATTTGAGACTCCAGGCAGAGGTTCTGGCATAGGAAAGACAAGCTGTAACTCCTGTTGCAATGACTGTTTTTGAGGGAGTTGCTATAGCAGCCCTCGCCTAGGCAGCCTCTTCTCATCCCCACTCTACCTATGGGTCTCACATCTTTCCCCCTCCTAATCTAAATCAAACTTTTTTGTCTGGCCAAATGTTGGCTTAGCCGTCAGTTGCTGGGTTTAGATTTAGGATTAGGGTGTGGGTTGTGAGAGAGAAAGCCAAGAGCTCCAGCTGGAGTGGGGCATGAAAGGGGCTCCCAAAAGACATTTCACTTTGCAGCCAGCCCCTTCCTTTGGCATGCCCTTTTCAGGTCTGATCCAGCTGGTGCTCTAGGATTTCTATTGCTGTCAACTGTAACCCTACCTCTAACCTGAATTCTTACCCTAGAGCTAAAGATACAGAATTTAAGTCTGCAGTTCTTGCACAAATGGTTTGATCACCAGGCCATGCAGTGGATGATGATAGTACCAGCCTTCTCTTCTCCAATAGCTCCATTTTTATACATTTCTGAGGTGGTCAGACCTCTCAAAGGGATAGGTGTCAATGCCTATCCTGAAGTCAGAATTTGGGCTCTGGATCTTATGAAAACAGAAATTCCTCTTGCTCTTGGATTAAATGAAGTTTTCCCCAGTTTTTTTTATGCTATTTTAGGCTTTCCCCACTTCGGACATGTGAGGGTAGAGGGTGGATGGGGAGCACAGATCACACTGTGACACAGTGACAGATGTCTTCCTATGCACCTCAAGGGAAGCCAAGGTCCATAATCCAGCATTTGGAATCCTGTTGCAGGTGCTCAATACTTGGTTGTGTGCAAGTAGATAAGCCTGTTATAGGAATCCAGGGCCCTTGTGAATTTATTCCCCGATGAGACTGCATGATTCATTTGTCCCTGCCCATGGCAGGGGTTTTGGAACAAGATGATCTTTCAAGTCCCTTCCAACCCATACCATTCCATGATTCTATGATTCCTTTCAGATAGGACACCTGAATTACCTTCTTGTAGCCACTGCTGGCATCACTGACATTGAAAACCGTGGTTGAGATTCCAAAGTGTGGCTTTAGTAATGAAAAATTCCCAGTTTCATTTTGTATTCCCAGGTAGCAATTTACTAACTAGTTCTTTAATATATTAAGACCTTAACTCTGACATGTATTATCTTGAGCTACATTTCTTCACTTTATTTTTTTCTTTCTATTTTTTTTGGTATAAGAACCCATTTCTCTTTAATCATAATTATTCCAAATTTTTGACAAAATTATTCCTTGCAAAAAGTATTTTCTTATACAAGCCTTTTAAACTTGATTCATTTAACAATTGTGATATTAAAACTCTGGCTGGGTAGTTCAGTGTTGCTATTGCATAGGGAACATACTCAGTCATTTTATTACTGAGATGTGCCTGGAAAAGAGGACTTTAGGAAAATGTAATTAATTGCACACTTTAAAGGTCAGCATTAATAAAAATCAACATGTAGATTATTAAGCCCATAGAGAAAATAATTAGTGATACTTTCAGGTGTTACTAAAATCAAATATACTAAAATGCAAGAATAATGCAGTTTATCTGAAATATACAGCAGATTCCTCGTCCCCTGTGACAGAGGAAAGACCTTCAGAACTTAATTGGCTACCTCACAACTTGAATTATGAGGTGATAGGGAAAAGTTACTTCATAAATTTTAGTCATTGTAGTTGCTCACCAGTATCCTTCAATGTTTCATGAAAATAATCAAATTTTCCAGGGTTATTATGAAGCTTCTTTTATTCCCAGAAAGAAATATGAGTTTTGGGAAACTTTTCCATTCTTTCCATTTCTTTTTTTTTCCCCACTTGTCATCATGAAAGTGTTGCTAGAAGACATTAATACAGTAATAGTGCAGGAAATGGCAGAAACATCATTAGTACCTACCTTATGTATTAAGATGGAACTCAAAATTGCTAATTATTCCCAATCAAAATCTTTTTAAAAATTAATCTCCTCATTTTCCCACTGTCTTGTAAATTTCAGGTCTACCTGCCCAATCTTTCTCCCTTTCTTTTATTCTGTAATGGAAATAAGCTGTTGGATGTATATGGTTGATTTAATTTATTGTTGATTCAGAGTAATAATCTCATACACTTAATCTGTGAGTAGTCCCAGAAGTCAAAATGTAAGGATTTTAGGTATAGCAAAGATTTCCAAAGAAACAGAATCCCGAAATATATTGGCCCTGATATATATTTACATAAAGGCCCCTTTACACATTCTGGCAGCAGAAAGGAACCCTAACATGTATTTAAATAAAATTTATGCCCATTGTAGGATTTTTTATGCTGCCAGAATTGTGTAAATGAAAATCAGGTCCATTACACTGGGATTGAATCTTTTTTTTTTTCTAGAACTGTTGCTCTGTATGTATGAAAAAGCATTTCTTTGTATCTTTGTAAGTCCTACACTATCCTATCCAAAGACATTAATCGATATTCCAACAACACAAAATTAGGTTTTAAAAGGAAAATAATTTTTGGAGTTATGAAAAGTAAATTAGGATTATTCTGTTTTAAATACAATAAAAGATGGGTGCATTTTATGAAATTCAATTAGAATGCCTTGCTTGGTTTTTCTTTTAGTAGTCTGAGAAGCTGCGATGGGGCATGCTAAATATCAGAGAGATTGGTTTTGGAGCAGGAGGCAAAAGGGATCGACTGAAAGATGGCTGGCAGAAAACCAAACCTGTTAACATTCTTAACTGTAGAGCAGTTATAGCTGTTTCACAATGAAAATGAAAAACAGAATGAGTCATGTTAAGTATCATGCGTAGGATGGGTGTTCATTTCTCTTGAAGAAAATGTCTTATGGCGGCAAATTTTTAAGGACTCTTTTTAGATTTGCTTTGATAGGACATGCTTGAAACTACGTTGAAGTGAGACATCCAGTGAATTTCTTTCAAACTGCAGTACCTCTAGCACTTGCAGACCAATTAATAGCATTGCAGACAAGTGATAGCATTTGTTTGATTACAGCCCAGTTCCTGGGCAGGATGCACATAACCCTAGTTCAAGGATTTGCATTGTCTCCCTGAGAGTCCTTTCTCTAGACCTCTCACCTGCCACTCCAGCCTTGGCCTTTTCCCATTTTACATTTGTTTTTCCTTACTTTTATGCCAAGATTCCAATAAATTCCAGCCTTTTTCTCTGCAATAAACCCCACTTGTTTTCATTCCCAGCAGAACTCGAAGCCACATCGAGAAACATTTTTTTTCTGAATTAATTTGTCACTAAATGCAGCAAGTTCCAAGTCTATATTGTCCTGAAATTTCTCTGTTGTTGTTTGAAACTATAGGAATGGAAATTCTTCAGTGCTCCTCAGCAGTGTGCTCAGACTTTGTGATTACTTCAAACTCCCAGAGCACTGGCAAAAGCAGTAGCTCCTGTTGGTAACCTTGATTTGTACCCCTGCTGGAAAGAGCTCAAAATCCTGACTCCGCCCTGTCTCCCTTTTTTATCCATTCTTCCTCTCTTAACTTTTGCTTTCCCTTGATAGTCTGTTATTCCCAAGACCCTGTGGTTGTACTACATAGCTAGCAGACTGTCTGTTCTGACAAGGACTCCTTTGGGACAACTCACTGCCCATGAACATCAGCCCAATTTGGACAAAAAGAAAAGTTTTCTCCAGCCACTGAAGTGGAGAATATAGTTTCCTGGATTCAGGTATAATGACAGTGAGTACATGGGCTTTTTAACCTGTTGGTGTCTTGTGTTCATCTATTTGACCAGCCAAAGATGCAATAAAATTTAGATTCTTAATCCCATTATCCTACTTGGATTTTCTTCTGACACTATTATTAGAGGTCTCACAGCACTGAGTGAAAAATAGATACTGCCAATTATCATGAAAAGAATGTGGAAACTTTGCCTCTTAATACAAATGATTCTTATCTTCACAGAAAGAGACTCACAGAGAAAAAATGCTGAAATGTCTTGGAGGAAGGCCAAAAAGGCAGTGTAAGGTGGAAGAAAATGATTAATAGTCAGACCAAGAGCAAAATATTCAGATATAGTTATCAAAAAGTGGTAGTTTTATGTGTACATGTAAATCAAAAATAGCTAAAATGTAGAATCCTCTTACTCTATAGTATGAGATTTCACTATGTTCACCTCTCTCCCTTTGATCATATGTACAAAATATTTCTTTCCTCTACCTGACCTCTAAATATTTCTTCAGGCTGCTTGAACTGTATTCCATTTTAATCACCAACTTGATTCAAACCCACAATACCGTAAGAGCCATTTAACATGTGATACAGTTGTTGCAAATGAGTGAGTAGTTGTCAGATGTTTTGAATGACTGAAAGTTCACAGGTCATATCCACAATTGCAATTCTCCCGTTTTCTGAAAGAACTGGTAAAGACCTAGAATTGAGTGGCTGAGGAGCATGAGTTCACATGTTGCTTTGACATGGTTTGCAAGTTTCTGAAACTAAGTTATATGTTTTAGATAAGCTGGTACTGCTCTTACTATACGTTTTTGTAGAAGAAAAACTTCCTGATAGACTTCCTTATACTTTAGTTTTAGTTATTGTGGAAATCCAGCAAAACAATTGTCTAGCTTATTAAATATTACATAAGTAGGGTCTGTGTGCATAAGAATGTTGACTGATGGGTGAAAGTGGGATTTTTACTATTGATTAGCTCAAAAATTGGCCCTAGGATACCTGACTCTTTTTTTTCCAGTGCATTTTAGAATGCTTTTCTGAATGGTCTTGTATTATTCTCGCTTTTGCATGGGCAAAACTGAGGCACATATAAGATAATCCATTGCTCTCTCAGTCACTTGGGAGCTTCAGAGATCTGCTCATTGGCACACTGTTGTGCTAAGCACATCTCAGAGCAGAAGTGAGAGACACAGCCATAGAGACAACTAATAGATTCAGCCAGAATAAGGAGCATGAAGAAACAGTGAGACTATTGATTAACACGGTGGGTGGTTTTCACTGATAGTGGCAGCCTGAGCTTTAAAGTTTCTTAGAGGCATCACAGTACAAAATAGGTTCAAGTGTGCTATAAGTGGGAGCATGCTGAAGTCATTTTGTGAATCTTTATAGAGAATACTTTCTAAATATGAAGAAAAGATGAAAGCATCTAATGAAAATGTGAAGAGGGGACACTGAAGGTGGACCCAAGGTCAGCCGGGTGCAGATAGTTGCAAAGAGAGAGATGGTCGAGTCTGCAGATTCTTTCCTTGCTTCAAATCCATCCAGCCACATAGAATCATAGAATCAGAATTGTCTAGGTTGGAAGGGACGTTTGAGGTCATCAAGTCCAACCATCAACCTAACACTGGCAGAAACTGTCACTAAACCATGTCCCTAAACACCACATCTACTCATCTTTTAAATACCTCCAGGGTTGACGAGTCTACCACTTCCCTGGGCAGCCTGTTCCAAGGCTTGACAACCCTTTCAGTGAAGAAATTTTTCCCAGTATCTAGCCTAAACCTCCCCTGGCACAACTTGAGGCCATTTCCTCTTGTCCTATAGCTACTTACTTGGGAGAAGAGACTGAGACCCACCTCTCTACAACCTCCTTTCAGGGAGTTGTAGAGAGCAATAAGGCCTCCCCTCAGCCTCCTTTTCTCCAGGCTGAACAACCCCAGTTCCCTCAGCTGCTCCTCATAAGACTTGTGCTCCAGACCCCTCACCAGGTTCATCGCCCTTCTCTGGACACGCTCCAGAATCTCAATGTCTTTCTTGTAGTGAGGGGCCCAAAACTGGACACCTTAACAATTCAGTGATTCTATGATTCTAAACAGAAGTGGATAGAGAAACTACATAGCAGTTTAGATTCTAAGGCTTTCACTCTTTTGGCAAGTACTGCCAGGCTTGCAGTTCCCAGGGAGAGCCTGGGAATCTATACAGACAGGAGGAAGATGAGGGGGGGACTCCTACATGCAGGATCGAGATGGTTAATCTGGCTCACTGTGCCAAACTTGAAACTGATGAATTTAGAGCCCTCTTAGCCTGCTTTTGGAGACTTGAACGTTCACTAGCTCCTACTACATATGCGCTATTTTACTGGGGCAAAGACTTTTTCTGATATTGAGCAGAACAAGAAATCAGATCCCTTATGACAATGTTTATATATTTCCTACAAGGCTCATTTTCCCTTGTAAAATGCACATCTCATTTTCCCTGATGAATGACATCACAGGCCTTCAAAAACATCTTTCTTTTACTATAGTCCAGGTGTAGTTATTCACCTGAATCAATATATCTAACACCATTAATTGAAATAAATCTATAAATCTCGAACAGCTGCAGTTTTTTTGGGAAAAAATGGTTTATGGACACAGATCTATTGTCACCCCCCGCACAGTCACATTTTCACCTGCACATATAAACACACAGACACTCATCATATGCGACTCTAGCCATTCTCAATGGCGTTCATTCCACTTTAAACCACCTGTCAAAACAGCCATTTAATTAGGTTAAGCTGTCTGGCTTTGTGAAAAGGTTTTACTGTACTCTGTTGTCCTTGCTATAAAATTAATAGTTTGACCAACTTCTGAGGGGACACGTTTTTGCACTTGTGAAAGTCAAATTAAAGCCACCTTTGCCAGGCAGGATAAAAAAAAAATATATCTCGGTGTCTGAAACTTTGAAAGCAACACTTCATTTATTATAATCTTTTTCTAGTGCCAAAGTACAAATTATGTAAAGATATGTAACTACAGCTGCAAAGAAGCCAAGACTGTAACATGTAGCACATGTCACCCTTGCAGTCGGTGGGGCAGTTGCAAGATGATGAAGCCATCAAAGGACTTGCACTTTATTCCGCACAACCTATTTGTTATCCAAGCCACCAAGGAAGAAGGAGAGCCTCTTCACTTTGCTGTGATCTCTCTCACACCTGGGTAAGTCTCAGTCCTGTGGCTGTCAAGGTAACTTGGTGCTGGCCTCGTGAATCACAAACTCCCTGAATACCAGTTTAGCTGGGAGCTGGAAATACTCTGGTGATACTGATCTGTCAGAATAATCTTTTTTGTCAAGTGACAGCACTCAAAAATCGTGTCTAAGAAAAGGGGAGTGTTGTTAGGTTGTGGTAATGTCCTGGTAACTCCTAAGGAACACAGGCTCCTGCCTGCAGAGAGAGGCTTATTTCAGCGGAAGCAAAAATGTCCTAATTCCCACATCATTGATTCTGCCTTGATCTGTCTGATTTCCTTCAGACTTGTAAGGTTCTTAAATATAATTGGAGAAAAGCTTCCATTTATTATGGTAGTTAATACTGATGTCACTTGCTAATACTCTTATTGCAGCACTATGCTGAAGGTCTATTTAGTATGCGGGCCAGGTTCTATAAACTTATTAAAAAATTAACATGATCCCTGAGGCTCTTACAATCTAATTAAGACACACTTATGAAAGAGATAATCAAGTAAAGCTTACCTGACAGTGCATATGCGGGTTTTTAAATTTTATTTTAGCTTTTTACTAACTGGTTGCTTATATGTGTTGACTGGTAAGATTTTTGCCAATTTGTTTTTATTTTATAGTAACTGTGTGGTAAGAATTTTATTTTATCTGAATGATAGCAGACCCTTAAAAAACAAAGAAGGAAATATTATAATTAACAATAATTCGTCTTCTGATAGTTACTCATTGGGTTTTTTTAACTGTTGGTTTGGTTGAATACTCACAGCAGAGTGGGATACTTGGGATAAAGCAAATTAACTGCATTTTATCAACAACAAATTTCAAACTTCCAGTGCTCTCAAACGCTCGCGTCTGCACACAGAAAGACTATGCTAAGGTGTACCTATCCTACAGCTACAGTAATATATAACTCGGGTCAGGTTCCAAATATACCTGAAGAGCTTAACATATGAAAGCTTGAATTATAACTTCTACTTGAACTTAAATATTGTCCAACTTCAGTACAGCTGTGAAATAAGCTATTTCTGATCAAACTTCTCCTGATTCTCTGGATACGGTTTCACTGGGACCCTTAATTTTTATTCTTCAGTGTAAGCCAGTCTCAAACTGTGGTTTGGAATCTACCTTTCAAAGTCAACAGAAACTGGTTCTGAACAAGTGAACAAGCCATGAACGTTTTATTCATTCTTTTTAAAAACTAAAATGGAACAGTTTTTATTTCTGCTAGCTTTCCCTCCAAGCTTCCTTCTCTTTATTTTTCTTTGTTATTGCTGTTTTCTGTAAATTTGTATGAGATAAGTGAAGTATGTCTTTACTTTCCAGGCTCATATTACACTTCCATATGTGGCTTTCATAAAGGCTTTCTGGCTCTACGATGCTGCTTTAGCTGAGTAGAAGCTGTGGTTTACCAAGAATGCTCTCTGGAATGCGCAATCAGTGGTAACTCTGCAGTTTCTGTGTACCTACCAGTTCTTTTTCTGATAACCAGAAAATGGCACACAAATATTTTTATTTTTTTTTATGCAATAAATAAATAAATGACATCTATTTAGCTGCTGTCAGTTTTCTGGATTCACATGAACTTCTACTGCACCAAGTTGATCTCATTGCTGTAGGTCTTTACTTGTTTTATTTGTTGTACAATGGCTGAACCCTTTCTGCTTTGCAGTGTTGTTTGTAGACTGCTGTGCTAGGACTTCTCACTTGTTGTTTTTTTGTTTATTTTTAAGATGTTAATATTATTCAGTTTGATACAATATTTAATAGGGACTCGCAGAAAAAAAAATAATCATGCTCTCCCCCCACACCCCCTGCCATGCTCCTAAGAATATACTACCACAGTTTACCCCTGTGTCAGTTCTGATGATCATGCAGTTACAGAACAAGTTGATTTGGTGAGTTAATTTGATAGAAAGACAAGTACCAAAATTATTCTGGTACTTTTGTCTTGAAACATACCCTCAATGGCTTTTGTTCTTGCAAGTCTTTCTAAAATTTCATAATAATCTGTATACCTTTTATGTGGAAGAGATTTCCTGCAGATTTTCCTGCAGCATCATTTCCTGACAGCACAGTGAAAGTGCCAGTTGTGGGTCTCCTTGACCTGACCTGCCAGCATGAGGTACACTGAACATACTGACCACAGTGGAGATGTCCTTCAGTTTGCCGTACTTTCTGCCTTGATCTTTAGTATCCATGTGTGCAGCACCCAAGATTTTTGTTGAACAAGTTTAAACTCAAGACCCTCAAATTGCTAGCCTGGATTCTCCAGGTAGAGAGCTTTTGGACTCCCATACTTAGGTCATATATCTCTTTTTTTACTACTGGAAATCAGAAAACTACAGCTAAACTTTTATTTTCCTGCTACTCTTTTGCTGCACTCTCGTCTCAAAATAAGCAACAAATTTCTAACATTGTCTTACATAAGAGTTCATTTTGCTTTCAGACAAACGTTGGATTTTGGTTAGATTCCCCCTAGAAACTAAGAACTGTGCTGGAAAAAATTAACAAGGCACAAATTTGTTAGGATGCTTTTCCAGTACACTTCATACTCAGCAGCTCAACTCATCACACTGAGAGAGTGACCGAGAACCCATGTCCTAGGGGCATATTATGTTCTGGATTCTCACAGGGACAATGGACTACTGATCTAACGGTGCATGAATACAAGACAGCAATTAGATTTCATACAGCTAAATTTATGAGAGCAAGCACTCTAGCCTGTGCCTGAGCTACAGACTGAAACTCAATTTCCTTGCATCCCCTCTTCACTTGCCGAAACAATCAGCCCAGTGGTGCATAACCTCTTTCATTTTATAAAAATTCTGTGCTGGGTGGTACAATGACTCAATATCTTATTCTTACTATTTTCTTATATCCTGGCAGCTGTTGCACTACTGCTGCTAAAGTTTTAATTTTGTACTGGCTCATGATGTGATTGTTAATGCTTGTTCTTCATCAAAAGTGTAATGGATGTGAACAGTAATTGCATAGAGTTAAAAGGGGTTAATTGGGCACGCAAGCTTCTCTGCAGGTCATCCGCTTGGCTGTAAAATCCAGTGACACTGCAAAAAAGCATCTTCTCAATAAAAATACGATGTCTCTATATAACACACAGCACACTGACATAATTCTGACAGTACTATGCTAAGCCATTATTATTGCCATGCAGATTTTTTTTTTATAAATATCTACAAAGCACTTAATTCATTCTGTTATTGGTCCTTTTTACCTCAGAGAAAAAAGGAGAGGAAAAAAAAGTTTGCTTTCAGAGTATATGACATCTATTTTATAATTCAGTGAATGCAATCCAAAAAAAGACTCTATGTGTCTGTGTGTGCATATGACAAAAAGATGGGGGAAGGAGAGAGGCAGAGTTTCTATGAATTTGTTTGATTATCTGTAGATTCTTTTTTCTATCACATTTCATTCACCTAATTTTCACTTTATAGCTTTGCAGGAAAACAACGATGAGTCTCTGAAAATCATAAGGCACTGAACAAGCACTAGGCACAGTCCAGTATGTATTTATATATATATATCTGTAGCTGCTGCTACCTGAAAAGTTTGAGTGGGCATTCAGCCTATAAAGGCTCCATGTCTTGATAACTCTCAAGTACTGTGACTGATGGCAAAGAGGCAGGTGCCAGCAATCCTCCTCCCAGTACGAATAGCATCATGTTACAAGAGCAACTGACATTAATGGATCTTCTGTGGTACCCCTGTGAGTCAACTACTCACAATGAGAGTGGAAGACTCAGATTCTGACTGAAGTTATATACTAAAATGAAGTTCCATCTTCTGTGTCTCTCTGGAAAGAAAGGATATATTATTTAATGATGCTTAAGGGTTGGAGTGATTTTAAGGCATAATAATACTTCCACTTTTTAGTGCTACAAGAAGTATGTCTACTTTATTAAGCTTATAAACAATGCTACATATGGTTCTTTGGGGAAGAAGGGATGAGAGACTTCTGTATGCATGTGTAAGCAGCTGAGTCCTGTTTGCTTATTCACACATTAATTTTCCCACCTGACAGCCAACTAGATGAAAAAGGTACAGATAATATCCAAAATATCTGCACATACAATGTGACTCAAGCCAATGGATGTACACAGGAGGCAGGACTGCACCCTCTACATGTTAAAAAGGCTTCTAATATAGTTGTAAAAGCTCTGTATTTGGTAATGAATTCTGTGCTAGTATAACTTAACTACCCACTGCAAACTTCTGCTGTTTGATGCTCTTCAGAGGGACAAAACAAGCTGATAACCTAGTTTTTATCACATTTTCAACCAAGTGTTCATAAAAGTTCCTGTCTCTGCTTTTATAAAAAACATCTGCAGAAGGGATTTGAACCAGAATATTCACATTGGCAAAGTTTTATTGATGCAAATTTCTTTAATATAAATAAAGCCTTAGTAACTTGGGACGTTTAGTTCCATCCAAGATAAAATCAGTCAATGTGCTTTTCATGAAGTAATTTAAAATATTTTGAAACAAAAATTTCTAGGCTCATTAACATTACCCACTTATATGACGTGTATATTTTTTGCTTGAGTAAATCATAAAATAAATAATAATTCATTGGAGGAAGCCCTTCTTCCTTCACTGTATGCTAGATTTTATGTTAGCAGGGTTTGGTATATGCATCAGCAGGGAGATACAACTCATAATAGCAGCCAGGATCATTTTACACACTTCCTTTAAGCCAGTACTCTCTGAATATTTTACAAACAATGATTAAAGCTCACAGCCTCATTGGGCTTATAATAAAATATTACCTACCTATCATACAGATGAATAGAATTATGTTTCAGAGAAGAGTGCAGAGTCTGGTCTCTCAAGTCCTGCTGTAAATAAGTCATGCCAAGATAGCTCTGAAGCAATGTTTCAACAGTCCCACTGGGTATAGCTCCTATTGTATTAAGGTGCAAGCCAATGGTCAATAAAGTAGTTAAAAATCTACATTCTCTTATCTGGCTGTAGAAATAATGCACGTCCTTTAAAAATAGATAGAATGTGATTGTGCTGAATGAAAGTAAAGGGACACGGTCAACCTGATATCTAACCAATTACTAAATATGAGCTAAAAGTGGTTCTACAGACATTTACAAGAGCCTGGCTGCTTCCTAGAACTTGCAGAGGGATTATTTGTAGGTAAATCAGATATTTCTGGCAGGTCATAATCCCAGTATTTTTCTGCTCTTACCACTTTGTGGTTCAAAGATTTTAGATATAGAAACTTCCCTTCCCGACAGAGAACAGTCATTCCATCTGGACTTTTACAAGCTTTAAAAAGTAAAAAGATTCCTTGCGTGCTCCTCCCAAGCTGCACGCACACAAAAAGAACTGATACTATCTGGCTGCAGGTAAATATTGTGGTTGGAGGAATAGGGAAAGTAAGGGGAAAAAAGGTGTTTAAAAGTGTTTTCTGTTCTGTTCACCAACCAGAAAAAATCTGCAGGACTGATCCCCTGCAAATAACAGGCTATTCTTTAGTAGTGTCGTGCATATATAGACACATGGCACCTGTCTGAATGTGGGAAGCTGATCTCCTGCTGTGGGTGAAAAACTTCCAACTAACATAATTTTTTTTGTGTGCTACTGCGGGGAAAGTAAATAACTCTAAGAATCTTTCCTTGAAATAAAGTTAGGGTTATAAAGAAAATAATTACCTAGAACTATGCTCAGGTGGTAGTGACATAGAGAAAATGTAATTCTTACATTTGAAGATATAATATTTTAGATATACAATATTTTAGATCTCCTCTTATAACTTCAGCTCAAATCTTTAAAATATTTCTCCTACATACCAAATGAAAAAATTTGTAACAAAAATCATTATTCAGTAAAACAGTCTAGAGGTTAAAATGGGATTAAGATTTTTGGGAGATTAACAGATTTTTTTTTTATTTTTCAGGTACCAAGTGCAAATTCAGAAGAAATATTGAGACATGCTGAAATACATAGAGAAAACACATTTTTCTTTCTGGGCATATTCATCTTCAGTCAAGTGTGGGCAGAGTGACTGGGTTACACCAAGCACTCAGAGGTGCCTCCCAGGGTGTCCAGAACAGGAGAGCACAGAAAAGTCTGCCCTGACATATACATTGACAAATCTCTCTTTCCTTGGAGATGACTAAGGTGAGAAGGGGTGAAGAAGACGAGCTACTGTTACCTTAAAATCTCTGCTTCATTCATATCTGATTATTTATTTATTTTTTAAATTGTGAACTCCCAGTGGATTTACATAGTCCAATCTGACCTGCATATGTAGTGATGCTGACTTGGGCTGTTTACACAGTTAGGTACACAGTAAAACTTGTCTTAAATCCTACCCTTGAGAACCAGAAGATGTGCTGCTTTGCAGAGATGTTCTTTAGGTAAAGGTCAGCTAAAATCCTACTAGAAACCTCAGAGAACCTCTAAAGTAGTTCCTTTAAAGAGGGAGCTGTTTACTGGACATGGGTTTCTTTGTGAAATTTTCACTGTTTTTTTATAAAAGTCAGGGTTTCAGTGAGGTGGACTTTCAGCTGCTCCAAAGCAGACTTCTCTAAGCGGTTATTCTACCTCCAGAGGTGCCTTGAGACAGTAACTCCCTAATGGTACAGGATGGGGTGCCAGTAGGGGGAAGCTATTAGGCTCAAGCACAAGCTTATTTTCAGGTTTAAAAAAGCAGAGCTTCTGAATAAAAGTAAAATTAAAGCTCTCATCACCAGCACAAGAGCAGGAGTCTAAGAGAATAATATGACAATTCCTGTATTTATTGTGTGTGCAATATGGAGAAATAATTGAGCATCAACAGTAGAATGCTGCCTCTAATGCAAAAAAGGTCCACCTCATGTTGTTCCTGGACTTCTAGCTGTGGCATTTGTGCACATTCTCCTGTAGTGTAGGAATCCTAGCAATACATCTTAATGGGACGTCCTAATAATATTTCTCACCGGGACTTAAATGGGAGCAACTTGCTTTGCATTTATGTGAGCCTTATTTCCAGGTTCCAGTAGAGTTGCAAAGCTCTTCAGAGCAAGGGATAACAACTCAATGTGACATTTAAGCAAACTCTGTACCATGCTTCCTTGTACCCTGAGCGGCCAGAGACTAGCCTTTATGCCATTTGTACAGTCTGACTCACTTTTGTCTGCCTTTGAAACCGGTGTCCATAAAATGAAAGATTAATGAGATCATCTGCAGCCATCCCTCACACAAATAACATTCATCCCCTCATCACTCTGCCTCCACAGAAATGACATTTAGCCTGTTTCACACAATGCTGTCTGATATTACAGATCATGCAGGGTCACTTGCCCCAGCCTCCCTATCCTAAAACTCATGTGCCTGCACAAAACTAAGTGAGATTCAGAATCAGCAGGGATTTTTGAAAATCCATTGTCCTGCATAAAGTGCTCAGCCTAAATGGTGAAAAGTCAGAAACAGTCATTGTGCCAATGCCCAGCTCTTAAGCTCTAAAAGACTTAATTTCTGCTTTCCTGTTAACTTGTTAAAACCCATTAAAGCACACTCTTCTACAAGCCACAACAAACCAACAAAATAATTAAGCAAACTAAGTTTCCAAAATTGTTTCCTGACTTTTTAACTCCTTCTTTTTTTTTTTCTGAACAATGATAAAAAATATCATTTCTACATTGGGCATATAAGAAAGTTTTGCAAAAGGCGGGGGGAAGGAAGGGGGGAAAGAAGAAAGGAAGCAAGCAAGGAAGCAAGGAAAGAAGGAAGGAAGGAATGAAAAAAGAGGGAGGGAGGGAGGGAGGGAAGAAGGGAAGAACAGAGGAAGGGAGGGATGAAGAGGGAGACAGAGGAAGGAAGGAGGGGAAAAAGATGGACAGCAAGAGAAAAAGAGAGAAAGAGAAACGAAGGGAACGGGAATTGTCTAACATGCATCTGCACACAAAGTGCATTTTGTAAAGTACAGAAAACTGGGTCCTACATACCCAGTGAACTCATGTATTAAGTGATTTATGTTAAAGAAGAAGTTTTATCCAGCTATATATTCTCATAGACTGTTTATTTTAGTTATGAAGGAAACTAGAAATCTGAAAGTCATAACTCATATAGCTCCTTTTTCCTTAATTAACTATTTAACTAAAAACCATCTGGTAACCTGCCATATGCAATCAGCTCATTCTTCAGATTTTCATTGCAAATTCCTTGTTGTTATGATATCCAAAAGACCCTTGTTATAGGGGGAAAGGAAATTAATCCATGTCCCACTGTTCCTCGCTGCATAAAACTAAATCCTGTGCTTCTTCCTCCCTCCTCTGGGAATTTCTGTAGTGCAAGACAGAGCATGCATTAAAGCAGAGATGTTTTAATGGATCATTAGCTTCTTACTAGAGGCTTCAACAAAGGAAATATTCTGCTGTGGTCACTGTGCTGTGAGCACAAAATATATTAAGGGATATGATACAGATGTTTTTATATCCAAGTCATTCTGTGTCCCTACAAAATTTAATGCAGAGAAGCTTAAACTGAGAAGCTAGAAAGGGACTAATTTAAGGGACCTGGTATTTAGAGCTTTTGCCTTGGTTAAGGACAGCAGGAAGCTCAGGTTCCAGCCATAATTCAGATCATAAAAGTGATTTAGGGTCCCCTCTGATTACCAGGTGTTCTTCTACAGTAACTGTCCTACAGTTTTTGCACGTACTCTCTCTCTCTCTTTCTCTTTGTTCTTTGAAAACAGAGTAAATAAAAATGGCTTGTCCTAATGAATAACTTGCAATATTCCAAACCAGTTATCGTCATACAACAGTCAAGCCATATCTCATTCACCACTATCTATACGACTCTCAGCATCAGTACCATCACACTGAGTCATTGTCATCATTGGACTGAGATGGGGAAATGCCATATTTAGCATTCCAGACATGGAGACAGCTGACGTAACTTGCCTAAAAGTATTTGGGAAGGAACAGGAATCAAAAGCATCTTGAGTCAATTTCTGGACATCTAATTATCGGGGATATTCTTTACAAATGATAACACCAGCTAAAACAAAGCAGAGGATGAAAATAATCCTGTTTGTTTGTTTGTTTGTTTGTTTCCAAGCAGAATGTTTAGCTGTTTTGTACACTGAATGCAGGAATTGAACACTGCAGCTCTTGGCAAGTCTGCAGAGCTCTGTCTTCTTTCTTCCTCACATATGTTCCTTTGCCCTGTTTGAAAGAAGCAGTTGACATACTGAATCAAATAAAAATCCATAGATAGTTATTCCAGGCAAAATAGACAAATAAGAGAAGGGAGGAGGGAACACCATAATAAGCAGACAAACAACTTAACTCTAAGTATTTAGATTCAAAACCTTATTTCTCTGTCTGCATGTGCATGTGACAGACAATAAAGCAAATATAAAGAAGGGACAGTGGTGAGAAAGTAAGCTGCAAATTTGTAAATGAGGTGACTGGATATTAGAATAGAGAGAAAGTAATGATAAAGCTTTGGGTGGGGCAGTCTCATCGTTAAAGAATCTCATTTCTCTTTCATCTCAGCTTCTGTTATAAAACCCAGTGAAATGGATCTTGGAAATTTTAAAGCCGATTGCCGAATTGGTTTGGGGAAGATGAATACTGTTATTGCTGCTCGCTCTCCCGTACTCTGTCTTGCTCACTCACTGAGTCTGTATTTGGAACACAAGAAAAACATTTCTCAGCTAGCATGAGATTATATTTTTTACTAGCATTTGACATTTCCATGGCCTGTGATCACAGTGGAATTTTCTCCATAAAGTGATATCATCTCCACATGACTTAAGCAGAGCTGAAAATGAGGCTCAAGAAGAAAACAAGCTAAACATACCTGACCACAGGCTTGTATCAGGAAGGGAGGTGACCTGAGACCACCAAGAAAGGGGAGCAGGTGAAAGGCAAAAAAAAGACTCCCACTTGGAGTATAAATGACTTGGTTTACATTCTTTTAAATAGTTTGTGTGACCTCTAGTGGCCTTTGCTGCCTTCTGTGTCCCTGTGCCTTCAATTTGCAGAAGTCACCTGGACCTACTGATGCTGCAGTATACTTACACGGATGTTAGCTACTGCTAGGTTTCTGTTGAGGAAGCACAAGTCAGCCAGGGGTTACGGGTATGCATTTCCACACATTTTCCTTAAATAAACACAGGAAAAAAATATTTTTAATTGAAAGAAACATGGCATCTTCCCCTTCACCCCAGACAGTATCACCCAAGACAGACAGAATCACAGAATGGTTGAGGTTGGCCTAGTCCAAAGCCCTGCTCAAAGCAGGGTCACCCAGGGAAGGTTGCTCAGGTCTCTGTCCGGTTGGGTCTTGAATACGGAGACTCCACAGCCTCTCTGTACAATATGTTCTCTTGCTCAGTCACCCTCATAGGAAAAACCTCCTTTTTTTAATGTTTAAATGGAGCTTTTTGTATTTGAATTTGTGCTGATTGCTTCTTGTTCTCGCATTGGATTCCAATGACAAGACCTAATGCATTTTTTTTTAAAGAATGTGAAGAACATATGATACTTACAGTAGAGACAGATTAAAATGAAAGATGTAAAAACCCTCCCCCAACACACATATTTTTGCAGGGTGGATTTTTCCTCCTTTCTTTCTCTCACTCCAGCAGTTTCCAGGCCTCTGAGCTGCAGCACACTCGATACAGTCCTCACTCTGTGTTTGTTTGACTTGGCTACATATTTGCTTCCTACTGCTCTCAGGAGCCTCCTCTTCTCTGCTCCTGCTGGATGTTAGCAGCGTGCCTCTTCTCTCAGTCCCTGCTGATCCCTCATACACTCTGTGGCATCCCTCACTTCCACAGGCACTCCTGCTCTTTAAAAGGCATAAGCTTCCCTTCCATCTCCAAAAGGTATCCAGAATTTTACAGCAAGGAGAAGTCAAACAGGTGACCTTCCCTGCTGTACAGTCACATTTTTTAATGGAACATAATATAAATAACGTACTGCAGGAGAAGAACAAATAACAGGTTTGCTGACTGTTAGGTAGAGTTGGTAAACATTCCTGCTAGCTTTCCAGTATGCTACTGTGCTTAGATTAAGCTGGGAATTTTTCCAAAACTCCCAGTGAAAAAGATGTATTAATCCAAATCAGAACAGTTTCTTTCACAGGGTTAGTAGTGCATTATGTTGCGAGCAGCAGATGGTGGGAGTACTTGTAAAGTAAGGTGCACACAGACAGATGATGTAATGAAGGTATATTCATCATTGCTTGCCCTGGAATAATTTTATATTATAATTTAGATGTTAATAGATTTAGCTTTGTAGCTCTTTTACACTGCATGTCACTGTCTTGTCCCTTTTTTACAGACAAGGAATCCAGTCAAAGATAATATTAAAGATCATTATACAGTATCCCATCAATACATTGTCATACATAATAATCCTAGATTTTATACTACAGTAACAGTTTGAGTGACTTAGCTAAACAAACATAGGAAATATGTAATAGAAACAGAACAATATTGCAGCATTTTTATTTTTATTTTTTTTAGTACTTTTTATGTTGTTTTTAACCACAGGGTCTGTTTCTGCTAATGAAAAAATGAAACATTTAATCTCCCAAGGTACATCACTATGTCATCAACCTTTATTGACTTTAAATAATGAGGATGACTGTGAGAGTAGGATCACATTAAACATCATCAGAAAAGCTTAGGTGAATTTGGTTTTCACATATGTATGAGCAGGAACATTTCCTGTACCCAACAGCATATCTGAAAGTAGGAAGTCTTTTGCAATCACAGAAAAGTTATGTTAAAACAATCAAAGAAATGAGAAAACAACATAACATTCATTGTAATCATCAAAATATATTTCAAGTCACCAGTCGTTGAGCTAGCCTGGACATTTTTCAACCTCAAGGGATATTAGTTTTGACCCTTTTGGTCTTTTGATTTAATAATTTTACAGTGCGATTGAATTCTAATATTCGGGTGCCTGGGAAGAGATGGCTGGTGCTGAGCTGGTATTGCTCAGGCTGAACAGATGGGATACGTTGTGTCTGGGAAGAAGAAGTTGGTATTGTTAGTTGTGTTTGTATTCTGTTGCAATTAAATAACACAGTAAATACAAACACCTATTTTTTTTTGTTTTCTGATGTGTTTTTTTCCTAAAAAAAGAGGTGATTCCTCACCTGTTTGTGAGAGATAAGCTATAATGTACAGTTTTTATCTCTGCTCACCAATAAAGATGTTGTATAAATGATATCGCTGTCATAAGGTAAGCAAAGATAATAGACCTGATTTGTATGCAGCATATGGGCCCTTGTATCCAATTTATTTCCTTTTTTATTTGGATTTGCCTAAGGCCTGTGTAATCCAAAAATGAATCTTGAAGACATCTCTTCAAATTGTGCATTGCCCCTGTTATTAACAAGGTGTAAATCAGACATCTGCTAAACTGCCCCCCAATATAATCTTAAGACAAAACTAACACAGCTCTAGTCAATTACTATGTTAATTCTACTTTGTGGAACTTTAGCATCTGCATTTAATAGAAATGTGTTATTAATGAAAATATGGAGTTCAAAAATGGCTTCTAAAATTTCATCACTTATCTAGAGGAGGAATAATTTTTGCTACATAAGCATTAAGCATTTTGGAACATGCTGGGTTTTTTTGAATGACATTCTTTAAGACAGAAGAATAAAGTTAAATTTGCATAATTCAAAGAAAGCTACCAAGTATCTTAGAGGGTTTACTTTTCGCTTAATGGCAGTATGACTTGCCAACATCCAAACCTGCAATTCCAAAACCTTCACCAAGCTGTTTCTAGCCCTAGAAAAACCAAAAGTCTCTCTCAGGAAGGAGTTTGACCACTGTGTTTTTGGAAGTTAGAACATAATCACCTGTGAGACAGTTGTACTTTAAGGAAAAGAATTAGCATTTTCTTAGTTGCTGTAGCAAAGAACACGGATCAGTTCTGTGTCAGACACAATTCAATTCTTAATCGTAACACGATCAGCAAAAACTCATTCATAACTCTTATGTGCTACTGCATCCATAACTACCTCAACAATTTAAGATGCTGCAGTCACAGCCCACATGGTTGTCTGACATTATGTCTCTACTGGAAGTTAACAGATGATGTGTCCACTGGCATCATATCTCAGGCTGAAAGAGACAGCTTATTCTGTCTCTTATGAAACTATTTTCAAGATTATTCTGATTGAAGTAGCTTTGCCTTTGAAATGGAAAAAATAAATTCATATAATTTGGAATAGCAGCTCAGTTCCAGAAGAAATAACTGAATTTTATTTTCTTTATGAAAACTTAGTTCCACTGAAGTCCGTTAGGACTTAATACAAAAATGCTTTGTATGAAATTCTTGTTGACTTCCAAGGGATGACAATTTGACCCCAAATTTTTTCAGTGTCAGATTTTGGCAGACAAAATAAACTTTTGTTATCTTCCCTTTTCTTCAGTGCAAAATAAGCCAACTGCCTGCTTTCACACTTCCTATTTGGAACTGCTCCAGAAACTGAAACCTGAATGCAGACGGTGATTTATAGTTCTTGCCACAAATAAGACAACACATCCCCAAAATTATGCTTTTCCCCCCTTCAGATCAGTAGAGCTTGAATAACAACCCATCTACCAGGCCTGCAGAAAAAGCAGAAAAGCTTTACCTCATATATGGAGGGTCTGTTTTGATACTTTGCCTAAGAGGCAGTTTTACCCTTCTATTTTCAGGTGCCAGAATTGGGTTCTGAAGGAAAAAAAATAATTTACCGAGTCTTTTAAACTGTCATTGAGCCTACTTCCAGAAAGCAGTGACTGAACGAGAGAGCAGCATCTCACATGTCCATTGCTAATGAGTATTGTGAAGAAGCCATATTCCGTTAACTCATTAAAAGATTTAAAAAGAGACAGCTGAAGGTGCACAGGGTGCCCACATCCCATCTGGTCTCTGTCTCCCCAGACAACAGTGTCACTGTGGTATACAGTTCCTGAAGGTAGCTCACAGAAGCGCAATGAAGCTTTGCTAAAGGTGTAGTTGGCAATATTATCTGATTCTATGAGGTTGAAGTTCCCTCAGATGTTAAGTGGCAATGTTCTGATTGAGTTCTCAATATTCAGATGGGACCTAAAACTAAACTTTAGTTTTGTAAGTGGTATACTTACAGCCATTTAAAATGTCGTGACACTCAGGTATCTGTGAAAGGACATTAATGTAGAAAAATTTAATAAAAATTCTTCTTGTTGTTAGATGCATTTTGTGAGTTCTGCAATTCTTATTAAACTGATTCTATTCCACAGATCTTGAAACTACAAAGTGGAAAAGGAGAATTTTAGCATAGCAGAACAATTGGTTTAATTTCAATTAATTTGAATAATGTCAGCAAACAAATCAGATTTGTAAGCACTTGGGGAAAACATGATGAATATTGGCCAACTTTGACCACTGAGCACAAACTGTAACAAGGCAATCTAATTTCTGTCTATGATGTTTCAGCAGTCGATACAGATGGAGAATCACTAGAAGTCATACAGTTTGTTTTGTTTGAAGCTTTTTTCTCACATGGTATGTTCATCAACAAATTAGGGAAACACACTAGAACCCGGGAAGATGCAAAACTGGTTCCACAGTCAGAGTTATCAAGAACTCACAAAGCGCAAAGAGGGATAAAGTGGCAGAACAGGATCTTGCATGAACGTAGTGAAGTTTCATATTTGTATTCATATGCATGAAGCCACAGTCACAAAGATAGTTTAGAAGTTTCAGACAATGTGAGTTCAGAAGCTTCTTACAAACCGTAGAATATTTTTGAATTGAGCATCAAATTGAGCTTTTAGAATAAACAGATAAAATGAATATTAATGAATAGCCAACCCTTGCAATATTAACTTATGAGTTCTACCAGCACTCAGAAATCGAATTTCTAAAACGTAGTAAGAAATCTAAGACTTTTAAAATGTGCTTCACAGAAATGAATACAAGCAGTTTAAAAAGGTGCTGTTAGGGACTGACACAGCTTACGACTAACACATCTGACTTCCATGCTGAAAGACAAAGTATAAAAAAAATAGAACTAATAATGAATATACATAGGAAGATCAGTATAATTTCTGAAGATGAATTTGGGGGTCTGACAGAGCTAAGAGAGGTCTTTCAAGGGCCACTTAATACATGGATAAAGCATGAGGAGAAGATGCTATCACAAGCTGAACAGGAATCAATAGCGTAATGCTATGTTGTGAAGAGGAAAATGCCAAACTGAAGCAACAGCTGTAAAAGTGATGTAATTCTGATTTCCTCAGCACTGGTAGCATCTCAATATCATATGTAGTTTTGTTGTGATGCACTTGAAAAAATAAGTAAACTAGGACAGAGTCAGTAGGGAAGAAAAAAAGAGAAAGAAAAGGTCTTAGAAGCTTGAACGACAAGAAATGACTGAAGGATCTGACCTTGCTTAGTCAAGAAAGACATGGCTGAGGTTAGAAAAACTAGTAGTTCTTAAAATCAAAAAGGTTGTGTAGAAACAAATAATAAATGATATTTCATTCTCCATGTCCTGGGCTAGTAGGATAAGTAACAATGGAATGAAGGTTCCAGCAAGGGTTTAGACAAGGTGTTGGGAAACTCCAGATGCAATTCTCTGAGACACAGAGGCATACATCTCTGAGACATATCACTAAGAACAAAGCATTCAACAGACATCTATCTGGAATGTCATGAGGTAGAAGAGAGGGAAGGAACATCCTTTCCATACCAATTTTCTATGATTCAATAATTATATCTACACATTTCAAGTTCTGTTTCAGGAATTTTAATCTAAACACCTAATCTCAATAGTTGTACAATAGTTCAGTTATGACTTTAATTATAATATTTTCCACAAAATAGTTCTGTTTGTTTTCTCATCGGAAAGCACCAATTCAATGCTTGTTGGGAATTGCTACAGTATTCCTCAAAGACTAGTTTGGGCAATATTTATCCCAGGCCATTATCATTCCAAAGTGTTGATTAATGTCATGCCTGGTCTCAGTTAAGAGCTGGTAATGAATGACAGACATTTTTTCCATCTGTAACCTTGAATTAAGTACATTTTTCAGTTTACAGGTTTACAAATTTAAGACTTTGCATGTGGAGACATTTTACATTGGAATGTACATGTTTAGCAATCAAAAGGGGAAGAGAGCACCTTACTACTAAAGGAGTTCAAGAGATATTAATAGGCAATTCAAGAACAGGTGATTTTGCATTTCCAAAGAATAAAAAAAAACCAAAACAACAGTCTATAATTTAATAGGAAGAATAGCACAATTATCTCTAGATCATTACAGGTGAAAAATCTTTGGGAAGAGAAAATTATTTGGGAAGGAAAGCCCTTGAGGATCCTGAAAAATGATGGGCTTGAAGACTTCCTAGGAAAATATTTACACTAACAAAACCAAAACAAACAAGCAAAGCTCAGTGTGGCTTAGAAAGAATATTTGATTGTCCAGGAGGAAGCCCCCAGAAAGTTGTTATGCAGTAAGATGGAGATCCATCTTGAATGAGAGAGTCTCCAGCTGAATACTGGCAGTAGGCAGAAAAATCTGATGCTGGGATAGTAGTGTCCTTTTGTCACCCGTCCTTTACAAGCATCTTACAACATTGTTGTATATTTAAAGGTTTAAATACTTTTTATTTGCATTTCACCATAGTCTGGTTCAGATTGTGGCCATTAAAATATATATCGTTAACAGGAAGCCATTTTACATCAACAGATGTGGTGATCCTTAAAATTGGGTTCTTATTAGGTTCACAGCTTCACTAAATATTCATGCAAAAAACCTCTAAAGGTAAAAAAAAATCTATTCTTCCATTTCAGCTGCATGGATAGAGACTATATTGTGAGATTAAGAGAGAAAGAAATATTTTTCACTTATAACTGTGTGGCACCACAGTGAGCAGGACAACTGAAGCCTGAAGGTCCCAAAGGAATTGTGCTGTAGCCAAGGTAGTTTGTGTTCTTACTGCCCAGCCACTTGAATGTCAGCCTATTAAACAAGCTAGAATAAGTGTTTTCAAGGTACTATCACTTTACTGAACAGGTAAGAGAACAAGGATCAACCAGTATGTTTCTGCTGGAGATTAAAAGATAAAACAGCACAGGGAATTTGCAGAATAAAAAATCCTTTGCTTGACTAAGGACTGCTTTACCCAAGAGAATGGTCACAGCTAGAGCTGTAGCTGCATAGAGGGAAACAACTGGTTGCTTTTGACAGCAGTTAAGCAAGACATAATGTGTCTGCTGAGAGCGTAGACAGAATGTAGAATATAGGACAGTGAGAGGGGAAAAAAGTCAGAATAGACAGAAGTTTTTATAGTCCTGGAATACACCATGAAGAATGGGGGGCGTTATTAAGACAATACACTTGGAGGGATTGACTGAGGAAGAGCAGGAATTTGTCCTTGAGTGGGAAGGTGTAGGGGGCCTGTCACTAGTCAGAGTTACTACTACTTGCTGCATGTAATGATGACTCTGCTGTGATAAACATAGAAACTCTGAAACCAGAGAAGTTGTGGATGAGACAGAGCTGTCACGTCAGCAAGACAGAGGTAACTAAGGACTGGGATCCACTCACTGACACTAATACTAGGAAGTCAGAGAAGTTGTGGAGTGAGGATCAGCCCTGCTGGATGAGACTACTTGCACCACAAGATCTTATGTGCCAGAATGTGTAGATACCTTGTTTCAATGTGCCATTGCAGGCCTAAAATAAAAAAGAAATTCCTCATGGAAAACTATGTCTAGGCAGAGAGGTACCTCAAAGATGAGAGGGATTGTCAGAGAGAGACCTGTAGGCTGTTAGACACGCATTATACTTTTAGAACTACTGTTCTCATTTAAGGTCAAGAATGTTTCTGAGGTGCTCAGGAAATTATTCTTCTTCCTAGCAGGAAGGGTGAAGTAAGGACTGCTGCAACTTTCGTGACCAGACCTCAAAAGCTAAAAAGCATATTTGGATCCATGAAAGTCCCACTCAGTTCCAATTTCAGATGGTCAAACAGCCATTTTGAATGGTCTTCATGGTCATTATGAGTGCATTATGGATCAGGCTAGATGGAGAAAAATACCCTTTCTCTTGTCCCGGCAAGAAATTCTGCTAACTAATATCTCAGAGCAAGTGCTTT
Source organism: Limosa lapponica baueri (assembly GCA_002844005.1). Taxonomy (NCBI): domain Eukaryota; kingdom Metazoa; phylum Chordata; class Aves; order Charadriiformes; family Scolopacidae; genus Limosa; species Limosa lapponica. The sequence goes on from KZ505722.1 coordinate 98,940, forward strand.
GTCCTTTCAGATAAGAACTGAAAAGACAACTTTTATGATCTTCATTTTTAAAGAATTATAAAAAGATCACACCTGCCTCCTATTACTCAGAAATAAATCGCTTAATAGACATTTTCATCAAAATGCTTAGGGCTAAATTGAAAATATATGCAACCAAAAAGATTCCAATGGCAGTGTATTATTACTTCATTCACTCTCTGGCTACTACAAGGTACTTCAAGAATCTGTGTGGTTCATCAGTTTAGACATCCATACAGAAAGAAAAAAAAAAAAGAAATCTTCAGATCTCAATCAATATTTTTTGTGAAGCAACACTAGGTTTAAGGAGGAACTTCATATATCAGAGCGTTATGTGGTGATTTAAAATCCACATTACATTTGATGCAACAAAGTATGATCAAAGGCCAAAGGACCTGGGAGAAGTGGTACAGCTGGAATAGTTGCAGGAATTCTTTTGAAGTAGAGGACTTGGTGTTGCCTTTAATCCTTGAAAACTACTTTGAGATGCAAAATTCTTGGGAGGGAAGCCTTTAAGGAAATGAACAGGTTAATGAATCTGCTTACAATGTCAGGAAATGACACAGGCAGGCTCTACCACAAACTGTACACATTAATAGTTTGAAAACCTGTTAGAGATGTAAAGAGGTTACAAACATGGTTTGTAGGAAAGAGAAGGGATTCCAAACCCCTCTTCTGTCAGATATACTCACCAAAAATGAAAAGAAACTAATTCAAGAACATAAGTCTGCTCTGGGAGTTAGCTCCTTCTACAAAGGCAGAACCACACTTTGCAAAATCAATAGAAAAATGTATTTGATAAAATAGCAGGCTTTGATGAAGATCTTATCAGACAAAGTTGCTGCCAGGAGTTTGAGATCAGGGAGGTTTGAGCATTGTAATTAAGGACCGAGGCAAAATTAAGTAGCCCCTGAGACACAGTAAGAACATTTTGAAAATGCCTTTTCCATATGACTTTAAGAAGGCTCAGCACGATTACAATATTTCATTTATTTCCTTTTTCCAGAGTAAATAATTTACTAGAAACCTAGAACCAACTTAACCATCTCAACCAAACATCCATTTGGTTTAATCAGTTTATATTGTCAAATTCTGCTCAAACTGTTCAAATCTGCATTCACCATAGACAATTTGGGAGATCAAGATAGTGCTTCCTGGACTGTTCAGCACAGAATTTACATTTCAGAAATTGACTAAAGAAGAGATGCCAGGACTCCATTATTGTACCCATGGTTATCTTGGTGGCAATCATTTACAGAAGCACCTGAAAAGAATACATTGAACAGGTTGGAGTTGTCTTTGAAAAACCAGATCTCAGTTATTAGGAGAACAACTGATGCATTCTCAGTCAACCACCTGAGCCATCAGCTTGAGGACGGAATATCTTCCTAGTCCCTAAGTGAAAGCCACAGTGGAATGAATACCTGAAAGCCAATACTATTGTATCGTCTGCTGAAAATTATTTGTTTTAATAACTCTTTCTGATTTTATCACCAGTGGCATGACTGACAGTTTTGGTGTTTTCTCATCTTTTACATTAGAATCAAACTAAAATATGTTTTTGACTTTTTTTTTTTAACTTAAATTTATGTGTGCAAAAAGGTTTGAATAAATCTGTCTGCCAAATATTCCTTAGCAAAAGCAAAACAAAAATCAGGCAAAATGTATATTTTTAAAAATGTCCTTATTTTTATACTTAACTTGGCTGTTTGTTGGCTTGATTCATAGCCTTTGTAATCCATAGACTTGGTAACATTTCATTGAATCACCTCATTCCACTCCAAATCAAGATACTCAAACCCCACTGATCTAGTAGGGGCATAACTGCAATTTTGTTCCTTAGAAGATATGTGAAATTTTAAAAATCATTTAGGATAATTATTTGCTTGTATTTCTCTAGAAGTGCTGTTATTAGTTTGAAGTTTAAATACATTGAAAAACACAAATGCAAACATATTCTGAAGTACAAAAAATGGCCTTGCATTTAAGGCTGTATAACACAATATAGTATAATAAAAAGACTTTCAGCAAAGCCTCAAATCAAACCTTCTGTTGAGGGGACCCTCAAAGCACGACTTAATTAAAACCTACATTTAATTCTTACCATTTGAGGCACATCTGTTTTGCTTAACTTATGCCAATGTGTAGGCTGTAATGTTTCTTCACAAAGACATCTTTTAAAATAAATACTGTCCATTTATTAATGTTTTAACAGGAGAAAACAGTGATGCACTGGGTGAATTACATCCTCTGATACTATTTCATTCTTTTCTTGTTATTATCCTTTCTGTTTTGAAAATGTTCAGACTTCATCCCTAAGTGAAGCTTATGCAATCAATCACCCTGGTTTTTTACTAATATGTAGCAGTGCCTTTAATGCAACCCTAAATGCAGCTTGTTTGACTTTCTTGCTGTTTTATCATAGCGTAACCCTGTCATTCCCTATTCAGCTAGGTCTAGTATAATTCCTTAGATTATTTTCTCGCAGCATCACTTCACCGTGTTTGGATTTGTTTTTTAGAAAATAAATGTTTTGTGTCCTGCGTCTGCCTGTCAGATTGTCAGTCATACCTGCTTGGCTTGTTTTGTTGGGTTTTTTTTGGTTTGATTTGTTTTGGTTTCTTTTAATTTGCTGGTTATTTCTAAGCAAGTAGGAGAATAAAAGGTCTCAGAGATAGCCAGATGCTCAAAAATGTGTGAAAATTGGTGACCGTGTAGATTGCAAAGACTCTGTAAATGGCTGTTCTCAGGAAAAGCCAGACAGAGCACAACCAGCTGGGTTATCCACAGCCCTGCACTGGCTTGCCACTACACCATCGCATCACTACTCTCTCTCAGTCACCTACAGTATCTTTTGCCTGTTACACCTAGCTAGTTCCATATTTAAATGGCATTAGGTAATCTGGAAGGAGCCAAAAGTGCCTTGTAGTCACAACAGAGATAATGTCCTAGAGGTGTGCCCAGAGCCAAAAGAAGGGACACAGTGAAAATGTACCTGAAAAAGGAGAGAAGAATGGAGAAGGATATAGGACATATGAAAAAAAATTTGTAGCGTGTCAGCTTCATTACTTGCTCATGCAATAGTTTTACTGTGGAGGGAGAACCCTATCTGGGATCTTGTACTGTTCAGTATCTTGCAGTACATTTTGGGGAAGAATTCTGTGATACGTTCACTTGAAGATTCTACAGAATTAGAGTTAATTAAAAGAAGCAACAAAGAACAAGGAGGAAGAGGTAAGAACAAAAATATGAAAAGAAACAGATACTGACTTGTAATACTTCTCTATACTTGAAATACCACATTCTCCATATATAAACTATGTGGACACTAAGCAGAAGGGAAATTACTGAAGTATTGAAGGGAAAAGATTGCTAATAAATGGACTTTTTCTTCGAGAAAAACAAGAGTTAAAACAGCTAACATTTAGATGCACTAACATGGCTGAGAAATACTTAAGACTAAGAAAAGCTTTAGAAAATAAGCTGTAAAAAAATCCTTGCCAGATACACTGAAAAAATGACCTAATGCTGTTTATAGTCATATTTGGATGGATGGGAAGGGCACAGAGGTGTGACTGGAATATATTATTACACTAGTTAAAAGAGAATTCTCCCAGCTTAAAAAAACTATTTTTGTGTTGTATCTGGTCTGGAAAAACAAGTCACATTCAAGAATAAAAGAGGAAAGGCATATGGAGGACATCCAGCTGAGCAATGATCAGAGGCAAAGCAGCATGTTCAGGAGGTTTTTTTTGCTATATTAAAAGTCTGTTTTGAAAACAACTTCAAATTGTTTCATTTGATCATTGGAGGAATGAAAGCAACATTGGTAGGCTTTGCCATCAGATTGTATTGGCATTTTTTTTCCTTAACTTCTTTTAAAATTCAACATATGGAATTTTAGAGCTGAAGTACAAACATGCCTTCAGTTATGTTAGCTGTTTGAAAATTCAACAGAAAATAGTAATTATGAAGGTTTATTCATTTCAGCACTATCTATTCAGTGATGTTTTATTTAACAGCAGTCTGTGAACAATACATAGCAGGAATAAAATAATAATATAGAAAATTCTTTCTTTTGAGACTATGGGTTTTCCTCTTTTAAGAGAGGAAGATTTTTCTTGTTGTAAAGGTTAGTTGCTTTTAATCACCTGACAACCCTTAATTAGTTTAAAACAAAACCCGTTATCACACTATAAATTTACAAATACATCAAGCAGGCACATTTGATACTGTAAGAGACACAGTTAGATGTCCACCAAAAAAAGAAAGATAAAAAGGAAAGATTGCCTTTCAAAAAGAAGAAAAGAAGAAATCTTGCCATTGAAGTTGTCCTTGATGTAAGCAATGGGAAGCTGGCTGTATCATTTTAGGAAACCTACTAAGGATTCTATTTAAGCAATAAAAATATGGAAGGTGTCATGTACAGCAGAGATGCACTAAAGCATCCCATTTATATATGATATAACTCTTTTAATGTCTGTTTAGTATTGCATTTGACCTTCAGCTGGATTTCAGATAGTTGTGTCTTTACATGAGTGAGGAACTGGCATATAAAATGCAAACACATGAAACTATACTTCTTAGAGAAGTATTGAGTGATCTGGAATATGTACCCTCTTAAGAAATGATTCCCTATGTTTTTCACTTAGAGGGCGATATCACAATACAAGACTTAATTAATCAGTTACTACAAATGTTGGTAAAGTTAAATATCCAGAATCTGTTCAGAAAAAAAAAATAAGCCAGAACATGAAAATAAGACTTTAGGAAAGTCTTATGAGAAATGTAATCTTATTAGAGAAGCCAACCATCACACCGAGAAGGATAGTGTCTTCTAAAGCGGAACTGACAGCTTGTAAAGATTTCTTAGAAACAGATATTTCCTATCTAAGTTAAGGTTGCTGAATCACTGCAGAAACTATTACGTACTTTGGCATAGTTTCCATTCTCTTTCAGAAGGTTTTATTTAGACTAAATCATAAACCTTAAATTGCAGAGAGGTAGTAGAAAACTAAAAAACCCAATTTTTTAAAACCGCATTTATAATTATATCTTTAGACGCTTTAGGCCACTTTATAGGCACTCCTGCAACTAAGATTATGCTTTTTTATTCTTAAATAGATTCTTTCCTATAATAGTCCAGATGCTATACTCTAATCTAGGTTAGAGAGGATATACAGGGACTCTATTACAGCATTTATAACACACATACTATCTGTCCTAGCCTGTAGCTTAGTAATACAGTATTTCCTTTGCTAGCAATAACCCACAGGATTTGTAGTGAGTTTATGAGGTCTCAGGACTATGGCTTGACAGAATTATGTTGTCTGACCTTGTTTTGATCTGCCTGGAGTTTTGCTTTTACCTGGTTTATCTGTAGCAGTATTTTTCTCTAATAACCAGATGACCATGCTTATTTGGTTTTAATACAGCTTGCTTTCTTATGGTATAACCATAGTTTTATATAAAGTTGTAATAAGAAATTGTCTTGTATAGAATGAGACATTTGTGACTCTAATGTAATGAAGCAATGTAGAGAAGTACAGGCCCGGTATGATGGCGGAAGCCTTGAGAAGAGGAGGCACAGGATGCAGTATAGAGGAATACAGGCGTGGGATGAAAAGAGGTGGAGCACAGGCTGGCACTGGAAAGCTTGTGGCTATAAAGAACTCATCAATGGTTAGATAAAGAAATGCAGACCTGGACAAAACTGGTTTTAAGAGTATCACAAGTGCACCATATGTAGTAAATTTGGATATAATGTGGACTTGCAGACCAAAGAAGGAAAAGAAAGGTGTAAAAGACAATTAACAAACAAATAAAAATTGCCCCATCAGATCCTAAATTGAAGAATAAACCAACTATGTCAGCATCACAGTCTTCTCAGTGAAGGGGTTGGGGTGCTGGTGGTTTACCATATGTTACCCCAACAGAGGAAAGGATCCTGAAGGGCAGTGGAAGCGTAAGCGCAAACTCAGAACAAACATCAGCAGCTAGAAAATGTGTGATACAATTCTGACTGTGTTATTATTGAAGGGGTTTTGTTTGTTTGTTTTTGGTTGGGTTGGTTTTTTGGTATGGTGTTATCCTTTTGTTTATATTCCTTATTTTCCTCTTTTCTGTTATAGTTAAATATTGACTAACTGTCTAATTAGACTGTTAAGGTTTCGATGATATTAGCGATGAACTCCAAGTTTTACATATAATCCTTGTTTTCTTTTTACCCACAACATCTTTAAGCAGAAATGCCGATATTGTGATGATGTAATTCCATTGTAGTTTATCTTTATTGAAATCCTGTGGAGTTCATATATTAGATTAAAGAAATCTCCTTGCTAAAATGGGAAACCAGAATCTTATCTCCTACTAAGATGCCTCTAGGTGAATCCACTGTTTTTCAGCAGAGGTCATATAGCTGCATATGGTGAAATAATAAAAATGCCTGGCTTTTACATAGTGCTTATCCGAAGTAGGTCAGTAAAGGCTGCCCCATTATAAGCAAGAAACAGCAGGCGTGCAGACTCAGAGTCATTAGCATTTTGGTGTCAGAATTTCTATTTTCTATGCACTAGATGACACTGAAGGTTAGAACTTTCTTTGTGGATATACAGAAGAAGCCATAACTGACCTAGATGGCCTTCTACATAAATAACTCTAATCTGACAGTGGATTTACCATGTTTTTTGGCTAAAGATATGCTTCAGGTTTCGGGATTCGGTCCAGAATTTGTTGAAGCTGTTAGAATAATTCCGTCTGAAGAAGTCTGTAATGTGATCCACAGACCATTCCAGCCCTTTTAAACTCCCGTGCATTCCACATTTTGCTAATATCTTTTTGATAAAGAAATGCATGCAAGTACTCTTAAAGGATGTGGATCTCCTATTAAGAATATGAGTATAAATTATTGTATAATATGTAAAAGATAGAGCCTTTAGCATTAATTCTGGATTCCCCATGAGTTCCAAAATCTTTGGCTTTTGTCAGTAGAATTTCTTGTCCTAGTATTTTTTTTTAAGAATATAGTGCACATAGTTAGTGAGTAGAAACTGGAGAATATGGAGCTAAACTCACATACCAGGTTTAAGTCCTCTCTATACCAGTCATATTGCCCAAAGGGCTCATAAACACACTACAGGTTATTCACCAGGGATCCATTTGGTGGTATGCATGTGTGAGATTGAACATCGGAGACGTGTGGCAGGTAGTACAACACCAAGGTGAGCTGACAGACACGGTGATGGTCCATCACACTGTTGTAATCCTCCCCCTTCGTAGCACCTGCTGAGGGTTCTGTGTTAGCTGTGCAGGTGGACGTGCCTGGCAAAGTGCTCTTGGATCACCATCTTGCCTGGCTGCCCTGAGAAAAACCTACACATGGGAAAGTATGACATATTTTCCACACGATCTGCTCCAGCGGGGGTAGTCAAGCAGGAAAAACAAAAGGAAAAAACCTGTGATAAAATCTAACAGAGCATTAACAAAGACCTGTCAGGACTGGAAGTGGTTAATAAACCAGAGGACTGGTATTTAGCATGACTTAAAGACCTTTCTGAAGTGGATGGTTTCTGAAACACAATTTTTAAATAATTATGAGAAATATGCTGTGAATAAAATGTTGAAGGCCATAATGTTCATTAGAAAATACAACTGTATTTTACAGCAAGCAGTAAATTCTAACATAAGGAAATTAATGTTATTTCAGGCATATAATACTCTGTACTCAATAGAGTAATGCTGTTAGTGTTTTACTGCTAACTTTTCTATTTGCTCTGGTTATTTCACTCCCATTCTTCATCAGCTACCAAAAGCTAAATCCAAATGAGTACACGTCACTTTTTAGAATCAATGCAGCGAAGGCGTTCATCTGACAGTGCATTTCTCTACAATTTCAAATTAAGATCAACCTTTGAAACATAAATAAATCTTGTCTCCTGATCAAACTCCATTTGCTGGATTATTAGGGCTTGCAGAAATCTATCTCTAAACAATTTATCTTCTTTAACAAGGCAAAGGAATGTTGTGAATTTTTTTTTTTATTTCTTTCGTTTTAACTGATAAAACATGCAGCTTTCCAAACTCACTGCAAATCAACAAACACTGGTATCTTTGGGAAAAAAATGTTAAAAGAAATTGGAGTGATTCAAATTAAAAAAATAAATAGTTGGCAAGTGTATATGAGAAATATTTTTTCTCAACCCAGTCAAAAAATTATCAATAGTCTATTGATTTGGGTGCTTAAAATAAGCAGGAACCCTAATTAGATCCAATAAATAGAGAACATTGCTCAGATAAGGAACTTTTCTATCTTTATATTTATCAAAATTATATCTGTATACCCCAGAGCTGAATATAATTTTTATGTTTTGGCCCATATTTGTTTAAAATAAATTTTGCACTGGCAAAAATTTTGTCTTTTAAATCCTTATTTCTTTCTCCTCCTCCCTCCACAAATAGTTACATTAACTTTAAAGTTCAGAGTAGTCTGTTACAGCAACTTCAGAAACTAGAACTTCATGATTTGTATCATTTCATTTACTAGCAGGGATGATCTCTAGCTGGAAAACCACTAGTGAAGTTTACCAAATTCTAGGATAATATGCAATTTTTATGCTTTTGTATTTCTGAATATGACAGATACATTCAGCAAAAATGTATGCAGTTTTATAGGAAACCCTGAAAATCCATAGTAAAATATTTTTTTAACTTGCAAAAGCAGGTATTTAAAAGAGGGGAATGTCAGGTTCATGGTTCTGCATGAAATATCCTGCCCTGGTTTGTTTCCATCTTGAGCAAAGAGTAAGGCAGGAGTCTTATCAAAAACAGAGTATGTAATGTAATAACTAAAAATTACAGTAAAATCCCTGTCTACATAGAGGTTCTGAATCTTCAGAACTACAATATGAGCATGGACAGGAGTCATTTTTACTACACAGTTAAGATATTTGGCAGAAGGAGAATAGCTGCAAGTACCACACAGCATGGAGCCTGCTTAACACAAGAAAATAGTGTGTACTCAGTGAGGGAGCTTGTTCTTGGGTCATTCCAGGGTGACTTGCCCATTCTTGGAGAAATGGGTGGCGACCCTGGCTCATCCTCTTCTCCTCACCTTGGGAGAAATAGTACTTATATTACAATTTATGATCTCAGGAAGGGATGGATAGATTTGTAGAGCTAAAAGGGAATGATCTTCTTTTTATACCAGAGTTGTCTCAGAAAGAGGCAGCATAGGTGATTGGAGCCATGTATGGAGCACAGAGGACTTGGCTTGTAGGCTACCACATGTCCAGACACACAATCATTGTCCCAAGCCCTGCAGCTCCTGCTCCTAGTCCTTGAATTTGACATGTAATTGTTCATGTCTTTTAATTATGGAGTCAGGATACCTAAGCTGTGTATGAATAACAGAAGCAAACTTGGCTTTTCATATTTCAAGTCAGCAGCCAAATGCAAATGGAATGGCAGGGAACAAGGGAACACCTGTTGCTGCCTCACTGTCAGTGCAGCAGAGAAGGCTGCTGTTGCATGTGAATTTCCTTGCAATTTTGCTGCAAACAGAGAACCTCTAAAATGAAAGACTGCCTTAAATAGCACGTTACCTGCGTGGCTTATCTCAGCAAGATCTTTTAGGAGCAGTTAGATCAGTGAATTGAGGAGGATGGCTGGCAATAAACACTGCCCATTTGGGCTGCTACATGCAAATGCATACACTCATGTACGAGAGAGGCTCTCATTTTGGGCATCCCACAAATATCCCATGTAACAAAGGGTTCTTCATGAAGCAGAAGGTGAAGAGTGATTTAAAAGGCAGTTCAGATGAGAAGGGAAAACTGTCAAAGACAGGGAAAGAAAAATAGGGTGCAGAGAAGAAAATGACATAGAAAAAGTCAACTGTAATGCTAATGACGTAGACACATCTGAATTTTTCCCTTCTTGTTCATACTAGGTTTTAGTTACATGCTGTCTTTTCTCACATTCTCCTCTGTCTACAGTTTATTTAGCAACCACACAGAATAGTCCTGCTATAAACTGACTCCTCAGATGTGCTTTGTGTGTTGGAAAGTGTATTTCAGAAGGTGCATGGTATTCACTTCCAGGAGCTATCTTAATCTTCTCTGTATTATTCAAGTTTTAGTGCACAGGCTGCCAAAGCACATACATTATTGAAAAGATACTCTCATCAGTACTGACAATACAGTTCTTCAAAAAAAGTCATGCTATTCTACATCTTTGCTCACATTCAGAAGCTAAAGTGGAAATGAAATGATGCATAAATACAGGGCAAAAGATCAGTACCGGGCTCAACCTAGATGAATTCATACTTATACATTCAGCAATACATAGCATATGTCTCTATATACGCTTATGTGTATGTTTGAGCACCTAAATATATATATTGAAAAGATGTATAAATACAGTGTGCTTGTGCATATGCTTGTGTGTATGTCTTATGTGTGTGTAAAAATGGTGAGAGACAAATAGTGCAGTAGACAGATACAGAGCAAATTACTACTACAGCAGCCCAAAAATGCAGGCAATTAGAAAACAGCTTTGTTTTTCTTATTTTAATCTTAAATATAAACACATTTTCAGATGAGGCAACAAGCAGCAATCTGTCCTCTAAGTCGATCATGCTAGAGAAGGTTGATGTGGCAGAGAAGAAATGATGCAAATGCAAAGGACATTGTGATATTTGTGCTTCTAGATTTTTCATATTCTGGGTATAAACTGAATTGATATCACAGTAGAAGATGATTACCTCATGACAAATGGTTTGCTGCACTGCCAGCATTTCTGTAGCTTAGCTTTACTGGGTAATCTTCATCACAGTTTGCAGGTATAATGGTTCTGTAGAAACTTTTTCTTTGTATTGTGACAAATAAGCAATAGTACTAACTGCTTAGTTTCAAATATTAAAAAAAATAAATAATTGGTCAAGGAACAAAGGAGATAAGGGATAGACATCTAAACTGGAAATAGAAGCATCTGATCTGACCGCTAACGCAATGATCACATCTACTGTGGTTTGGAAATTTGTCTGCAAGCTTCTTATTAATATTTGCATTGATAAAAGGAGAGTCATCAAAGATGTAACCTTCCAAACTTGCCTTGTTACACACCCCTTCTTGAACATAGTGCTGTACCTGGAACTCTAGAACTTACAGAAAATGGTAATTGAAGGCCCACAAAACAAAGTAAAATGCAGATCCTTCCCGGCATGCGCTGTGCATTTTGTTACAGACCTCCAAGAGCTGAGACCTTTACCTCAGCAAAGGTATATTACTAGGGTCCTGTACAAACCAAAGGTCCTGTATAATGCTGCAGAGGACCTGTAATTTGCTCCGTCCCTCATAAAATGATCCAGCTCTGCATCTGCCAGGTTCTGTAGTCAGCAAAGAGAAATGTCATGACTCCAGTTATTTTCCCTCTGTTAGGGACATTTTGTTTTTTGATGGAGATCCCAGTGAAGCAACTGTCTTCCTCCTTTGTCACTACAGAAGTGAGTCTGATGTATGTGAGTAAGAAAGAAGAAACATTTGTCCCTTTCTCTTTGTGCAGCTACTAGTAATAAACTGTAAAACTGAACCTATAAATGCAAAGTTCCTACAACCTCAAACCTGAGTTTATCCAGCATTCCCCGCTCAACTGCCCGGAGGACTACTGCAACTAAAAGCTGAAAAATATTGAATTCAACTTAAAATTGATAGCAAAATTCTTTAATTTCTTTCTTAACTCAGTATTCTTAAACTTTGTCTTCTGCTAAAAAGAAGACACAGCCTTACCATTGCTATAATTGTAGCAGAAAATAATTAAAATTTGCTCTACTTTAAATTTGCCACATTTTCATAATGTTAAATTATAAAGAGGAAAGCCAAAACCCAAGCAGAAAGCTACAGAAATATAGTTAACTACAAATTTGTCATGAAGTCAAGTATCACATATAAAGTAGCCTATCCCTCAAACATTTAATAGATGGCAAAGTAAATTAGAGCATGGAGAGACTTCCAAATGAACATCATGACCAATTAGACCTGAGAATACTATGAACCTGACACTCGTCCCTATAATCAGGGGAAAAAAAAAAAGAAAAAAAAAGAAAATACTGACTTCAAAACACACCTGCAATGCAGATCAAAGTGAAAGGCTGCCTAGACTAGTTTTTTGTGAATGGGACTCACTTCTTGCCTGCTATGAACCTGACACTCGTCCCTATAATCAGGGGAAAAAAAAAAAAAAAAAAAAGAAAATACTAACTTCAAAACACACCTGCAATGCAGATCAAAGTGAAAGGCTGCCTAGACTAGTTTTTTGTGAATGGGACTCACTTCTTGCCTGCTAGTGATCTTTAATATGAAAAGCTTCAATACTTTTGTGGGAATTTTAATTGCTTAAATTACTCAACTGTATATTATTAGAATAAATAAAATGATTTGGAATATCTCCCCATTCTCAGATTTTCAATGTTTATTTTTCTAAGTCATATATGCTTGGTAAGTCACATATGCTTTTCGTCAGCTATGCGTAGTGTCTAGTACTAGCGAGAAAGGTTTTCCTGAAAATGACATAGAGTTAATGTGCATGCCTTGCTTCCGCAGTCCTCACTTACAAAGGCATGTTAATGCCCTGCTTGAATAAGCATTCTCTAAGCAATCCTGCTCATTCTCTAAGCAATCCTGCTTCAGCAGGGGAGTTGGACTAGATGATCTATACGGTCCCTTCCAACTCTAAAAAAAATTCAGTGAAATTCAGTGAAAATTCAGTGAATAAATGAAATTGTTCACATTAACATATACTGCAGTATTCGACTTCAACTCTCAAATTTTCTTAACGTGTTTCTTTAATGGGGGAAAAATTCTTAACATTCGCATTGTAAATTAGAGAGCAATGAATTACGTATTGGTTCCTGAACCGTGAATGCACAGATCAGTTTGTGAAAGTCTCTGAGTTCAGGCTTACAAATCTGTCATTTAAATTGTTTGACTTCCAAGTCAAACCAAAGTTTGACATCTAAGTGAGAGTGTTACAAATTTGGAAGGGACTTATCATCTAAATAGAAATGCAAAGCTATTCTATTTTAACAGTAATTTCCCTTCCTTCCTTCCTTCCTTCCTTCCTTCCTTCCTTCCTTCCTTCCTTCCTTCCTTCCTTCCTTCCTTTTCTCTTTCTTTTTCTTTCTTTCTTTCTTTCTCTTTTTCTTTTTTCTTTTTCTTTATTCCTTCCTTCCTTCCTCCCTTCCTTCCTTTCTTTACCACTGCTAAAGCTTTGAGAATTTACACTTTATGTAAATACTCATTTTATCACATTTTCTTGATTCTGTTAATTGAAAGGGAATGTAATCATTTTTGAGGATTTAAATGTTTTGAAATATTGTACCTATGTTAGAAGTGTCTCAAGAAGTTATCTCATCTGAAGAGCCTGAAAACTGTAAAGGAAATTTAAAATTATGTCACAAATGTGTATGTATGGAGCATATGTATGTGTCCTTTTCCATGTCAATAAAATGTCAGTAAAGAGGAGTATCTCTATATTCTGTCCATCATTATTACTGTATTTCATCTTCACAGAACAAAATATGCCTTTTCTTCATCACAAACAGGCAGTTTCAAACTATGAAAATTACAGCATTCCATTTTTAGACACATTGTTCCAGTCCCCACTACAAAGAATTTTATTTAGCTGTGTGATCACCTGTTCAAAGTCTATAGGAGTGGAAATATTGATTTCACTCAAGAAATACACCGCTTTAACAGAATCTTTCCAGCAATTGTGCTTTTCAAGAATGATTGTGTTCAGCTTAATTCTCTGACTAGTATTCATCAGAGAGACTTCTTGCTTTTGCACAGAACATGTTAAAGTTGTAACCACGGGTACATGAGTTGGGTTTTCTGTAATAGTTTATACACTGTCTTCATTCTTCAAGGCATTCTATACTTAGAAAAACAGCATAGTGTAATCATCATGACTTTTGTTCTTTTTTTACTTCCTTCTGTATATGAGTCCTTTCTATACAGAGGAAGGTAAGTAATAGACCCAGTGCCTAGATTCAAGTTTATTCTTATTCTGTATAAGATGTCCCCACAGAAGTGTAACTATACTATAAACTTGTAATATTCATACATGCATTTTTGCTGTCATATTACCCATAATACAGAGTTGTAAGCAGAAAATGTGTGTGTTTTGTGTTAAAGAAGATTCCTGCTATGCTCAGTGACCTGTTTGTGGCTTTAAATGTCTGTATCTTGTGTGGCTTTACATTGGACAATTTTGCTCAGTACATATTTCTCTCTCCCCTCATTTTCTGCAAAGTCTGTTTCACCGCTCCCCTAACTTTTCCAAAGAGATACATAGACCTACTGCCTTCTCAGTTGATGCATTTCATTTGGGGATACATAGTGTGACATATTATACAATGTGTCATACTGGATGTTTTTAATAATCCTTCTGACATATAAATTATTCCTATAAATATTCTGATTTATAGTTGAAATCAGTGGGGTCAGGATTTCACCATAACAGTGTACTAATTTGCTTTGGGAATGCAAATTATTGTTATAAACTTCACCAAGTCTCTACCTGTGTAATAGAAGTATTTTAGTGATTTTTAGTGGTTTTTAGTTTAAGCCTTCACTAACAGTGGTGCTTCAACTAGAAGTAAAACATTTGTTTCATACTTTAATGACCAAATGTAATTTCTCCATGTGGCACCATAACTATTCTTAGACAGAAGAATTCCTTTTTAAGTGAAATCTTGAAAAATATTGACTGAACAATAACGAAAAATACTCCTCCATGTGCTTGCTTTGGGAGTTCCTTGTAGCTAAACCCCCTATACACAACCCCAGTAATTTATAGACACCTCCAGATAACTGAGCTTAGAAATATAAAAAGTAAATATGAAGATTGATCTGTGCTAAGATAAATCATTTTGAGTTACTAAGATATTATCTGATGTAGTCAGTGTTTGTCTTTTTTTTTTTTTGAGAGAAAGCAAAATGCATAAATGATTGCAAGTGCTTATCATTTACTTTACCTCGATTGTCCACCTTCCTCTGGTAAGGCAATAAGTTTTAGTTACCAGGATCTAATCTGGTCAGAAGAAATTTCAAGTTCAGGGAAGCATTTTAAGGAACAGTGGGCCTAGATGTGGATGTATTGCACAGCAGTTCTTGGTAGTTTTATTTGATATATAGGGTTAAGAAGAGAATAAGATAATTTATAAAGGAATTGTGACACTCAGCAATATTACATTTCTAAGCTTTGAAGTGACACAGCTTGTAACATTCAATATTTCAGGTTCTGTCAAAGCCAAAAATTAGTTCTTGTATATATAAGAGGGGTAATTTTCATTTCTAAGTAGCTAAAGCATGTCTTTATATATACTGTATATATTATCATTTATGTTAGGTATAAGATATACAAAAATTTATTAAGGCCTATGTCTGAATGTTGTGCATTTTGAAAGTTCAAGAACAATTTTGAAGGGGGGCTGAAAAAATTCACCTTTCATTTCAAGGAAACAGATTATATAGATAATAATAGGTAAAAAAGCAGGTTAAGATTGTCAAGGATGAATGTCAAATGCATTTGTCACTATGCATATAATGGGTCACAGCTTCCACAGATACATATATTCGTTATAGACGTGTGTAGCTGCTTAAGTGTACCTATTAATTGCAAACACTGAAATACAATCTGTTCTTGTTTTACAGGGCTTTCCTATATGCGTATCAGAATGAAATAACCTTATAAAGATAAGATTAAATCTAAGAAATTGAAAAAAATGGTTTAACTCTTTGAGAGACAGAAGATGAAAATACTTGATTTTTGGAAACTGAAGAGAGGGTAGATATACAGTAGAACATATGAAAATATTTCCAGGAATGAAAGTACATTTTGTACATGAAACTTCTGTTTTTCTGTTTTCCCTTTCAGATAGTCACACCCTTATTTTAATTAACTTGCTCATATAAATACAGCAGGATTGTTGTATTTTTTTAAATAACTCTTTACTGAATATGTCAACAAGATAATATATAGTGTATAGTGAGGTTTTGAAGTTAACAATGCGTGCAACATGGCAGATTGCAGAAAACAGATAATGCAGACTTCAAACCATCTATTTTTCCATGTTAAAGATAGAAAGTATACCAAACACATAACAGAATCAAGTGTGCATGTCTCAGTTAAAATCAATTTTATGAAAGATCACCTTCAGATATTTGGGCACAAGTGATGACAACAATTTTTTTAGTAGCTTATCTGTTTCTGAGATGATCAGAATTCAGCTCTCGTGAGGCACATTTCCACAGAGCCCCAGTATCATAGTTTGCCAAATCTCTTTTGTACTAGTTTTCCAGACGGACTACTAGCCAGCATCCTTTTAAAGAGCACGACATTCTCTGCTGTACAAAAGTTTAATGCCAAATGCTTCAATATTGCCTGTAGTATCATCTGGGATACAAAGTGCCCTGTTCAGTAGAGTTCAAGGAAGGAGTGATCATCAGCTTTTTAGGATTATCTTTGTGTTTAAAAGAGAGCATCAGGCAGGATTTGATGAGGCTCAGAGCCAGTAACTTTTGGTTTTGGCACTCATTTCTGTTTTGTTTTTCCACTGAGCTGGAAAGATAGGTTATGAGCAAAACCATTATTCTCATGTTCTAAAGAAAAAAACTTTAATATCTCCATGTTATAATTTAAGGTGAAAAGTACTATAAATGGAGAATTCAATGGGAATTAACCACTTCACTGTCAAAAGCTGAGACTGAAATTTCACTTCAATGTCATTAATAAAGTGCCTTATGTAGACCCTTAAAACCATAACAACAATACAATATGCATAAAGTTCTTTTGCTTGCAAAATTAAAATTGATACATTTCTCAGAGGGAGAAATTTTCTCTCACAAAAAGAGAAAATGATTGAGAGAAAAATATAGTTGAACTACACCAGTAGCAAATAGCATATGCTGCTTCATTTTTCTGTTTTACTTGACATCCATTTTAGTCCTTTATTGGCTTACAGGGAAAGCTGCTAATATCTGTTCAGTCCAAAGTAACCCAATCCCTAAACATTCTTATGAAGAAATTAAATAATAATGTCTCCAATAAGAACCTGTTAACGCAAAGTCCATGCATTCATCAGGTGTTTGTTTCTGCCAGCAAGCTACATGCAAGCAACACCTGTTATAGTGACAGAATCTGTGAAAATGGGGACCTGTTTGTAGATAAATAGGTCTTCAGAAGGAATCCAAGCACTGGACGCAGCAGTGTTGTCATAATTTCACTTTAACATAATTTCACTTAAATTCTTATTTTATTCCACTCACAAATCCTTTCTGTACATTTATGTCAGCTATTAGCAGTATACAATGGAAGATGGATGAGATTTTGTCTGTAAAACACCCATTTGCCCCTAGGTCCAATGAACCTGTTCAAATCAGGACCTGGAAGTGAACATTTCGTATGAGTCGTATATGCACACATTTGGGACTTTTGCTCTATTAACATTTAGTTAGTATCTGTGGTCAGATATTTGCATTAAGTGAAGACGACCCCATTTTTATGAAGCCCAGGGAAAAAGCTACTAATCGTAAACTTTATATTGCCAAAAGATCATTGTCCATTTTTAACTCTACTTTTTCCAAATACTTTACCTAGTGAAAATTGCCCGTTACGTACTTATCTAGGTGTGACTTGAAATGAAGTCTCAGCTGTTTGTGTGACTGGCATTTGAAAAGTCCCAAACTCTGTTGTAGGTTGAAATACATTAACTCTTTTGCAGCTGGATAGCAACTAGAATTGGGAGAAACATTCTTCAAATGAAACATATGACCTTTCACTTGACTACAACTGTGAATTTGTTCAGATAATACTCCCAGCTCTATCCACAAATTTTGGTATAAGTGGCTTGCTACTTTTTTTCAGAAGAGTATTTATAGAAAAGAAATTTTCTCAGAATCCCATATAAATATATATATATATTCTTCTTCATACTGAAAAGAAGCATAAACTATGCTATCTTTAATATCATTTTGATTTTTGATCTAGATAAGCGAGTAATAGTCCACAGACAGATATATATACATTTCATCATCCGAGATCAAAACAAACAGTTTGTGAATGCCTTCTGCTTTCCCCCTATTAGGACAGTAACCACATTTGTTGTCATCAGTTTGGGCTTGTGGATCATTCACCTGCAGTACGGCTGAACTCCCTGAATAAGTCATTTCCTACAAATAAGGCGCCTACCTCATCATGAAACTATGGTATCCTGAGGCCTAGAACAGAAGATGTTCATCAAGGACAAAGATTCTTCCAGCATCAGTCATTGAAGTACAAAACTCTAGTAAGCACGTACTTTCAAAGGATGCCTTTTGAAATCAAACATACAGCTAGTTATTTCAGTGAAATTAAATACTACATCCACACCCAATGGAAAACTCTGGCTCTACTTAATTTCAAACAAACTCCAGCATGCAATGGAAGCGTGCAGAAGCACAACTACTTGCTGCTTGTCTTGTGGGCTTTGGCACCTAAAACATATTAAACAAACAAAACAAAGGTATCAACCTTCTCATCATAATCTTCAGTAAATAGGTCACAGAAAAAAAGCACTTTGCATAGACATTTCTACCTAGAATTACACCATTTGAAATCATATGGCAGCCTTTTATTCAGCAAAATTTCAGTGACTTTACTATTACAGTAGCCACACAGGTTGCCTAAAATACCTGTTATAGCTGGAGAAAATAGCAAATATACAGAATATAGAGTGGAATTTCAAAATGTGATTATAAAAGGCGTTGGGGGGAGGATGTGTTTCCTTATACAATGATTGTACTTTGCAATCAATCATAACTGGATTCATTTTGTCATTGCAGAAAATGAGTGTTATCATGCAATTTGAATTTCAGAAACTGCACACTCATAGACTGCTGGGTTTCAAGAATGGGTTAAGTGAAATGAGCAAAGGAAAGGATTAAAACCCTCTCTCCCAACACAAGCAGCAGTGAAAAGTCTAAGCATTCCACAGTGAAAGTGCTTCAGCCTTTACTTCCAATCTGCTTCTAACAACTTCTCCTTGTCCCTAGTTGGTCACTGTAAAAAGTTTTCTCTTTGGTTCCCTACTCCTTCAGGAAAGTTTTGGCTCTCTCTTTTTTTTTTCTCTTTGTTGTGAACTTTTGCTTGTCCCCAAGCTTAGGAGAAAGTGAGCTGCATTAAAAAACAAACAAACTGAAAGAAAGGAAGAATTAGATTCCACCACTGAGCTGGCAAGAAATGCAGAGTTCTTGGCAGTCACAGAGTCAATGGAATGGCTGGAACATTATATAATTTTGAGAGCAGCATCATGGTTTTAATACAAGCATGATGTTTCGCATACTGCATGTAAAGCTCAAGGACTCAGAAGGTATTCCAGCTGAAGAATTTGATGGAATAAAAAAACAAATTCTAAGCCCACCTACTGCTTATAAAGCACAGATCACTGTGGAAAAATTCCAAAAGCTTAAGATAAAAGAAGGGTAATTCAGAGGGACAGTGTGTACTTGTGTTCTCAAAATTCCTCAGCTAATCAAATGCTTAGTTAACGTCTGCCTCTGTATACTTGAATGGGAAGAAAAGAAAAAAAAAAAAAAGGAAAAAAAA
The DNA here is from genome assembly GCA_002844005.1 of Limosa lapponica baueri. Classification (NCBI taxonomy): domain Eukaryota; kingdom Metazoa; phylum Chordata; class Aves; order Charadriiformes; family Scolopacidae; genus Limosa; species Limosa lapponica. The sequence goes on from KZ505722.1 coordinate 118,599, forward strand.
AAGAAAAAAACCCCAACCAGGACTTATACACAATTTTCCCTGCTGAACATATTTCAGTTCATATAGGCCTGGAGGCCTTTACAATAATAAATAAATTTTTTGAAGATCTTTCTTACTTGTTTTCTCTGTTTGTTTGCCTTTTTTTCCTACTTCTCCATACTGAACATAACTCAGACCCCTAAATCAAACAGGACTTCAACCATAAAAGTCAATAGCAATCTTTGCATTGGCATCATATTTTGCATCACGTTTTTAGCAATATACAGTTTTAGATTCCAGATTCTACATGAATACTACAGAGCTGGGAGCACTCAGAATTTCCCTCATTCAGGTTTTACCTGAACATGCTGTGTCAACAAATGCTGCTCTATTAAAGAGAGGTGCAACTTAATGACAGCTATCTGTTACATACTGATAACCTTCATCTCCCACTGAGAAGGGTCAGAGAATGCCTAAAGCTTCTTAATCATAATGGAAAGCAAGAACAGTTTCTATCATAAAAGTATATAGTATTGGGGGACATTTTCAGAGTAGCTTTTGCAAATTGGAAGCAAGGTCACTTTGAGTTTGACACAGAGCTCTGTCTACCTTTTCTATTCCTAATATATTGGGAGAAAACTAACCAAACAAGTAGCCTTTTTGGTAGCACTCAGAATTCCAGCTTTCAGTTGGAGGTAGGAAATGCAGAACTGACACAGGGGAACAGAAGTATTTCCAGTTGTTTGAAGCTCAACAGCAACTGCCGGATTCAAGTCAGAAGGGTTGCACCCATTTTATCTGAATTGCTTTTGTCCGTTCCTAGTGACCCTGTTTTAATATGCACTTATTTTCCTGTACTACAGGACACCTAGAAACTTAACATCCCTCAGACAGCTTCGACAGCAAAGTGGTTAATGTTTGAAGAATGAGTCATTCTTTCCTTTGCCATGACATTGGGTTCTTATTGTACAACCCTGTACAGTACTTAGCAATATTTTTTAAAGATTTAAAAAGCAAAGAGTTACAAAACCATTTGCAATTAACTTGAAATAGAAAAGATAGCACTTTTTTTAAATCCCATTATATAGTACACCGTATAAATTACAGAGTATTCAAATGCATAAATGCATCTGTGTAACATTTATCAAATGTAATTTTTTCATTGTTGTTGGGGGGTTATTTTTTCCAGAGTTTTTTCTCTTTGTCCTAGACACCCCCATCTCCCCTCACTATCACGTATGACAGTGCTCCAGGTCTGAGACATTGCTGTTGCAGTATCGCATGTTGTTGGGGATGTGGCAGTCTGTGTAGTTAATGCCCCCGTTTGGGGTATAAATGGGCTGCAGTCTGAAATCTCCTTTAAGGAGCTGATCATTATTTAAGGAGACAATCTGGAAGCTGGTTTCCGTCATCTCCAGGATGGAGTTGTCCTTCTTGGTCCCTGCCTCGCAGTAGTCATCTTTCCGACGGCCCCGGTTGTATTTCCACTTCTGGGAGGTGTAACGCCCTTTTTTGTGCATATGCCAGCAAAAAATGCTGAGCAGGACCACGAGGACAAATATCACTGCACCCCCAATCAACCCTGCCAGCAGAAATGGGGAGCCCAGGTTCTGAGAAGTCGTCTGCTCATGGCTGGAGGGGATGTTGCTGCCATTGCTCAAAAAGGAAGCCTTGGTTGTGGCTTCTGAACAGACAGTGTCTTCTCCAGTTCGGTAACTGTTGTAAGTATCCAGTGGAACCAAACAAATCCGATAGGTGGATTTGGGCTCCAGATTTACCAAGCTTAAGTGTTGCTTCTCACCACTAACTATTCGTTCCTGAACAATTCCTCCTACCAGACTATGGCCCATTTTAACCCATGTGAGTTTATATGCCATCACGGTAAAGAGAGACATCCAGTTAACTTGGATGCAAGTGTCATTCACAAAATGGATGGAGAGCTGAATCCGTTCGGATATAGGAGGTGTCACCCTTTCTCCGTCCTCCCTGTCAGGCACAGTGGGGAGTGTGGCTATGGTGGGAGTGAGAGGATTGTATTTGCTACTTGGGGGAGGAACTGATGAGGTGGGAACTAATGTAGTTGGCATAGCTGTAGCTGGGACTGGGGTGATGATATGTGGCAGACCAGGGGTGGTGGTGGGACATGACAACATATTCATGTTGAGCTCCCTGACTGCCATACCTCGGACCTGCTCTGGTCCCTGGCACATAAAACCCCGTACATTGATGGAAGTGGGAATAAATTTTAGCCATTCAGTGACCCACTTAATACTGCAGTCACACAACCAGGGATTATTCCTTACAGTGAGTTGCCTCAGGTTATGGAGATTATCAAATACCCCCTTTACCAACATCCGAAGTTGATTGTTGGAAATATCAAGACGTTCCAGCTTGTGGAGGTTTGAAAAGGCTGTAAGCGGTATATGGGTTATCTGGTTGTCCTGCAAGTAGAGCCTTAGCAGATGTGTACCTGGAAGATCAGGAGGAGGGTAGGTCAGTGAATTCCGCACTATTGAGAATTCCTTGAGCTTGGAGAGGTGGCTGAAAGTGCCTTCAGCTATGCCTTTATTAGTAAGGAGATTGCCATCTACAATCAGACGCTCCAGACTTGTAAGATTCTGGAAGGCCAGGTCTGAAATGACAGCAATTCGGTTTTCGTCTACTCGAAGTTCTTGTAAGTCCACCGGAAGGCCTACTGGTACGCTGCTTAAGTGATTCTTGGACAAGAACAGAAGCTTGAGGCTGATGGCTTCCCGGAATGCCCCATCCTCAACGCCAACAGTGGAGATGGAGTTATCATCCAGATGCAGCTCTTCCAGCTTTAAAAGCTGAGCAAGGGCAGCCCGAGAAATGGTCTGAATGTTGTTTTCCTGCAGGTGAAGAACCCTGACGTTCTTCGGTAGGTTCATGGGGAATTCATCCAATTGATTGCCATACAGGTAGACTGTGTGCACAGACTGGACATTGTGCAACTCTGCAGGAAATCCAGCATTATTAATTTGGTTATTATGGAGGTAGAGGACGGTTACACCCTCCGGTATCCCAAGAGGCACTGAGGTCAAGCTTCGCTCATTACAGTAGACAAAGTTTCGGTCACAGCGGCACACTTTTGGGCAGGCGAAAGTTTTGGACACCTGCATGTAGACCCCCAGGGAAAAGATAAGCCAAGATTTCATGAGAACAGCCCAGTCTGTGGGCCACATTCTAGCCCACGAACCCATTTCTAATTTAAAGAAATAAAGTACCAAAATGTTAAAGAACTAATAACAATAATAAAGCACAGGTAGCAAAATCTCAGGTCATTAAAATTGGTTTCTATTAATGTCCAGTGCTCGGGCCAGTGTCAAAGTCCTGGAGGCTAAGTATAAAATAATCCTTTTATAATTGGCCTACCTCCTACTTTTGACAAGAAAGCCACAGTCTTATTAGCCAGGGTTACAAAGTTTGTTGCCTTCCTCCATGTGTGCTGAAAAAAAGAATAGCTGTGTCTTTGCAGGTCAGCAACAGGTTAGTTTAAAGCTACCGAAAGTTGTTTGTGTATGAGTTGCTTCGAGGGATAATATTTCCTTTCTCTGAAGTCTTTTGGTGTTACACTCAGCTTTCTGAAGTCAGCAAAGTCCTCATTCCAGCTATCTGCCGGATCTGGCCTGCCTGTAAAAGAAAAAAAAAGAAAAGAATAGCATGTAACGTTTAAAAGGGAAGATCAAGCCCATTGGAAGACTATTCTAAGGCTGTGCTCTTTATGGATTTCTGGAAAAAAAATGCATTAATATTAATCATTGTTTAATATTACTGTTAAATAGTCTTGAAATAGATTTGATGCAAAGTCATTGCAGTGATTGAAGGACTTTCAGTGACTTCAGTGAAGGCTAGATCTATCACTTGTGTTTGCGTATTGTACCTCCAGTCTTTGTCCTCTCACAGTCTGTTTCAAATACTAAAACTAAAATATTTTTCAAACCTAAAACTAAACCGTTTAACTGGAAATTTTTCTCAGATATTATTTTTCTTTTGCACAACCACTGACTTCAATGAATGCTATTCACTGATGCCTGACGGCAGACTCTAGGACGTATTACTTAATCACACTCTATGTTTTTTTTAATTTCCTACCAGACTCTGGAATGTTCTGCTTCTATTTCTGTAATGCCATTATGTATATTCTCCAGCTTAATGCACACTGCCAAATTATTGCACCTCCCTCCACAGTGAATTAGCTACTTATGAGGACAGTCTTTTGAATAAGTATGGAAAGCCACAAATACAAGATACCCTGCTGTAAGGCATATATTTGCTAAAACTATCATCTTCATATTGTTTCTGATGTGAACTGTGCTGTCAACAGACTTAAGAATTAGCTTTCTACTAAATGAAACAGGCTCACATCTGCTAAGTTATTATTTTAGGATATCAGCTCAAACTACAGCAGTTCCGTGAGCAGTTCTGGAGAGCACTTTCTTTGAAACCATAAAGGGTAGATAATTCTTTTAATTCTGCTATACAGTTGTCTGTGAATGGCTGTAGAAACAAATTTGCTAGCTTTAGTATAGATGAATTCTTTAATGTATATTTTCAGCTTTTAAGTGTACTTTTTAACTTTTTCCTTCCCAGCTATTATTTATTATTCAGATCTATAACAAAACAATCCAACTAAAGCATACAACGAAAGACACCACTGTATTATATGATGTTATCTTGTCTTGTTATATGTTGTTTCCAATGACTGAAAAAAAAAATGCTGCATTTTACAAACTTGAACCTGATGAAGGATATAGACTTTGACAAGTACCAAGCATGTGCAGATCTCAGATCTTGAATTGCAGTTACATAAGCACAGTATTTTTCCAGATTTTCATTTTGGGTTGGAAGGGACCTTTAAAGGTCATCTAGTCCAACCTCTCCTGCAGTAAGCAGGGACGTATTCAACTAGATCAGGTTGCTTAGACCCCTGTCTAACCTGACCTTGAATGTTTCCAGGGATGGGGCATCTACCACCTCTCTGGGCAACCTGTTCCAGTGTTTCACCTCCCTCATTGTAAAAAAAATTTCTTCCTTATATCTAGTCTAAATCTACCCTCTTTTAGTTTAAAACTATTACCCCTTGTCCTATGGCAACCGGTCCTGCTAAAAAGTTTGTCCCCGTCTTTCCTGTAGGCCCCCTTTAAGTAGTGGAAGGCCGCTATAAGGTCTCCCTGGAGCCTTCTCTTCTCCAGGCTGAACAACCCCAACTCTCTCAGCCTGTCCTCACAGGAGAGGTGCTATAGACCTCTCATCATTTTTGTGGCCCTCCTCTAGATACGTTCCAACAGGTCCATGTCTTTCCTGTTCTGAGGGCTCCAAAGCTGGACACAGTACTCCAGGTGGGGTCTCACCAGAGCGGAGCAGAGGGGCAGAATCACCTCCCTCGACCTGCTGGCCACACTTCTTTTGATGCAGCCCAGGATGTGGTTGGCTTTCTGTGCTGCCAGCGCACATTGCTGGCTCATGTCCAGCTTTTCATCCATCAGTACCGCCAAGTCCTTCTCCTCAGGACTGCTGAGAATCCCTTCATCCCCCAGCCTGTATTGATGCAAGGGGTAAATTTTGCTGACCCAGATGAAAACTTATTGGCTGGGATTTCAGGAAAAGAGAATTTCAGTGAACAAAAATAATGTTTTAAAGTGTTTTTCCCCATTACTTAAGCAGTATAAGCACCATCCAGGTAATTCAAAAAGAAACGTAATTCAGGAGTACATGAAAGCTTTGTCTTCTGCTACAGCTGTGCAGTTTATAACATGTCCCAAATGCTGCTTTTGGGAACCCCATGGATTGACAGTGTAGAAAGTCTCTTTAGGAGTCAGACTGTTATAACCCTGCAACCTTGCACTTGTAGATTACTATATTTATTTGGAGCATCATCAGGTATCAGCCTCAAGGCTAGAGCAGTTGGAGATTAAAAATGAGACCCTGAAAAGTCCTGTAGGTTATCATTATGAATTCAAATAGTAAATGTACGTATATTGTTATGCAGCCTATACTGTATGTTGTCCTTTTCCAGAAACAGTAAGATTAGCTACCCACCATTCAAGTTTTCTCTCTTGCAGGCATATTTCAGTCAAGAGTGGTTTCTTTTCAATTATGTAAGATGACGTGATACTGTAGAGAAACTCTAACAGGATTACATTCTAACATGAGCCTAAGTGTGACAGTTTATCTGCCTTTAATATGGCCTGGCTCCCATCTAGATCATACTGCTCTGATCCGTCATGACACTGTCTTTTTAAAATAAGAAAGGACGTGCAGAGCCTCCTCTGAGATGCTTGAGACCACACAGAGTAATAATAGTGGTTCTCTCACTCCCTTTCCATCATCAGAGTGAGACAGTCTGTAGCTCCCAACACGGCCAATACCCTTCACTGAGCTCTCTTTCAGTTGTAAGTCCGATTGCTGATTAGGTTTTATTTGACTCCTGGGTATGGTAGGAAGCCCAGCTGAGGATGTGCAGTCACAGGCAGCTGCAGCTCCTGATTTGCTGGGAATCTCCTAAGGAAAGAATGTCATATCAAAACTGATTTATGCATTCACCTTATTCTAGGACTCTGCCTAGAGTACCTCTCACCTAGGTAAATGTGTCACCTGAATAAAAGATTTCAGTAATGATTCTAGCAAATTGGGTCAAACACACAGCACTTATCATTAGATATTACAAGTATAAGAGTTTTGACTGGACAGTCACTTACGTATATCAGCACTTTGGAAGCTGGCACTCTGGAGTTTATTTCCTTTTCATTGTTATATGGATTTTGCCCTTAGAAATCTGTTAAAATTTTCCTATTGTTTTCTTCCTTTATGATAGTGAGAAAGGGATTTATTTTATTAATGCCAGTATCATAATCTCCAGCTATCAGTCCTTAATAAACTGATACTACAAAACTCAATACAGAAAATGTGCATTGGTAACTACTGTTGACTGTATTAAGTAAGAGCACAAGGACAAATCTAATCAGATATTTATGACTTCAGGGTTGACTGTGGTGTGGCAGAGGGAAGGAATGAGGAAGCAAGGATACAGCTTGATGTGCTTAAATATTTTTCAGGGGAAAAGCTTTACCTCATCAGGCTTTTACAACTGTTTAATAATAATTCATAGTTGGAGTATCTTTCAGCAAATCTCAGGGACCCTAATGCAAAAGTGAGTTTTGTCCCTGTGTTAGAAATCTCTACCCCAAAGACACTAAATAGATTGAAGAGTTGAACAACCTGCTTGATATAAAAAAGAAACTCTGTGAAAGAAAAACATCCTCGACAAATTCCAGAAGGCTGGAAAAGCTGAAAGAGTTTGTTCTTTAGCTAATTGCTAAAACTAAAGGCAAGTAGAGTAATTGAGCCTTCTCCCCATCCCTTATATGCTGGCTTCCTAAAGCAAGTTTTCTGTTTTCAATATTCTTACAAGATCTGAACTGAGTTTCTCTGCAAAGGAACTGATCATTTGCAGAAGGAGGATTTTGGAAGCGGAGGAATCAAGGGCACTCAATATCCTTAGCTTTCATGGCTTTAAATCTTGGGAATTGACTCATAAACTATAGATGGCAGTGACCTTTCTTATTGTGAAGCTGGAAACTTCTAAAAACCGATCTAGGAAGAGAGAATGAGGGTAAGGGAATCTGTCGTGGTTAACTTTAAAGAAATCAACAAGCAAATACCTCAATAATAACACATTATTTGCCCATCATCACTTTGGTCATTTTTGTTTCTATTTTCTTACTCTGTACACTTGATTTCTATTATTTCTCACTATATCCTCCTTGGAGCGTAAGCCACGTCTTCCAAGTGTCTAGGACATTTCCTGTCTTACTGCAGCCAGGATATTAAATCCCATTAGGATTTAAGGAATGATATAATAAAGTTGAGAAAATCACATTGAAATAGATGAGAACATACGCACACTTTTTAGGTGGCCATGTCTGAAAATTTGGCTTAGTGGTCTGAGTTCCCAGCATCAATGGAAACGTTTCCTTTCATATCTTAAGAGGAGTTTCTGATCAACTTTTTTATCTCACTCTTTTTTGAAACCTGACTTATTTAAATTCCCTTTTGGCATGGCTAATGCTAGCTGGAGAAGAACAATTCTGGCTTTGTGTACTGAATAAAAATTTCAAATTTGCTTTTGTTCAACCCTGCAACTGAACAGCACCTTTAAGATATTTGATTAAAGGTATTTCAAGGCTGAAACATCCAGCTGCAAGTTGAGAAGGTGAAGGTTTTATTAGCCTTCCCTTCACTGGTCAGAAGCATCCACAGAACTTCAAGCTTCAGTCACCCTGCTGTGCATAGCTATGAAATAATTTAGCTTCAATAAACAAACATGTTTCAATAATTAATATATTACTAAAATGCTACTTAAGCATAAGTGTGTGGTATCTAGTTAAAAAAACCCAATAACCCACTAGAAGCCTGCTTATGGAACTCTTTCCTACCTTACTGACCAGTCTTGCCTCAGTGGCTACGCTTATGGTGCTCAAGAAGCTCCAAAGCTGACCTCAGGGCCACCCTCCCCACCTTTCATGCTGCAGTCTTCCAAACATGCAGTACCAGGCACAGCAGTCAAGGTTCCTGTGGCTGCCTGAAAACCTATTAATGTTCAGGGGAGATAACAGAGACGCAAGGGAGGAGATACCATATGGAGCACAGACGGCATGCGAATACTTACAGCCCTATGTTATAAGCACAGGAGTATTGTTGTGCTCATGAAGAAAGGTTGTCTGTCTTCATTAGTCTTCCCATGTTTTATATTAAGGCTATTAAAATTTTAGAGGGAATAAAATTAACAACGCTTGGCTATTCTTTCCTTCAAGGAATCCTGAAAATAATAAAAAATAGGTCGTAGGAATCCAAGGTTTTTTCTCTGATATTCTAACCACTCAGCACCACCTTTCCTAGCAGTTCATCCATTTATCTGAACCTGAGTGCTATGCAACATAAATTGAAAGGCAAGCAAAACCAAAACCAAATGGTCATATCTATTCGTTTCAAAACTACCAGTCAGTGACTCTCATTTAGCACAAAAACATTCAGCATAAATTTTCTTGGCTTTACTGCAGACCAAGGTCATAATCAAGTCATAATCTTTCTCTACATAATTGTAATATACAGTAAGTACAAGGCTATTATGTCTGGAATTGAATGACAACCAGAAAACAAATCTAATTCCATTCCTCTGAAACCTAGTACAGAGTTCCTAGTGCTTAAAAAAATGCCATCTGGTAACAAAAATAATTATAGAATAATACTTAACAAAACCCTTTTTTCCACATAAGTAGAGTTCACATCTACACACAAATGACCATCATGCTTTTCTTTACCTGATTACAAAGCTAAGGTGATGGTTTACTGTATGCGTTTCTCTGTAAGTTCCTTGGTTTTGAACTTTGTGTTGAAAATTTAATGCGAGGCTATAATCTCTGCATCAAAGGCACAGAGAAAATGACCCAAAGGAACCAAAATGTTTTTACAGGAAGCCCTTTTGCATGCGTGCTGCTGTGGCTGCGTCACAGTTATGGGTGTGTATTATGTTAGAAGAAGAGGAGGAAGAAAAGGAGGTGAAGAGGAAGAGGAGAAACCAACCTTGGTACCCTCTTCTAAAGTGAATAAAATGTCAGGATAATGATCAGCAGCTAGTACTGGAAGGAAACCTTAAAGTGATTCCATACTGCTACAGACACTATGAAGTCTATACAGACAGCTTTCGGAGAGAAAGATATTATTGCCTTCGCAATACTGTTAGCAAAATGACTCAGCAAATGTACACAAATGAACTCTTCCATCGTACACAAATGTACACAAATGAACTCTGCTCTGATCAGGACGTTTCTGGTTTTGCCTCTCAATTTGCACTTACAATCATTCTCAAAAGCTCAAATCCGGCAGCTTGCTGAAGGCAAGTGAAACAGATTTGGATCTGTCTTGGTAGAGGCAGGAGAAAGTTTAGAGAGTGCTACATCTTGCAACAATGGTTGTAAAGACGTCATTCTCCATCCTTCTCCCCCTTGCTCTTCTCTAACCTTCCGCTCCTCCAAGCCTTTCATCTCTTTCCAGATACATTCCTGCAAATTATTAAGCAGACACATTTCCCAGAAGGATGCAAGCTTCAGGAAATCCCTTTTTAAAAGGCATGATTATATAACCAACAAAAGCTTTGTCTTTGGAAATATGGGTCATGTACAGGTTCTTGTCAGTCAACAGGAATCTGACAGAGCCCAATTCCTAACTGCCAGGAGAGGGAGCCAAGGCAGCAGGAAACTTTCTCTCCCCTTCAGAAACAAATAAATGACTAAACGTGGGACTCGTTTTCTTCCCACTTTGTCCATCTCCACACACATGCACACAATTCTAGCTCCTCACAGATGTCTTGGATCACCAGCGATTGCTGGCTTGTTTGACAGTGTCTCTGTTATATGCCTGACAAACTGTTTAAGCAGTATAGCACTTTGTTTCTGGGAAAATTAATATTTCTATATTCTAACAATAAGCATTATTCCCAGCTTGAATTCTATGTACTTCATGATTCAGGACTGTTTCTTACTTTTGGGTTACTACAAAGTGCAATTATTGCATAGATATGAGATATGCAAGAGGGAGGGGAGAAAAGAGAGTTAACAATGAAAAAAAAAAAAGAAAGTTTTATGAGGGATACAGCTCAGCTACAGCAGATTTTTCTCCTTTACAGATTAGTAGGAAATGGTGTCAGGTCAAAAGAGAGAACAAACAACAAGACATAATCACTAGAGTCACCACTGTACTCCAGGAGGCAGAGTTGAAATAGCTACAAGAACAATGTCATAAAGGCTTCAGGTGGAGCCATGAATTCAAGGCTGCCATTCATCCTGCCGGGCACTGTGCTGAGCCACACATCCTACTCAGCTTCTCAAATCTGTCCATAAGTGGGCATTGAAGTGCCAAAGTTCAGATGTGGAGAATACAACCTGCCTTCATTCCTGCATTAACTGTAACATTTACTTAGGAGGCACTTATTCTCAAAACTTTATGTTGCATAACTTCATCAAGACTGTATCACCTGTGATAATGAATAAACGTCTGAGCGCAGAAACATTTGTGTTTCCAAAAAAAAATCATCCCTGCTAATGCACACAGATACCCTATAGATTCATACAGTGTTTTGTCATAGTCAATGTATGTCAAGGGATATGATTATTTTTAGTTATAAAAAAAAAATTATACCTCTTTCAATTTCAGAAATGAAAGACTATAGAACATCTAATGGAAAACATCAAAGAAAAAGCACATTTCCTATTGGAAGCTGTATTAGTGGACACTGTTGTGCTATCCATCCACATTTATCTTTTGGTTTGTCATACCACCCAGTCCAACCTAAATGCCTGTCTGCATGGATTAATCCTGCGCAGACCTTTGCTATAGATTGTTTTAGCTTCTGGCAGAACCAGAAGGAGAGTTCTAGAAATTAAAAACTGCCACTAAGGACTTCTTGCCTGTGGAGTCCTGAATTCTAATGTAAGAATCGTCAAAAACAACTATTTCAGCTAATTGCAGCTGTCAGAGTAAAAGGTAATGAGGATACACATGGCAAATTACAAAGCAAAATCTTTAATTGCCTGCACAAGCAGGTAGGATTCCCTCATACCACACAAGGGAGAAGGAAACATGTGGAACTCTACATTTTACCTAATGTGAGCTTCTGAGTTGTACAGGACTTCAAGGCAGCCCAAAGTCATTGATAGCCCAAGCATCTGTTTATAAGGAAATATCCCTACTTTCATTATAAAATTGCTGATTGTTGAAAATTTACTCCAGATGGTGACCATCATGATATTTTCACTCCAGTGGGCAAAGAGGAACAGATGATCACCTCCAGGACTCATATTAAATGGAGTATTGCACCTACTAGCAAAAGGCTATTGGTGTCTTTATTAACCTTCCCCCAAGGCCTAGTCTAATTTTTCACTGGTCTAATGCTGCACTTTTCAAAACTTAACAAATTTGTCAAAAAGTGAGAACGATCTATTTAGTGTGGTGGTGAATTAATTCCCTAGTCTTTCATCCCCAAAGAACTGATCTCATGTCTTAGATGAAATAGTTTTGATGGATCTCATCTAGGACTCCATAAACTCAGTAATGTACTATGTGATGATGTACAGCTGGACTGAGAAAGTTGGGAATGGCAAATGAAAATAATCTTATATGAGGAGCTATCTGGAACATTTCAACAAAATGCATTTTCATTAAAATATATTATTTCACTGAAGCCAAAATGCTTCACAAAGATTTGTCAGTTTTGATTATGTTTTCAATACAAAATGTGCCCAAGGTCCAATGCTTTCTGATCATTTATGACCAGAGGGAGAGAAGAATAGAGGAAGAGTAAAAATTGACTTTTTTACCCAAAAAGGTAAGTTTTGATACAATTTCATTTCATGAAAGCATTCATAAAATAATGTTTACATTCCACATTTTAAAATGCTGAAAGTTGTGGAATTATCTCCCTCTGGACAGCTGTACTCAACATGGTAAAAGGAAAAAAAGATATTCTTTGTTTGCTTTCTTGACCCTTTTCCAGAGGGCTTACATCTTTCTGTGACAAAAACTGGACACGTCTGTTTGAGAAAAACTAATAATACTAAACTAATTTAAAATAATTCCCCTTTTGGAACACAAATGTTCTGTACTGTGTTAGCATAATGCATTTTGTACTAAGAAAAAATGAAGGCAACCTGCTGTTTCTTTGCAAGCAAATTGGTCCCTACCTATAAATTATTCTACACTGTGAAGCAAACAGTTTGCTTTTATCTAGAGATATGTGGGCAGCCTGGCAAAACGTCTGTGGATAATTTGAAAATGCTGCTTTTAGTGACCTAAGTGACTAAACATTGCTTCTGTGGAGACAACATCTTGACACATTTTAAATGTGTTGCATGGTGCTACATCACTGATGAGATTCTGCATGGTGTCACATTACCTTGTGGGGTATCATTCATTTAGGGTCTCAGGCAAATGATTGTGGGCTGCCATGTTCTTATTTTCCCTATTTGTAGCATATGGCCCAGGGAGAAAATATGGCACTAGCCGCCCCTCAACCTCTTAGGCACCTTGATATAAATAAAGCTGAAAGTATCATCATGTGTTCATCTTTCCAACCAAGCCAGATGGAGATCTCTCCTTCCCCTTTTAATATTACTTAGCATGCTGCTCCTTCACAGTACTAAGTGCTACGCTATAAACACTGCTAAGGAGCTATCAAGAGAGATTAATAAAGTTGTTTGCACCCTAACTGCTTCAGAAAACCTTTCAGGTATGGGGTAGTCACTTATGGGACCACTGAACAAAAGATGATCCCCAGCTAGAGAATAAATCTTGCTTATATGACACAGCTCCTGTAACAGGCAAACAGAAGGTTATCAAACCAAATTTTTAAATCATTGCCATCATATAGCCAGTTAACAGAAAAGGGGAAAGATACTAAAATGATGGATGAAAAATGTACAGCTAAGCCTCTGAAATCCCTTTTCAGCTAAATAGCTGAATTATTTATCAACGGTACAATATCTCAGCATCAACAGTGCCTGACAAGGATCTGGGGATCTGGATTTGTTATCTTTTCCCAATGATCCAATTACACTTTTCTGTATGCACAGGTGGAGAAAGGGCAATATTCTCACTACTCCAGGAATGACACTAGAGCACTTCATACAGGAAAAACCTTGTGCTCCCACACTTCATGGGAATCAAAAATTTTATTTTACAGCAATATAAAAGACTAAAGATACAGCAGTAAGTATTTTATAGCAGTACAGAAACATCCAGCATGTGGTGGCATTTTTTCAAAATCCACTGTTTACCTGGACATCAGTACAACCAGTGATTTCCCTTAGAGTACAGAGAGGAAAGAAAAATCAGAGGCAGTAGGGGAGAACGGTTTGCCAAGGATATGGACCATTTACAGGTATTATTTTTTTTTCAGTTAATTTTGTTCGGATTCGCCATTTATTATTTGCTCATTTGCATTCAGGTTTCCAGTAACTCTGTATGATAACAACTGCTTTCAGTGAGAGAGTCTTCTTGTTCCTTTTCAGTATTGATGGCCAAGCGCATGTCCTAAGAATGTACACATCTGACACATAAAAGGATTGAGGAAAATATGATAGATAGTGGTATTAAAGAATTTTATTGGTGCAATGGGGATGGGAATCCCCAAGTCCTAATTCTGACGGACAGCAAACTTTTTGGCACTTTGCTCTGGTTTGGTTCTCCTTTGGTGAAAGTGTACAATACTACCTTTCCCCAGCAGTCATTCAGACTTCCCATTTAACTTGAAAGTTCTTGGAGAAAGGGAGGCTGCATGGGACTGCACAGAACTTAACACAGGGCAGATTCAGTTTTATGTACAAGTAGAAATAACAACAAGCTAGAAATAGTAAACAGACATTTCTAACCCAATGATTCTCAGCCACAGAATTAAAACCACAAGAAGATCATGAGAAGTCTTAAGGGATCACAAAGTAATAAATAAAGGCAGTGTCAGCCAACAAGAGCACTGCTCCTGCAGGATGAAGGAGTACAGATTACGTGTTCAAACACTGGCTGCAACACTTTACATCAACCAGGGAACTACTAGCTGCCTTTAATTTCTGGCAGCAGCTCAGTTCCCTGGGGAAGAAAAGACAGAGCAGAAGAAGAAATGGTGTTTACAACTGCAGCTATGATTAAAGTCACTTCTCAGTCTTCCTCCTGCTCTACTCTTTCCTTGAAGGAGCAGAGATGCTGCCAGCACAAGGGGTGCACAAAGACAAAGCAGAGCCAAATGGACAGCATATTTCCAGAAGCTTGAAAGGTACTGCTCCAGCCAATTTTTCTTCTGCCCCATGCTGATGTCTGCAGGGCAGAATATTCTCTGTGAATAGTTTCACATGCTATATACAGCATTGCAAGTCTTCTGACCATGAACAGAGGAAAGAGGATACAGTAATGGCAAGAAGTATAGTTTTCTCCACAATGCACAGAGTGACAGGAATGAACCTGCCATCTATGTGTGTTTATGAAGAAGCAGCTCATCTCAGAATATACCCCTGGTATTCTGTTCTAAAGTTTCTGTCATTATATTTTCTCAATAACTACTCTAAAATTTCTATTTTTTTTTTTTAAAGAGCTCTCCTAAGCTTATTTCACTCAGGAAGTTCAAAGCCTTCATGTTCAATGAATCCTGACAAAGATAGAACACAGCACAGAAAGCAATTCAGCTTTGTGTTTCCAACTTCACCCCTTTGCCTTTGAGGCCTGTGTGTGGTTGCATCAGTGAGATCAAAATTGCCAGCAGGCCCATGAATGACACCTACCAGCAGCAGAGCAAAAAACACAGTCCTCTACCATTAATGCTTCACAGTGGGTGCAGACAGCCAACAAGAGATTTGTGCACCACTTAAACTCTCCTAATAGCTTTTAAGTGGGTCCTAAGAGGTACAGAAGCCTGGAGTTGGCCTTCAGCCCAAAAGCAAATTCCATCTGACATGTGTCAAAGCATTTCAGGCAATAGACTCCTTATCAATATGTGTCCTTGTGCTACTTTTCAGCACAGTCATTATTGCAAGGAATCACAGCAGTATTCTTATCAGCATTTTGTGCTTATACAAAACTAGACATCTCGAATGAGTTCAGGAAGGCAGAGAGGCAGTGCACAATAAAACCTGAGAGAGGGCCAGAGGGAGAAATATTTTAAAAAAGAGAGTGAGATAGAGTTTTAAGCTATTCTACAGGCAGCAAAATATTCCTGCTCAAAAAGGCAATTATTGTTTTCATCTGTTTGCAGAGTACTGTTATCTATTCAGGTCACTGCATGAATCAAATGAGAAGATAACTCTTTTAAGTTTTCTGTGTAGACCTCTGGGTACTTTAAATGGACCTCATACGAAGATCTACTAAGGGATTTGGGGGTTTGCTGATGGGTTTTTTTCTTGGAATAAAAACTGAGCTGGGTCCATAATACAAGTATCTTTGTAAGCATGGGGAATCTTGGATCTTGTCCTATGTTTACACCAACATTTTAGATGGTAGAAGCACAGGTTCTTTACTTCTACTTCTGCTAATAAGGCATGTATTTTTTTGTAACCCACTGATGTAGGGTATCCATTGTTAACTTTACATCCAATCCATAGTATTTTCATCAATTTTTCCTCTTCTATTCTGTTCTGACCTTTATGCAATCCTTTCATAGAGGGGGCTATTTTATGGCCAGGGACATATTCCTATTGCATACATGCATAACAGCAGGAGTAGGCTTGCACCTTCCTGTTTAATTTCATATTGGATACATACATGCTGATGTGGAAGGATACCTGTGGAGCAGATGACAAAAAAACCCACAAAATCCTCTGCTCTATGGACAGATGAATGGCAGAAGAACCTACAAGCAGACTGGAAAAATTATTCTGAGAATTGGGGTAGCTGCAGATGTTGCTTTGATTACACAAAGGAAATTTTCTTACAGCGCAAAGCCCTCTACTCCACCTCTGTTTTTGGCCTACTGCGTCTGTGTTGTGTTACTCAGGACATACAGCCTAGACAACAGAAGTGGCACTGAGGAAGAGAATAAATATGAAGGGGGGAAATCACCTGAGCCTTCACACACACATGCACAGCTTTAGTTTGGGTTTGGCAGCAATTTACCAGACATTTCACTCCAGGTCTGTCTAGGCATCTCTGACTCATTATAGTAAAGAGCTGACCTTAATTCAAAAAGTGGTGTGAAAAATAAAGGACAAAAAGCGAAACAGTTGCAGCTGTTCCAGAGCTGTTCCAGAGCATAACAGACTTACTGACTCCTAAGAGCTTGAATGAGCTCAGCCCACAGCAGCGGAGTTTGTTTACTGTATAATATTATTTCAGAAATCCTTTCCTTGCTAGTTCAATCAAAATGAACTGCATTTCCTAATACCATACATCCTGAGAGATACTGCCACATGCTCTATCCAAACACAGGCTTAAACTAACCCATCCTGGCAGCAATTATCTTCAAGGCTTTTGAGCCTCTTGGGAGATACTGCCCTCCTCTGTACCAGTGAAGCAGAAACCCATCTTGTATTCAAGAGAAAAAAAAAAGATGTTTCCACATTCACTGCAAATATTTTAAACATTAACCCTCCTTCCCCAAAAAAATTTACTCAAATCTTCTGTGTAGGGTTTATATGAAGGAGGAAGGCTTGCCAAAGCAATAGTGTTCATTATTATTACCAATAACCAACTATTTTTGAAGGACAGATAAGGACTGAGTAAGCACTGAATGTTTAAATGCATTCACTGTGACTGTTCTGGTAACTTTCTGTTCACTTCCCACAAATCATTGAGCTACACTATAGCAAAAGAAAATCTGAGGTGATTTGCATAGGTACCTGTAGCAAATTAATTGTAAATTCACAGGCACCAGTCTTCACCTGGGAAGATTCTGACTCTCACTGCCTAAACAAGCACTGAATTAGGGAAATTCCCTATGAAAATCCTATTTTTAATACTAAGAGCCACTGAGATTCGTTACAATTATTAAGATATCTGTTTAAAAACGATAACACAAATTATTCCTTTATACAGCAGATAGTGAAGTGAAATTTGCTGCCACAGGTATCTGTAGAGTAGACAGTGTTGGCAGGCTCAAAAAAGGATTCCACAATTTCATGGTCTTAAGCAGGTTCCTCTAAAGAGAAGAGGAAGGCATGTACCCTCTAATATGTCTAGTTCCACCATTTCAGGCACTACTGGGGCCATGCAGGGGGCAAATGCATAGCAAAAAGCAACTCCAACAATTTCTTGTCTTTGTTGTGGGAAAACACTGAGCTAGAAGGACGGCTGGCCTGTCTCAGTTGGGAGTTTCTTATGTTTTAGTGAGTCAGAACGAGGGACTGAGCACAACGGCGGAAATGTAGCATGCATGGACCTGTCCATTACACTTGCAGAGTACATGAGTCAGAAATTAAGTGCAGTGTGATCCTGTAATGTATCTGATAGCTTAGAAGTCATCGACACAGTGCAAATTCTGCATTTTGAAACTCTGGATAGCTGCTAATGACCGTAAATATAGTATTAAACCTAAACTGACCAAGTAATGCAATCTTAAGCAATTGTTATTTACTCCTGAGCATTTCAGATGCAATAAAAAAGGAAAAGGGAGTCTTCACTGCTCTATTCTGCTTGTCGGTCCGAGTTTTTAAAGTGAGAACAAAAATAAAATGGTAAAACGATGATGCAAAAATGTGCTTCAAGGGCTACAGTGAGTTCTAGTTCCCTAAATAGCAATGTCCTGCTTTAGCTTTAGAATACTGGAAACTTTGTAGGGTGAAGTAGTGACCACAGAAGGAACTGAAATATATCATCATGTTTTGGACTCTCTCTTCAGTGACCCCTGAACCTTTCCTGTAGATAAAAACCCAAGCCACAATGTCTGTATATAGATTTGCACTGCCTTGAAGCTCAGACTGTTTTGAATCTAGGGTTTCAGTGTGAACACAGCTGTAATTTTTATTTCTCTAAGCTTTGCAGAAACATCATTAAATTCTTTTTTCAATTCCATTTTTATTTTTCCTATGATATAGATGAGATCTTTCTTCTCAGTCTCCTGACCAAACTTTTGTGAAAGAGGTCATTAGACCAGCCACTATATAAACTCTAAATAAAGTCTGTGAACTTGCTAGGTTATGTCTTTTCCTTTTTGACCGCTGGGAAGATTGTCAAACAGAGTCCTTTTTAAGAAGGACTTGCTCACAAGCTCACTTCACCTCCTTTGAGATACGATATTTTGAAAGAGTCTTATCTTGCACTAACCTATAGAAGCTGTAACTTTGGTTGTGCTTCAATATAAAAAGAGTTTAGCAAAAATGTTAGCTCTTTCTAAATTTTATACTTTTGAGAAATAAAATTTCAGAATAAATATAGTGAGAAACAGAAAACAAAGCAGGGGATATCCAGACCTTTGTTTCTTCAGAACCTGCACTGAATATCATCCCATCACCACCAGTAATATCTCAACAGCCTTCCTGATCAATCCCTCTCCCCTTTCAGTGGATGAACATTTCAAAAACTTCCACTCCTCTCTGCCACTATTACCTAAGTAATAACAATCACATTTTTTAAATTCTTTTTTTCCTAATCAATGACTATTTTTCAGCTGTTTGAATGTGCTAAGGTAAATAAAATAAATTCCAGAGATGGTCTTGACAGCTCTGGTACTGGAAGTCAGTAAATGCTTGGTAACAGCAAACAAGGCTTGCTTATTTTCTCCTTCTCTAAAAAATGCAGTTACAAACTTATGATCACAAGTAAGAATTTCCTTTCCATGCTGTATTTGCAGTATCTCTGAAAGTTAGCTCAGCTTTTGCATCAGCTACTGCAGGACATAGTGAACATGATCTTACAGTGTTAACACAGCCATGAAGCTTCAAACACTGCTTTATTGCTAAAGGATAATTATACCTCACGATCTGTTGGGCACAGTCATACTTGTCATTGTATATGTCTTGTCATTATTCACCTTCTGATCACCCTTTCTAATCCAGAGTAGGTCAGTAATGTCCAGCCATCAGTCATTAGAATGGGTGACGAGTATGGTGAAAAATGAGGTGGCAACTTAAGGCTGTTCCTTAGAAGTAGAGTCTGAAATGGTGTGAAGAGGAGGCAGTTGCATGTAAGACAGTCTCACTTCTCTTTCCTGACTCCAGCACCAAACCTTTGATTAATTACTGAGCCAGGAGCAGTCAGGCATACCTCTAAAAGGGGGGACTGGAGAGACTAGTGTCACTCCACTGATAGAAAAAACTCTTCAGGCTCTTTTCTTTGTAGACACTGTTTTTTCTCTGACAAGCTTTTTGGGTGAAAACCACCTTACTGTTGGAAGCAATAGATAAAGACAGGACTGAAAATGAGACCATCCTCCTAATGTAGGGCAAGTAGAATACCCCTGCACCCAGAGAAGCTCTAAATGGTAGTGCTTAACTGCTGAAATAGTTTCTTTTTCTAGGAAATTCTGTGGTGGCCTGGACAGCCATTAGCACTGACATTTGCAAGCATTATCCACATCCCTATAATCACAAAGTCTTGCATCTTTAGAAAGAAAAGCCCAAGTTCTCCTGGACCTACAGGTTCCAGGAGAAGGAGTCATAAAAGAAATGCCAAGTATCTTAAGATTCACAATAAAATCACAACTGGCAAGGTTGCAAGTCAGAACCTATAATCAGGCATAAAACCAGTGGATATGATTCTTAAACTCAATGTGAGCATTAAGTAAATATGAATGATTAATCCAATTATCCCACCTGGCTTTCCACTTGAATATTTATCATAACTCTACCTCTCCTGAGCATAATAGAAGGTAAAATGAAGCCAAGTGCCTAAAACCAGCATTGTCCATCAAGCTGCATGGGTAGGCTGTCCCAGATATCTAGCTACAAAGGTGATGAAAATAAACAAGATAAAGTGTCCTCTGCTGGTGTGTGTTCAACAGGCAAAGAAACAAGGTTTGCGGCAGTACCACAGGCTTCATTGAGCCAGTGTCATGGCAGAAAGAAAGGAAATTTTCCTTTTCTGATACTTTTTTTTTAAAAAACTTGTCAGGTTTTGGATTTTCATCCTCAAAATGAGAAGTCAAAAGACCAGGCCTAATACGTTTATGTGCCAGCTTTGTGAAGGTATTTTTCAGCAATACAAGATACAGTTAATTATATCCACCCCAGCGCTCATTTACACATGTCAGTTCGGGATTTGAGAGCTCTGACCTGGAATGGCCACACTGTCCGTGTTTCTGACTAGATGGCTGCCATAGAAGACGGGCTAATTCCCTGGTTTGTTTGTGTGTTATGGGAATGCAGGACTGGGACTGACCTCCTGGGTCATGGAGTCCAGACCTCTGCTGTCGCAGACAGCCCTGTCACTGAAAGCTAATACCTTAGCTAGGAGCTGATCTATGTTCTTCCTGCTGTTAATCCTTTTGTGGCCCTTCCCGTTTTCTCCTGGGAGATAAGGCTTTGTGCTTCAGCTGCTTTTGTTCCAAGGGTTAGCTAATGATGCCTTGCAAAATCACGGCATGACAAGCATTACTAGCCTCCTCCTGGAATTCAAAGAACATTTTTATTTTTCAGTTTAGATTGAGAAACTGAGACATCATGTCTGTGTGTTTTGGGTTCAGATGTGGACTGCATACAGCATTGTGGCAGAATATAGGAACTAGCAAAAACCTTCAGTCCCCTTAGAGGAAACTGCTCTGGCACAGCCAATATCAAAAGCATCTCAGACTTTTCCAAGAAATGCAGGAGAAGACCCAGTAAGTGGGGTATAAGGGAGTAAGACTGAGGGTTGTAGGATCTTACATAATTGTACTACACTGGGAGGTTATTCTGAGCTTTCTTCAGGAGGTCTTCTTGCACTCTTGGAGCAGCCAAGAATGAAGACAACTCAAAGCGTGTCTTAAGTCTCCCTTGGCCTTTGGGATTGGTGTTGAAACTCTAAAAAAGGCAATGCTAGATCTTCCTCAGAGTTAAATAAAGTTACTTAAGGGTTGCAAAATGAGATGGGAGCACAAGTAAAATTAAAAGTTACAAGTTCCTGTCTCCTAGTCTGCATTCAATCAATGAAACCACATGTTCTCTCTGCTTAGACATCCAGCTTTGAAGACCTGGCCCCTAATGGCCTGAGGTTTGACTGTTCCCGTTTTGTTATTTCAGTTTGGTTTTTTCCCTTCAGCCTTTACTACCAACCTCAGACAGTCATTCAATGCAAGTACAGGGAAGAAGACTGGTGTCACAGCGGGGAACTCATTTTAATGAAAGCACTTGCAGAAATTCTTTTGTTTACTGAAAGCATGTAAATGGACAGTATGATTTACAAGGTTACAAGAAAACAAGTACAGAGCTTCCCCTGGTGCTGTGGTTAAAACAGCTTGAAAACTATTGTGCTGTGTGACAGAACAGCACAAGCGCACACGGCTGAAAGCCACGGCAACTATTCAAATCCATCTTTGTTTTAAGTACCAACTATTAAAGTGACCATGCTGATTTTACCTTGTCTCTCTGACAGTGGTTGACAAAAGTCCTTTTAAATGCTGAAAAGTTGCAAGTCCGCCTTTTCAGAATTGCAGAGGGAATTTGTGGTTTTTGAATGGCACTGCAGAGCCAAAGCCAAAAAGAATAGCTTTACATACTGTGTCAACTATGCGCAGTAGAAAGCAAATATAAACCTGGAATATGGTTTATATTGAGTATGAATTAAAGTGCCTAGATTTTATGACATCCAAATTTTAATGCAGCCTGAATGAGACATGGTAGAATTCATGGCAGTTACTTTACTTCATGAGCAAAAAATATATATCTTATGTTGGTTAATGCCAGGATGTTACATATAGGCAAACTACCCAATCTCTTGATTCAGCAGTATCACATGGACAACTTTGTGCCAAAATTAAATAATCTTTGTGCCTTTTACCACTTCTTGCACTTCTATTGACACAGGATTGAATGTGCTGTCTTAGTCTTCAAACTGAGACAAAAAAACTGGAATAGCTAACTGAGAATGTCACCTATAATTCTGCTCGAGGAGCGCTCTTGATTCAAATACTATTGTTTTCTAAAATATATTATTTGGAATTATACAATAAAATATTCTGCAAATTACAGTAAGGAGATGGCTTATTATTGAGAGTGTAATTTTTTGCAGTCAGTCACATTAGTCATATGGAGAGCTTCTGGTTTCACGTTCCAAGCTCATAATGATAGATTTTCTGGTAGAAATGTTCACAGAAAGATATGTAAGATGAACTCAACACAACAGCTTTTCAAAGCCTTCTCAAAACTCACACAAATGTGCCCAAACACCAAGAAAAAAAGAATGCAAATGCATCTCTCCAGTTTTCAGGCATTTCTGCTTCCAGGGCCAAATCCTCTGTTGATGAAAACAAGCCACTTTATTGTGCTTGTCCGGCAGAGAACATACTGTACAATATTTTGGCATTTCAAACCAAAGTCTGACTAAGGAATCACATGGACATTTTAAGAAATTAGTAAAAAGGAGCTGTATAATTCTTAGCACCTCGCAAAGGTTTTTTCAGGTTTCGTTCTAAACTTATTTAAGATTTGTAGAGAAATATTTATTTTTCAAAACTGATGCCACAATCTAGTAATGAACTTTGAGAATGTGAACATTCTTCCTCTCCTAAAAAAGAAACAAAAAACCCCACCCATTCTGACCTTCTTTCCGATGTTGTATGTTGTATATTAGAGTAACACCTAGTCCTGTATGCTTTCTCAACAAAATGTACATTGCTATTGTTAGCAGAATACAAAACAGACTTTATTGTGAATGGTAGTCATTTTATTGCTTAATTTTTAATATTCAAGTTCTATAATACTTGAATTCTAATATTTATTTTATATTTTTGACAGGGTGATAGGTTTATTTGCACTAGGCTGCAAGACTACGTGCTTTATTTCAAGAGAAGCCAGAAATTTCTAAAATTGATAAAAGAAGATAGTCTATAATAAAAGTACAGATTTCAGAAACTAGTAAAAAATCATAGTCACGGATTCCTTTCCCATGTATGAAGCTTCATGGCTCTGATTCTATTCTACTGCCTTTGAAGTCAATGGAAAATTTCCCATTAGTTTCAGTTGGCCCTTTGTTTTATTTTCAGAAGTATTTTTTAAAGTTTCCCATTTCCAAGTTCCCATGATTTAACCTTGGGCGTGATCTTGAAAGAATTTTTATGCACATGAGTAGACAGAGTTACTGAAGTCAATGAGCCTGGAGGGCTGGACGCAACATCACCACTTATAGTGCTATATTCTGTTAACCACATGGAATGCCAATCACATCACTTGATTTCTCCATCCCACTTTATAATTCAAGATATACAGCTCTGCACCTTATGCAATAGTTACACTGCTAACAATGGCAGCTCACTAGAAAAACACAGTTAATATTTTGTGGAATGACAAGGACATAAAACTCTAAGAGTGTGCTTTCAGTACATTAGGAAAAAAAGCAAAAAGGCAATTTTCTCCAAGTTTCTTGGGGCTGTTCTGAATGACATTAAGTATAACAGGCTTGAGAGCAATATTTTGACAAAAGTATCTGAAACTTTGTTTCACATAAAGTCAGTTGATTCAGGCATGCAATTATTGCTGCATCAAGGGACTTTTTTAAAGACCTGAATAACAAACAAGATAATGGGCTCCATCAGTTTCGTAGGATATTTAAGTATCTAACTCACTTTTCAAAATGAAAATTTATCCCAAAGTTTCATCTGGTGATCCAATGTACCATCATGCACTGTGTACTAGCAACCATGGTTTGATTTAATTTGAAGTAAAGATAAAAACACCACTGCATGTTACAACAGCTTTGCTAATCATCATCATCAGCCCAAACTTCAACTTATTCCAGGCCTTGTTGTTTTTTACTTTAATCCTCATATCTTTCTACAAAATCAATACTATTTTATTTGCTGTCAGTTAAATTTTCTGAAGTGCTTTTTCTTCTTCTTCTCCTTCCCCCTCCCCACCTGTCTTAACGAAGATGTCATTGGTACCAGTGAAATGCTGAGGAAGAACCCAACCAGAACCAAGTACTGGATATTCTTTCCTCTATTCTGTAAAAATAAACTAAGTTCACACAGACACAGACACACGTCTGTATTTCCACCATTTCTTTCTCTTTCTTTCTTCTGAGCATCTGTTCTACATTCCTTCTCCCTCATCTCCCTACTCCCCAAGTCCACCCAGGAGGCTTCTGTGGATTTCAGCAAGGATAGGTTGGCTTCTGATTGCTGTTCTCTCCCTCCCTCCCTCCCATGACTTACACGAATTAAACGGTGTCTGGATTTTTGAAAGGACTGAATTTGGTTGGAAACTGAATACTTCTTTGATTCTTAATTATTCAAAACAGAATTTCTAAGGGATTTTGTTCTCTCTCTTAAATATCAAACTAATTGAGCCTCCAGCAGCTCGAACTAAGTTGCCCTTAGATTTGTGAACTGAACTTTTTGTTTCCTTTTGTGTGCTGATATTTTTCCAAAACGGCATCAATGACCATAGAAAATAAATCAGTTTTTCTTGCAAGAGGTCTTCTGTGCTAAATAAATGGATTTAAGGATGTCCAGGCTCTGCCCACTGGTGGTAATAAGAACATTGAGCACTACAGTAAATGTACTTTTCTGCTAAAGGACTTTTCATCTCTCAAGTATAGTAGAAACATTAAGTAGTGAAGCTCCAGTCCAATAGAAAAACAGCAAATGGATAATTAAGAAAACAATGAACATTAGAAAACCTATAAAAACCCAGACACGCAGCTAGGCCAGTTCATTAAGTTCAGTCTAACTCGATTTCAGCTGTAACTATAATAATATCCAGCAGACACCCCCCTGCTGAGAGCCGAATGTGCAAAGAATCTCTTGACCTACTGGTTTTAATAAAACACTTGTTTCAAATGCTGCTTTTTAATTAAATGTCTGGGTTTGGGGATGCTAGGTACCAAAGAAGGAGTACTAGGTATCCAGGAAGTAGGCACTACATGACTGAATATATTTGCTTATAATAAATTGAATAAAGAAATAATGAAAATTACTATTAAACATTGGTAAGTGACAATTTATTGCAAAAAGATTGCAGAAAGAGAGTTCAAGAATCAAGAATAAAAAAGCGGTCAAGGACTCAAAAAGCATAGAAGAGCACATCTTGAAACATCCCCTACGGTTAAAAATAGAATATTTACGAGTATACTTCCCCAAACAACCATTGGGACCAATGCAAAAATATGTAAAGCAGAGAAAATTAATTCTATGTCAATAAGGCCTCTAACCAGAACAGACAAATTCTGGATATAAAACATAAACTTGTGATAAGAGTCCTGGATTACCTAATACATTACTACCTCTAGGGGTTATTTTAATTAAATTAATTAAATACATTTCTTGATTGCGCCATATTTGTTTCAGGGTTTTGATGGTCTCCTATGGGAGAGGAAAATATATTTGTCCACTTGCCTTGAATAATTTGGGGTTTGGGACATTCTCTTCTATTGGCTGCTGGACCACCCTTGCAAAGGGGAGAGGGAGCAGATGCACCTTCCCCTCTTTTCTCTGTCACTGTTCTCCCATGTTCCCAGCAGCAGCCCAATATTTCAAGCACACATTCGGTATAGCTGAAAAAACATGCTTTGAGTTAAACTGATTGCCAGGTTTTAGTTAAAATCAAATGTTTTCTCACTCCCAATTGTTTTTGGAGAGAGGGCACTATTTGTTGTGCTATCGAGTGTGGGTAGTGTTCCACTTCCTACGCTTACATGGGGGCTCACATGGAGAGTTCCCTTTAATAAATTCACTTGCTCTTACTTGTGAATTCTATGTTATTCCTATTGCTAGAATTGTTTTGACTTTTCATCTTAAACTGGGCTTTAAAACTTATTTCCTGGCCTGTAGCATATGATAGTAGACAAAGAAAACGATGTGAAAGATTGCAAGGCTCCTTCCAATATTTTTCTACCAATACTAAGGGTACTGGTGCAGAATCAGTATTCTCCTCACATCTCTGCTGAACATACCAGGCGTACAATGCTGCCACAAAGGGTTTGCAAATCCCAGTTTCTCAGATGCTCTACGCTCAGATGATCTCTGCTCTATGATAATGCCTGCTCTGTTGCTTTAAGGTAGCTCTGATACTTGCAAAATTTAGAGGCGCTTTGGATTGCTTTAAACCCTTCTGGCTGGTAGCAGCCTCTGCACAGCCATATGCCATCTGAGATCAATTGTAAGCAGATGCCAAGTGGTTGCCTCTGGTAAACGGTTGGCTCTGGCCCATCTGACCCCAGGGTAACCCATTTTTGTGGCCAGGCTAGTGATGGAATTGTCAACTGGGAATAAGCAGTACTACTTATTCTTCTACTTTGTTCTGCCAGAGCAAAGCTGGATTGCAAGACAAGTTCTGAATGTTTCTCTATAGGGTAAGCAATATATACATCAAAACTCGGTGTTTAGTCTTTTGCATATGAAGAATCACTCAAAGGATGCTACGTAGGTGTCTAGAAATTAATCTTGATGACCATGCAGACTGTTTCCCTGTGGAGAATGAAGAAGGAGCTTTCTTTTTCCCTACTTTTTTCCCATAAGAGCAGGTGATGGGACTACTGCTGAGGGTACCTGGGCTTTGGTTCATGTGCGTCCCCTAGGAGGGACAATGCACTACTGATAGCTTCTTCCTAGCCCATGGAGCTCGCTGAGTGAGATTTACTCTCATCACTTGGCCACTGAGACTCTTTAGTCGTTCAGTTGCTAGAGCCATGCAGAAGATCCTATCTCACTTGCTCCACTGACAGTGTGAGCAGAACAGGACAAGGCTATACATCAGACTGGGGGGTTTATGGGAAGGCCTCAAGTATGTCACCAGTTTCAGTGATGGGGTGCTCAGCACACCTACCTCCTTTCGGACTAATGGGGAGGAAAAGATGTATATCTGTGAAGACTCTGGCCAACTATTGTGGCCATTGTGAAAAATGAAGGATGTTTCCAGAACATTACCAGCAGCTTCTGATAATTGGAAAAATTGTAGTCTGTACTTTGTCTGAGAACACTGACTCACAAGCAAGAGAACAGAAATGACAATGTTTAACACTTTGCATTACAAGCAAATCAGAAACTAAATTGTTTGGGACAAAGCAGTAGGGCTATATGTTGGCTAATATCAGATTTCTGCTGTAAATAATATAGATGTGAAGATTTCTGAAAGAAGAGCTCACAGTAATCTTCTGTAAAAGAACAGATAGCCAATCTAAATGTAGAATTTGCAATTAGCTCCCATTATAATTATTGAGTCAAAACCCAGATGGGAATAACAGACATAAAAACCAAAATTCTTTAATCTATTTAAGAAAAATTTAGAGGCAACTAATACTAAGACAACTAATACTAAGAGGCAACTAATACTAAGACAGTTCTGAAAGGAACTGTTTGAAAATTTTAATAAAGTTCCCCATTTTCAATCATATAATCATAATAATGTTAACATCTGAGTGTTTTCTAAATGCCAAATTATTATTCCTACCATTTAGAGACTGTGGTTATACAGAGAAAATAAGATTTTAATCTCAGAAAGGATTGTCAAAAATTAATGAAGCTTAGGGGTATGGCAGTCAAGCCCTGAGTGAGATCAGGAAGTTTTTCAGACTAAGAGCTGTTAGCAGTGCATGCATCACAGTAACACTTGATTTATGTGCCTTTTTACATTTAAAAGCATGGTTTAAACATGAACAAATCACCAAAAATTTCCGTAGGGTAGATAAATACTATAGACAAACTAGTTGAAGCAGAAAAATGAAGAACTGTATTTTGGAGACTCTGAGCAATCACAGTTAGCTTGATTTCTAATAGGATATTAGATGCTTAGTACTAGACTGGTATTTATTTTTCAGCAGTGCATATCTTCTGGTGGAAAATCCTGAATAAACATTGAAAAGGTTTTTACTGTACTGCTCTATCATTAGGCTTTTAATTGTAAACTGAATTTACAAAGTATTTAGACATAGGTGATGGTTTCATCAGCAAATCAGCATCTTCCTACTGCTGGCCTGGGACTAGACTCTGAGGACTGATTCCAACCAGTCTCAGACTTTTTTGTAATCAGCTACTGCACCTGCTCTTGGCCAGGTTCTCACAGCCCACCCTGGCTCTCTGGAGCCAGTAAGGGAGAAAAGGTGGATCTGGATGCATGCAGATGTGGATTCAGTCTTCCTTCTGGGCATATATTCTAGCAATAAGGTGCCATAGCCATGTTCATACAGCCAGGTCTAGGTCTCAATAACAAACTGGTTTTAACTAACTCAATCTAGAAAAAAAAATATTTAAAAATTATTTTAATAATTTAAAATAATATTTTAGTAAGGCTGAAGTGCCTTGGAAAATCTCAAGAATTCTATTTGTCATTACTATTAAACTTATTTAATAATTATAAAATTCAACACAGTTCTCTATCTCATTTTTTCGAGGGAGAAATAGAAAATAATCAGGATTTAGAGCAAGGACAGTGCAGATTTGCCCCAAAGCAGTAGGGGTCAAATGCAATTAGCGCTCGCTTCCACATCAAAGTAAGTCAGACAGATCTATAATAGTTTCTGCATGACCTCCTCCTAGTTTCAGCCTATAAACATTTAGATTGGAAATACTGTCCTGAAAAGAATACAGATTGCAGACACGGTATTAAATTAATATAATTATGAGGAATTACTTGGTTGAAAAAACAAATTTGTTTGGAAATAGAATACAAGAATACAACTTTGGCATATTATTTCAAATGGAATCTCGGCTGGACCCAACAGTTTTTGCCAGCTGATGGCAGTTCTGTATGAAATAAGTAAGTAGATTCCAGCAGTTTTCACTGGGCACTTGTGCACAGCGAAAATCACAGTTCGCATTTGCAATAGCTGGCCCCTTGTGAGGACAAAAAAGCAAATAAGCATGGAGATGAAATTATCCACTTATTCACTAAAAGGTCCCTCTGGGCTAAGTTGAGGAACTGAGTGAGACAATATGTATGTGTGAAAGAAGGATAAAAGCATGGCTCGTGCTTCCATAGTGTTTGTGCTATATTTCTTCTATGAATAATCAGAGATTTTCCTTGTTCAAGGCTTTCAGTCTGCTAAACTAACACTACAATAATTAATCACTGAAAATGGTGAAGATAAATCTTTTCTACTCATTAAAATGACATGATGGGTAAATACAGACAAAGTATATTTTCTATTGTGCATTAAAATGAGAAGCCATTTAAATGTCTTTATTCTTATCCTTGTTATTATGGTATCAAAGAAAAATTAATCACACTCATATCACTCCTCACCAAAAAAACAAAGCGAAAGCTTTCTCTATGCTGCACACAGATTTATGTATGATCTCCATTAACGTTAATGGGAGCCTTCGGCTAAATCCTCAAGCCCTGCAGAAGACATCTACCCTTTGTAATTTAGGGAAGAACTGAAAAGATGTTGGAGTACAACCTAACAATCATGAAAAAAAAAATCCAAAAAGCAGAAATCAAATAGTAACTGGAATTGCAGTAGGGAACAACAAAAACACTGCAGAAGTTTGTAGTTTGTAAAGCAACAGGGTTCTCGGATTCCAACAGAGTCCTGAAAAGGTAAAAACAGAGCTGGTGTGAAAAGGACTGATAGAAGTCCAAGCAGCTTAGGAAGCTCAGTAGCCTATCATCACCTCCAGAAATAGTGGCATACGCCTCCATGATGGTGCAGACTGGAAGATATGGTATTCCAGGGATGAACCAAAGTGATGCTTTCTGTCTCTATACTGTGTTTTGTTAGTGGGTAATTGGCTTCTGGGAAAGAAATTTATGTCTTTGTTTCAGCAAAGGGAACATTGAAGAATATATATATGAACAAGCCTGTGCTTTTCCAAGCAAACAAAAGTCAGAATAATATTTTAAACCAGATGATCTCTTGTTATAACTGGCTGTATATTAAATACAACTTTGCAGCATAAAAGTTTAATCTTTGAGTTTTCCTCTGTCTCGTCACACTGTATGTGCACTGAAAGAAAATGACACATATTCACAGGAATGAATACGTCAGCCTTGGCAATCTAAGCAATTGTATCTTACAACAACTTCTGTTCTCTTATCCCACATCTCGAACGCTAAATCCCATATCAGATCAGACCCCCTACATGACAGTAGAATTTGATGTAAACAGAAAGAAAGATTTAATGGAATTATGCCAAGAATACTTTTGGGCCAAACTGTATATAATAGAATTTCTGCTAGTAAATTGGGTGACAGGAGTAGCAAATCTAATCAACTTTTTTACTATGCTATCACCTTTGAGTTTAACTATAGACAAACAAATATCAGAATGTATTTCCATGCAATGAGGGGGCTGCAAAAATATAGATATTAAATGGAAAAGCCATTTGAAAGGCAGAAAAGAAGGTGAGTTTAAACCAGTGTGGCTGTGGATCTCCAGTATATGGTGTGAGAAAGTATTTTTTATACCTGGAAGAGCTGCACTGCAGAGGAAGGTACTTATGCAGGGCAAAGACAAAATAAGTGAAAGATTTAATTTACCATGTGCTCTAGAAAAAGGCCAGCTTCTTAAGCAGTTGATCAGGAAGAATTAAAATAAAAGCATTAATTTAACACGTACAAGACTGTTCTCTGAGTTGTGATTAGCATTGTGATTCTAGGCTAAGAAATTCAGATTTGGTCAACATTTGTGTGATACATTATCTGCGTTGCCTGTTTCCAACAAATGTGCAAGACCCTTCCACATTCATTCAAGTCACTAACCACAGCTTGTTTCTCACTCTCCTTTCAGCTGTATTGAAGTTCAGAAGTTCATCCATAACTTGTAAATTGATGCTGCAAACAGTTTGGCCCCCTTGCAAACCAAAAAGCCTTCGCTCATTCTGTGTCCATTCTAGCTGTCCTTTTACTTTGCATTGTCATATCTATAGTTAGATGAATGTCTTTATGAATCAAGAATCAGCACAGCAAAACAGCTAAAAAAAATTACGAAGACTGTGTTTCACTGTAACCTAAAAGTTCCATAGAATTAAATAGAAAAGAATTGTGATTTAGGATTGATACACAGGAAGTTTTAGTCACCAAAATAAAAGCAAACTCTCTACTGAAATAGCCGAAGAGTGCCTCTCCCTCCTATCCATTATACTCTGCTATCATTGAAATTAATACATTGATTTAGATGGACTTTATCAGGAAATTCTGAAGAATGACTTTTTTTAATATATGAGATCTAATTTCTCTTTCACCTATAAATCAAAAGTAAAGAACTATCATCATTAAGGCCATCCTTTTGAAAAAGTGATGAGAGTTCTAAAGAAAATCCAAAATCTGTGTTCTCAAATCTGTCTGCAAGACAGATGTATGTATATATGTGTATATTTTCCTGTGAAGTTTTTCTTGTCCTTCTAAATCTGATACAGGTTTACCCAGAGAAATGGCATCAAAGGGGTTAAAGACATAATATTAATGCTTTACTATGGTGATGTCAGCAATTTATGATGGGATGGTGGGTTCCAGTGCCAGAAGCTATGGCACAGGAGAGAATGTTATTTTAACAGCATGATTCTCTATGAAAGCCTGTCATCTTCTGTTCTTGAACCTTTGCTAATGTACTAGGGCGACATGCCCAGATAGAAAAGGAATGTTTTTCAGCTGTTATGTGGTGGCTATTAATAAAGTTACTGCTATACAATAAATATGCTGCTACTGCTTGCCATCATTTTAAATTGACAAAGACATAGGAATCTCTTGGGACACCATTGTTTCTGAAGGGCCACATCCTTCATTCCATATTCAGATGAAACTTTTAATAACTTAGCTCAGGAGAAAATTTCATTTTAAGAATTTTAAGCTCTTGAGACCATCCAGGTACAAATACCATGCTGTGTCAGGCCACATTCGCTGTGACTGACAGGGCATAATGCAACACACAAGTTCAAATTTTTCTGCATTGCTGCTCTCATACTCCTTTGATATTTTTCTAACATGCCTGACAAAACCATAGTCAGAGCCAGCACATGCTCAGCAGCAGGAAGACAGAGATGAAATTCTGAATATTAGGACTGATTTACCATTATGTCTGACTAATAGCTCTCACAACTCACAGTGGATGAATAAAAAGTTTAGCACTTAGTTTAACTCTTCCCAGAATTTCCTGTCTTTCTGCTACCACTTTCCCAAATCACTCACCTGTATTCCAAAGATCTCCTTACTTCTTTTTCAAAACCAACTGCAAGGCAAAGAGAAACTTTCTGTCTAGTAAAGAGATTTTTTTATGTATGGCACTTGACCAGTTGCATATGATTTTCTTTTGGCTAACAAGTTCTTGCAACATCACGGCTAAGGACTATAGAGCTAATTTTTCAAGGCCCGATGGACAGTTTTACATAGTTGTTCATAGCTTACACAAGTGTCCTTCTAAGCAAATTATCAACAATGCTTGTTCTTGAAAAGATAATTATGTCTACCCCATTCATCAAGAACAAAATCTGAGTCATCATGATGAGCAGATGCACCTTGATCACCTAAGCCAATTAGGTCACCTGAGCCAGCGTGGCACTTTGAGGCATCAAGTTGCTCACAGAATCACCTCAGTGATCTGGGAGAGCAAGAAAATTCTGTGGAATCAGCAGAACTTATACAAAACATCAACAGAGAAATATTTACATCTCTGTATTTGAATTTCCTGTATGTCTGTAAAAATAAAATACTTCTTTAATGTTAAATCAAAGAAGCTGTTAATGCCTTTTATACCAAAAATTAAAATGTAACGTGTGTATACATTACTGCTTAAATTTGAAGTAGTGCTACAGTAGCTGTAAAACTGGTTGCTACTCAGACATAATTCCTGCTCAGAAAGTTTACCACCTACCTTTCATGTACTTTGTTGCCTTCACTCACCCTCATCTCTTTTTCTGCCAAAATACATGAAGCAAAACTTGAAATTTCACAGGAAAATGCAGAAGTGGAGCATTATTACCCTTATACATGATAGACAGAGAGATAGAGGGGAGAGTGGGCGCGGGGGTCAGGGGGGAAGAAGAAGAAAAGAAACAAATCCAAAACTGTCTCCCTGACTGCATCGTCACTGGAAATAAAAACTGAAGAGATTTTAGACAATGTTGAACAAGATCTCAGCAGAGGAAGCAACTAATCACAGAAATAGGTGATCTACTGCTCTGAGCACAGAACTGCAATTCGTATGAGCACATGCTCTAGAACTAGAGGAGGCATCCTGGGTCAGTGAATCCAATTCCCTGCTATCATAAGTAATCATGTCATATAATCCCATTCATCTCATTTGAGCTCCATCTTAAAACCCTTTTTATGAATTTGCAGAATAAATGCATTCATAGCTAGTTTATATTCATTTGTTCTTGTGTAACCTTGTCCTTTAGCAAAAATAGCTCATCCTCCTCCCGTCCCCCCGTTTATTTATAGAAAGCAATCATACTTTTTCTCAGCTATTATTTTGCTAGGCTAAGTCCAGCTCTTTCAGTCCCCTCATGTAATATAACTGCTTCTTTCCTCTAATTATCAAAACAGCTGGTCTGTGTACCTGCTTCAGTTCCAACATCTTTTTTTTTGAATACCCTCTACAATGTTCCAAATAGTTTTACCGTTCCTACTAATAACCATCGAGTTTTTATTACCTACTGGAAATACTTTGCTTCACACATAAGATATTTTCCTTCTCTCATTCTCTCTTCCCTTCTTTCTTTGCTTTCCTTTCTCTCTCTCTCTGTCATGGCCAAGTCACACAAGTGTTTTGTGATTGACTCGTACCTCTAAGTCTCCCTTCCCATCTGCTGTTTTCCCAGCCCGCAAGTTCAACTTTTTGTTAATTAACAATATAAATGTATCAATTTTTTTTTGTTTTGCTTAATTTCATCATAAACCTGTTATTTCTGGGTCTTAGAACTGTCAAAGATTTTCCATATATTATTGCAGTACTATTACAAGAAGTTATCTCAAATTTGTGTCATTGGTCGATTTTTTTCCTAATTAACTAAATTCCTAAATAAAAATGCTAATAATTGTCAGCTCTAAAGATAATGTTAAAGGAATTCTGACAACAGACTCTGGAGACAAATTATTCATTTTTTTTAGCTCTCTTCAGTTGTTTTACACTTAGAAAAGTAATTGTTTCTAAGTCTTCTAAGTCTCTAAGTCTCTTCCTCAGGCTACATAATTTCACCATATCAGATGTTCTCTTGAAGTAGAGATAAAGAAGGTACACTATAATTTTCTTCTAGAAAACCAGTTATCTGGTTAAATACAGCTATCAGACTAGTCTACCATGACTCCTCCCTCTATCTTTGGCTAATGCAAATTGCATCCCATCCCATCTTTCACAGATATCTATGTTCTTAAATATTTGCCTCAAAATATGTTTTAAATCCTTGATTATGATAAAGGCAAAGAACCATGAGCCACAATAACAAACATGACCACTTTCTTCTTTCCTTCTCCTTCCTTTTCATATGTTCTCCAATTATGAAGGATGCTTCAGGAGTTACTGTTTCAAATCTTCCAGACTTCCAGGGTGAATTTTATGTGTCCTTAACTCTTGCTGCATTCTCAGATGAAGGAACATCTGTTTTTAAATACATGTTTCTATTAGCCTTTCTGCCTTTGCACTTTTCAGTGTCATCTTCACAGAAAACTCAGTAACAGAGTTCTAACAGTGACACTGAGACTAATTTAACTTACTTGGAAGGAGTTACAAAAATGTCTCTCTTCATCTGTTTCCCTACAATAGGGATAATGAAATACATGT
This sequence comes from Limosa lapponica baueri, assembly GCA_002844005.1. Classification (NCBI taxonomy): domain Eukaryota; kingdom Metazoa; phylum Chordata; class Aves; order Charadriiformes; family Scolopacidae; genus Limosa; species Limosa lapponica. The sequence goes on from KZ505722.1 coordinate 153,912, forward strand.
CACTCAAAGTAGGGTTAGGAGTTTTGCTTTGCTTATATTTATCTGTAAAACTAGAAATAAAAAGCATTGTCTATGGCATCATAGTTTCCCCAGTAAATGACACTGTGATCTTATAACTCGAGTGTCCGAATGCTAACCCTCTTGGGTCTCTCACAAGTTCTGCTAGGTGAAAAACTCTCATATTAGGTATTTTCTAGGAGTGCATCTAGATTAAATCATTACAGTCTATCTTTTTTGCTGTTGTGCTACGATAATAAGTTATTATACTGTTACTATTGTTGCAGACTAATCCTACAGTGGCAAAAATTGCTACAGTTTTATTACAATAGCTTCATAATTCATGAAATCAAATGAGAAACAGGAAATGCTACATAGGCTGAGAATTCTATTAAGAAATGTACGCAGCGTAAACAATATTTATGTACAGGTGCATATATATATATGCATGAAAAATATTTATAAAATATAGCTCAGTAGAGTAGCGGCTTAGATAAATGCACTTTAATCAGTACTAAACCTGGTGAGTAGATGCTGAAAAGGCTACATGGTATTAGAATGAGAGGATTAGTGCTAAAAATATACAAAAAAGAAGATAGTATAACTTTTTAAACATTATAGTAAATGGCAAGATCCCGACTAGAAAAAAATAAATGTTTCATATGGAAAATAGAAGCTGTACATTACAGAAGGGAGAAGAAGGGCAAGCCAAACCAGTCAAAAGCAGTGGCCATTACCAGACGCTTCACAAAGTCCTGACGACTAAAGAGACTAAAGAGTTCCTAAATTCTAATTGTTCACATATTTGTAAACAAGTTCCTAAGCTTCTACCTAGCTCCTGAATGATTAACAGCTGTCTTATTCACTCCCTTACAAGGGCACATATCCTCATGTCCATAAAATATTCTTATTTTGCAACTAAGAAAGTTGTATTACCCATATAAAGAGCTGGTACTTCTCCTGATCATAACTTTTTGACTTTATGGATATCTCATGGCACTGAGTCCAGCAGGATAGCTCCTAACTACGGAGAATATAATCACTTTTGTATTTGTCTATTTTTATAGTATTCTTTATGTAGAACCTTGATCTGATATAACGAAAAAGACACTTTGGAATACTTTATTTTTCCCTATCTACCTAATAGCTTTTGTATTACAATATCAGCTCCTTTTGGGCATCTCCCTTCTGAGCTAAATATTTTGATTTTGTGTAGCATCTCCTCACAATATTAACAAATTTTGTTGGGAAAAGCACGTTTCCTTTGAGAAAAAAAAAACCCAACAACAAACCAGCACAATCAAACATAGGAAACTCTTTTTTGTGCAGACACAGGATTTCACTTCAGTTTCTGTAATATGCCTCTCTCTCCTCTAATCACTAAAGCACAATAGCACTAAGTGGCTCTTCAGTTACTAAACTTTTAAAGACCACTTTAGTGATGGTGCTGGTGATAGTTTTTGACCAGGTGTGTACTTGATTTCACACGATTTCACAAAAGTGCTCATCACGCATTATTTCAGTAATACAAGCTTCGGCAAGTAGCATGATTTAGAACTTACTGACACTATAATCCCTTTAAATGGTTCCATCATAGCATTAACTTATTATAGGGAATGAAAACAACAGTATAATATCAGAATTGAATCAAGTAAACTATAAATAAAATTTCTGTAGAAAGACAGATGTCATTTTAGGCTATCTAGTGCCTTTGTGCAAACGCACCAGGGAACATGATAATAATGTACAATATTTGTGTACTTGATCTAGAAATGCCTTAACAACTTCTGTTTATTTGTATGGGACTCATACTAATAAAAAATGATTACGTTTATTGCCCTAAATCTTTGGAAACTGTGAAACAAAGTAAATTAAATAAAACTATTGTATTTTTTATCAGTCTGGAGAAACTCAAATAGTCCAGCAGATTTAAATCGTCCTTCTTTTTATAGCAACAAAGCTGTTCAGCTATTTTCTTAAAATAACTAGTTTTCATTCTTCTTGTTTGTTATTACTATACTTGATAGGCTTATCACAAACATTTGCAGGCACCAAATCATTTTTAATGTTTTTGTAGCAACACCTAAAAATTAGTGGAAGCTCAGCTCAGACATCTTCAATACTTCCTTAATAAACCTGATAATTTTCTGATGACAGCAACTCTCCAGGATATTGCTCAAAATGCTTGAGAAATTTTTTAAATGGAAGAAGTGATTCTTTGATTTAATACTCATATTTTTAACCAATACAGATGGGCATATTTTCCAATGTAATTTTACCAGGGACATTCAATCTGGACAGCTACAGTTCTCACATGACTGAGATAATGTTATTGCTATTAATAATCTCAAAGAACCTCTGAGTTTGAAGGCATTGCATAGAGCTGCAGATGGCTGCATGAAGGTCATTATTTTTATAGCTGTAACATTAAAAATACTGGAAACTCCATACACATGACTTTGTTCTGCTGTACATTTACCTTCAAAAAGCCAGAAATGAATGTGACAGGAAGAATACTTGCAAGAAACATAACACTATATAAACGACACTCTAGTGCAAGCTAAGCTTACGGCATTATAAATATTGATGTTATTAATGCCACCTAAAGTATCCAAATATAAAATATACCTCCCTATCTTGTGGGCAACATAGCAGTTTATGTCACCAAGGCATTACTTTTGTTGCAATAAGTTTTATTTTAAAATGATTTATTGCACTGAAGTCCATCAGGAAGGAAAAGGAGCTTGAGGAGGTGCACAATGGGAGTAAGGGAGGACTAGGAAAAGAAAGGAGAACCGGATGCACACAGAGTTCAATAACAGAAATGATCATAGTATCTTTCCAGAGGTTTCTACAGTGCACAACTTTTGCAACACATGTACTTACTTTATGTGAATGTGGTTTCCTGAAGTGAATGGAAATTTAGACGTTTGTAAGGGTTTAGCAAATTGGGCACATAGATATAAGATCTGGAATATATACATAACAGACCTTATGAACAGGCACCTGGACAAAAACTCTTCCAATGTTCAATGACTTGCTGTTATTTCAGTGCCATGTGCTCCCATTATCTCAATTACACACCAGCAGCTCCAATTGAAGACAATGATGTTGTAGTGAGTACATTCTTTGTCAAAGGAGAAGATATGAATCCTATGGTAAGATTCAATCCTGGTCATTCCTTTCTGCTATTCCAAATGACTGAACTCCATTAATTAATTCATCTTAAGTGACAAGAAAGTTTCCTTATGTCAGCTGTGCCAGCCCCATCACTGCAGGCATATTTTCAACACTAATACACCAGTGCTTTGTCAAAGCTAATTTTATTTGTGCCTAGAAATGAGACTTCCATAATTTCTTGGAGACTGTGTAATAATTTTTGCTATTAGAAAAATGTCCTAATGTTCAGCTTGGGACAAAGGCTAAAAGAGTAAAGACAGCATTCCAGATAATGAGACAAGTATCACAATTTTCAGTTTCTCAAGGAATACTCAGCATCTCTCACTAGTTTTTATCTGATCATCTGGAGACAAATGCTTTTAAGAAAGGCAATTTATTAGGGTCTGTGAAGAATTCAAGCCTGAACATTAGAAGTATATATGGCAAAACATACATACAGGTATTGGCAGCTGGTTTTACAAATTTCCTTTAGATCATTTAAGGCAGTTTTGCTGAAAGATGCTAACATGCAGTACTGAGTCTGAATTGTACATGGAACTCATATGTATTAGCTTAGATTCCAGGTGTCTGTATAATATTTTTTGTCTGGCTTTAGGGTGCTTCTCTCAGTACCCATGTTCCATCAGTGCACCGAGCAGGAAGAAAAGGAATATATCCCTTTCTAGGTGGTTTATCAGACTGTACAGTAGAGTTAAAAGTAACAATCAGATCACAAGTTATGCATTTAAATGTGGCCTTTTGTTGGATGGATGCTCCTTTGCATGAGAGAGGAAGCATAAAGAGCTCATAAGCATATTAGAAGTTTTAGCAACTACTCAATGATGTGCTTGAATGAAGTCCTAATTAGCCATAAAGGATATGGAAAGGATAGTCAGAAGAAGTTACCCCACTCCTTTGATGTCAGTGGGAATTATTTCTATTGATTTTGCTGAAGGCCAAAACATCACCTAGGTCTTTGACTCCAGGAACTTTATATTAAACACTCACATTAAACAGAGACTCTCAGCTTTTTTTGGTGCTATTAGTCACACAAATACCTAAAAATGGGCTATATCCAAATTAATGAATTACACGGGCTGGTATTAAATTTCAGGGATTTATGCAGATCGAAATAGCATTTAGGGCAGCAAATAAGTAATTCTGCATCACTTTAGACACCCTGTTTCCACAAATCAAAATGTTTTATTTGAAATTTATTTAAATATTTCTAAAATTTTCAGCCAATTCTGAGCATAAGATTAAACATAAAATTAATTAATTTGAAGAGGAATGGATTCATCATTAATATCTGACATTCTCCTTAATTTTTTGCTACTCTGGAAAGCTAATCTAGAGATCAGATCATCTAGTTGACCATTAATTCCTTGGTTCAAATCCTAAACTAGCATAACTCATCTAATGATGAGATAATTAAGAAAATTATGTCAGTACAGACCAACTGAGGAACAGTCCTGCATGTTCAAATTACAGAGTATTTATTCAAGCCTCGTCAGATACGCTAAATATCAAATCAGTAACTGGATGCCATACTTTAAGTCCACTAGAATCATACTCACTACAATATTACAATACTTTCTCTCCAGGAAACACCTGAGAAAGAAAATTTCAGCTATATATGAGAAACTTTTAGGATCAGCCTCATATTGCGAAGATTATTCCAATAAACATTCTTTATTTGGGAAACTACTTTGGGAAGTTTTATTACAGAGACAAGTTCTGCAATTCAAGCAAACCAAGATGTTGGAGTAAAGCATAAAAGCTATCCTTTGAAATAAATTTTAATTCCTCCCATGCCTCTAGAAGGAAACCGCTTTTGACAGACTGTATTTTGCCACTGTTTCATTTAATAATTCATATCAACGTTTACCAAGGGAGATTGGTCTTTGCTTCAATTCTCATTGTATGCCAGCCAACCTGCTACCTATTCTTATGACTTTTATTACTTATCGCTGTTGTTTTGTGGACTTTGCAGGAGATACTGCTACAATTAAACAAAAAAAAATGTCAGATTGAAAAAAATTGATCTTCAGAAAGGGCTTTTATTTCAAACTGTCTCAGATTTATATTTTACCTTATACTATACTTTGAAATTAAATCTTTATCACTCAAAAACTTAACAATATAATGCATAATGATTCCTGATCCCTCAAATGGAGATAACCACAAAACATTTCTGTGACCTTAAATATATGTGGAGACCCTTCAAAATGGTTATCATATTCAAAACCTATTGACTTTGACTGGAATTGAAAGTGTGCAGAATTTTGCAGAACTTGGCCTCATCTGTGGAAAGGGGACTGCTTCCCAAATTTCTTTTTGATCAAGCTGGAAATTGAAGGAGCCAATGTCATATATAGCATAAAATGGAGGCCTGCATTTCACAGGAATAATACCGTAGCCACTTTTAGGAGAGGGGGAGAAGGTAGGGGACCAAAGAACCAAAGAAACTTCTACTGTTTTGGCATGGAATGACTGCAAAACCAGTGTGGCTGCATCATTCTTAAAACACAGGGCTGGGGGGCAGGACGAGACACGACAGTCTTAGATATTATTAAACTGAAGTAATGTGGAGTCGGTTCTCCTGAGGAGCAATACTCTATATGCACTGAAATACTCATGAAAAAATATTCCTGACTTACATTGCTACAATGGAGAGCAAAACCCATCGGCTACCTATAGTTCTCTGTAAAAACTGACATATACAGAAGTTGTTACAGTAATAGTCACTTTGTTATAGTATTCTTCAGATTTTTGCTATACTTGCTGGGCACTCTTACGATGTCCTTCCCCTATTTACTCCAAATTCAGTTTGTATACAGAAGAATCAGGAAAAAAATGTGAAGCTACAGATTCATTAAGAATTATCTGATTATAGTAACAATTTTAATGCTTGCACTTGGGCTAGAAGTAGCCACTTGGTTTGATGGATTAATTTTTATTATTCTCCCAGGTCTCACACACTCAAGTGGCAGAATGGCCACATACTAAGCACATGTATGAGTTCCTCTACAGGATGGCACATTAATCATTAAAATAAATCAAGAAACTTGGATCAAACAATGTGATAATTTTGCTGTTTATGGAATACCAATTTTTTTCACAGTGTATCATAGAAATTGAGGATTCTTTTTCATTTCCTTTATTTTTAATGAAAATCTAACACGCTTTAAAAAAAAATGAGTTCTTGGAGATTCCCTTTGGACTAAATGTTCTACTTTTGATTCTGTTTTCAAAAATGTTGTAGGTTTTTGCACTTGCTTTTTAAATTCTATTATGGGTGGCATGTACAAATAGGCAGCTCTTTATAGTTAACCATTTGATTTGTCAATGCACTGATATCTATGCATTGATTCATAAACCACCAGCACCCTCTACTTTACTTAAGGCATTTCACACAGTTCTGCACATGCACTGCATTTCTGGTTATTTACAGACCTAAATATGTTTTGCAGTAAGACTGTCAATTGGTCTGATGTAAGGATGCTCATCTTCTTTCTGCTTTACCCTACGGATGAAGATTTGAAACAAGGAGTAAGTCTCTTCATTTTCAGTTATGTAGATGTAAAATAATTCCAGATTTCAGAAAACTAAACCTGGATTTATACTGGAGAAAATCTGTGGTGAAAGTGTCACCAGTCACACACTAGTCCTTGCTATTTCAGATCTTATAATTCCTTTTCCCTTATTGGTAGTGGTGTGTCATGAGACGATTTAAATAGTGAAAAATTGTCAGAAAGATCCTCCATTTCTGGCCAGTAATACGAGATACAGAGATATTTAGTTCACATTACTTTATTTGCATCATTGCAATGCATATAAGGGAAAGAAATCAGGATCCCCATGTGATTGTCAGCAATCATAGAGCACATGTACTTATTATAATAAGAAGAATCTTCCTACTGGAAATTGCCAGAAAAGCAAGCGATACATTGGGCTGATGAATCCAACTAGTATAATTACCTGGGAGAAAGGAACTAAAGCGAAGAAAAGGGAGACTTGCTTCTTGTCAAATTGGCTCTAATCTCATTTCAACACAGTCTAGAATGACAGCTTTGTACCTATATCTATTAGTGAACCTGTAGACTCCTTCCTAAAGTAGCTCTCTCAGATAAGAAATGTTAAAATAGATAGAATGATAGGGCCATGAAAGTACAACCCTCTAATCTTGGTGAGAAGACCTAGGTTTCAATATATCTAGGGCAGCACAATTGATGCAATTTTGCTAATTACTTATCTATCTAGATTGTTCATATGTATAAAGTCAGTGGAGTTATAAATATGATCCATGCACTCATAAATAATTGTGGGTACAAACCACTGCCCTGAACTTCATTTCAGAAGAGAATTTAAAGCTTTGTAATTCTGACTGACCAGGTCTCATGTCGTATATGAATAATTCTCTGCATGAAAGAAAGTCATTTGATATTATCAAACACCAAGAATTCTTTTGTAATGACACCTTTCACTAAAATTTTACAAATTGGCATTAGGCTACTAAAGCGATGAGCAGAATATAAGATCAAATAGAACTGGACAGAATGTGGCTCATTATTATTCAGATTGTTTTATATCTACATGCAAAACACTATACTCATTTCTATATAGGAAACAATGACTAACAAAATGGATACATTTATTCTTAGACATTAACTGCCTCTGGGATACTACTGAAATTTGTACTGGAAAAAGGCCGCTAAATCACGTATTAAAAGACATCACTGGTTACCAGCTAGCAAAGCTCCACACACTTTACTGCCCATTTCTGTTTGGAGACAACAGTGTAAAGTCTCACTGTAGATTCTGAAGGTAACTATTCACCCGCAAAGCAGCAGTGCTCGATTATCTTAGTAACATTAAAGCAATTTCCTTATACTGTTCTTATCTTTCTTAGACAACACCATCATCAGAATACGCACAACTATAGGCTCAATTGAAATTAAAAAATAGCAAATTGATAAAGGACTGCCGTTGTTATTCTCCCCACTCTTGCATTAGAGAGCTCCTGTAACAAGAGAAATTATTTGATTCAGTAAAACTGATCTATTTGAAATTTAATGCAAGTGCCAAAAGTCTACAGTTGTATTGATAAAACCATTATGTCTGTAGTCATCTGGCAGAAGGACATGAAGGTTAGGCTGGTAAATTTTTTAGAGCCATGCTACATGCCCATGATGGTCACAAGCATGTGAAAATCAAGCTTCGTTAGATATAGCAATGGTGGAATGCATGAAAAATGCCATGGAAAATATGTCAGTCACAACAGGTATAGCAATTGTTATGAGACAGATATAAGAAACGTAACTGAAGTATAAATAGATGCCTCGACAAATTACATAACCCTGCGTACATGTGAATCTGAAACTCCGAACTGTGCAGCATGTAACTAGAGCAGTGCTTTAAACCTGACCTTAGACAATTGTATGCCAGAGCATTTCAGTAAATCACCAGTTAAATCAAGAAAAAAAATATTTACTTTGTGTGAGAGATTTGAAGAGCAGGGCCCTCTATTGATTCAGAGGCAGCTAGGCCACAAGCAGCAGTGTCAGCTCCAGGACTACAATCGTTTCCCCTTATTGCTAAAGAAGGAAGGCTGGCCTACAGTCATGGCTTTAACAAGGGACTCAATAGAGAAGTTTTCTGGTTTATGTGGATATTCAGCTGCTTTAAAATGGTCCAGCCCTGATTTATGCGAGCGCTACACATCTAATATCAAGCAGCTTTCTGAACCTGCTTGTGAGTCAGCGCTCCTTTGATCAAACGCTGTTATTAACTCTTCCTTCTATCTTTCATTTGTGTTGCCTCTTTTTATGTCAGGAAAAATAGTGCAGAGTTTGTTTCTGATAACATACTTTTTACAAGGACTTGTATAGTGTGACTTAGGCTCTGTTCTGCTTTAAAAGAACAGGGGAAGAAGAGGATGTGGAGGTTAAAGAGCAGCTCATCCCCCTTACCTAATAAATCTTTTCACTTCTGACAGGGACTGGAAAAATGAGGCTCTGTTAATAGTGGTGGGTTTACCTGAGTCCACCTTTCATTTCATATAGATCACTGTAGACTACGTCTGGATTTCAAACAGAAACAGAAAGATTTTGTATTCAGCAGGAGAAACCCTGTGTCATTCTGTCCCCTCTTAAGTTTTAAAAATATTGCCCTTTTTAGTTCTTTGTCGTAGACCGTTAGGAAAGATGGGTCAGAAGCATTAACATTGTTCCTGTTCTCAGGAACGAAATGTTGGCTAGTAAGAAAAAAATTGGAGTACTTTAATTTTCACTTGTACTTCATTTATTTGAAATGTCTAATAAAAGACTTGCATATATGACAAAATACAAGTTTTCTCCAGCTCCCTAAAAACAATTCCTTAAAAAACATGTTTGGCTCAATTTTCGTCCTCATGAAAAGGGAAGACAGACACCACTGACTGAAACACCGCACACAAGTTCCCTGGTGCAGTTCTGCCAATGCAGCTCAGTCCCACACCTGTCCTGGAACTATTCACAGAGCTAATCTATGCGGTAGTTATTCCCGTGTGGGCAACTATCCATGAGAGGCTTGACTAAGACCAGCCAAATTCATCTGACTTGTGTTTTATTACTCACAGGAAGCTTGATCTGAAAGAATGAAGGGCTAACATGTTAACTCATACAGTGCCATCTTTCCACGGAGGTTTTTTTTCTCTTTTACAGTTACAGTAACTGAATTCTAGTCAGCTTCTTCACTATACTTTCTGCAAGAATACAAGTAAGCAAATAAGTAGAGTTACATATTGTTCCAAATATTATTATCACCGGAACACTTGTGGAGAATGATGAAATCATAAAATAATTGCATACCCTCTCTAACAAAGCAAGGGCATATGTCTTCAGTATAACCTTTGCCATAAATTATCTCCTTCCTTCATATTAAGCACCCGGACTTGGTGCTGTTGATGATTGTGGCCATTCGTTGGGCCTGAGGGAAGAGAAATGCCAACCCTCTCATATGTACATACATGCAGGGAGTTTCTGCAGCTGCTGCCGGTTCAGCCCCCAGTGCACACCACTTCTCGTCCCCTCGCTGTTTTCAGAATCCGGTGTTGAATTCTGCCTTGCCTTCAGCTGCAAGGGGAAAGAGCATACTGCAAGCTCAGACTATAAGGTAGAGTTTGATTCAGTGTTTGACTAAGCCAGCGATTTAATCAACAGGACCGCATAAATGTGCTGATGACACAGAAGGAACATCACAATTCTGTATGTTGCAGTGCACAATGATAATTTCCTCCAGCGTGTTTCTTATAAGCAAGAACAGTAAAGCCTCACTTCAGTGCCATGTGCCCCCTCTGTATTGTCCCCAGTGTTCCCCTAATTGTTCTTTTTTTGTTACATAATGGATCTTTAATCTCTTTCACATGAGAGGTCTACAGGCAAAAGAAAACGAAATGACATAAAAGCTGCCAGGATTTAGAATATATTTTTTAAATAACAAATAAGATTCATTGTCCCCCCCCTTGACTTATCTTTGTAAAGCGGACTTTCTGTGTATATACCCATGCCTGAGAGGAAAATTTGAGACTAGTTATTCACTAATTGCTTTATCCATCCCGTCTTTACTCTGTATCTGTCTTACAGTTAACACACACAGTTTCTAAGGTCACAAAAATGAAGACATGCAATAATATTGAGGGAATACACCAAAGCTCACCAAACCAGTAGGGGTTCTGTTGTATAGCTAATACGCTCTGAGACAGCATTAACTCTGTCTGATGATTCCCATGGGCTATGCCCACCACAGAAAGAACCGGGGGAACTTCACAGATCCTTTTCTCTCCTCCCAGCTCCTCCTAGATTGGGCGCTGCCCTACCTCTCCCTCTCATGACAATCGACTGTCCTCCTCTCAGATGAATAACAGCTGAAGTGGTTAAAACTGTGATCATTAGGAAACTCTGATTTCCTGTTGCACAGAAAGTTGATTGTTTGTCTCCACACCTCATTCAGTCTGGACAATCTTGATTACTCACTTTCATCCTGTTTTTCCCCCAGTTATTTTCTAGTCACTTTCCCTTTCCTGCTTTTATCTTCCCTCTTTACAGTACTGCAATACTTGACCTGCAAAATAATATGGGAAATATTTAAATGAAAATAAAAGCTTCCTTCAGCATTACTGCTTGTTTTAGTTTGGATAGTATCTTTAGGATACTTTGTGTCCTCAATGCACCTGACATGACAGACATAACAGAATGAACTACAGCTTGAAAGAGAGATCCTTCTTAGCTGAAGAGCTAACTAAAAATTCTGATTCAGCCTGTGCTGCCGCACGTATTTAAAAAATAGAGTGTGAGAGAGAGAAACAGGAGAGAAGTATGCTGCTACCGGAATACCTCAATAAAAGTACCCCAGATGGTAGAAGGGAGTGTAAATTTCATAGCAAGGCTGCAGGTCTTTGCATTATTTCTGCTTCTAATAAGCAGGAGATACTCTTTTAGCATTGCATTGAAGGAGTTAAAAGGAACACATTTCTGTCAAACATGGTTATCATTCAACACAAGACAGGGCTATACTTAAACACCCCTTCCCAAGATCACCAAATATTTCTTCCCAAGACCTGAGTAGCTTGTGAACTGATACCGATGTTATCTGAAATTTAAAGGTGTTTATTCTCCTGGTTCTTAAAGTGGATCATCTTTCTGCAGCTGGTTGGCTAGACTGTAGGATGTCTTCTCTAGGTCAGCACATGCATAACCAGACAATCATTCAGCAGCTTGTAAAATATGATTGCATATGAGATATTGATGGCCTAAGGGAAGTTCTGAATATCAGAGGTTCATAATTAGAATACCTATGCATTTGATCCAATAGAGTTTCCATCAATGTCACAGAGATGAGTGGTTATGAATTTCAGAGTCATCTCTGCTCGTACAGACTGATTTATGCACTTTCAACTTTGGACAAATGAAGGGCGAAGAATTAAAGCCAAACCCTTCTACCTAGAGAGCTTCTTATCCTTAGAGGGGTTCTGAAATTTATAATCACCTCTCCCAGTGCTCAGGATCAAGATCCACAGTTGGTAACTCATGACCTATTTATGCTCATGCCATCCATCCGCTTTCAGTCATTCTGTCCTCTTATCTGTAAATCCACAGTCACACCATGTAGGATGTGTGGATCTGCTGATAAGGAATTTTTGCAGGAAAGAGAATCTGGGCAGATCAACATTTCTGTTGCCAGAGCTGCTGGCAGCAACTCTAACATCTCATTTATTCCAGATTATAAAGATCCACTGTGCTGATCTGAGGATAGAGCTGAGTGTTTGACTTCGGTGATAATAGACTATCTAGTTGAAATCTTTATTTGGTAATAAATATTAAGTTAAATAGATACTGATAAGATTATCCAGTGTAGGACAGAAAACAACCATCTTGTTATCACTGAGATTTCCACAGTTCCTGGGCTGTGGGTTTGGGTTTCCTTTAGTTTTGCTTTTGGGTTTGTTTTGGTTTGGGTTGTTAGGATTGGTTTTTTTCCCCCTTTTATTTAATTTTAAATCACTGCATTTTACTGGAATTTTACGTAACTAAAAACTAAGGCTCTAGTGTGAAGACAGGGATTCAGCATCCTGTAGCCAGCACTCAACAAAAAATAAAAATCTAATTGCATCATTTTTTTTAAAACTGTATTAGATTGTGAAAACTACTTGTGAAAACAGTTCTCTGTGAACTCTGGGGGGAAAGCACTAGGGGAGAAAAGCAAACAAGTTCTACAGTATCACTGATTGCCGTGCTATCTAGTTAAATAATAAGAAAGGAGGATGCTAACTAAGCTTCAGAAGGAAATAGATTTTGCTAAATGATCTTTTGCCATTTTAATTCTCTCAGAAATCTCTTATTTTTACATTTTATTTGTGTGTATGTCCCTGTGTGCATGTACGTGCACGTTTATCATTATGAATACACAATACCATATGAATAAAAAAAGAGATTTTGACAGGGCACAACATGGATAAAGCACTTAGAGTAACCTTACTGTCAGATGCTCTGCCACAAAGGCTTAGGCATCTCTGGGCAATTATAAGGGACTTGGCTCTGCCTGTGGCATTCAAAGCACACATTTTTTAAAAAATGAGAGGTGTCCATTATGCTTCTTTCTTGCCTAAGTATTTTCAAAGCTATAATGGTAGACACTTTTCTCTCTGAGTAAAGACTATTATTCTATTGCACAACTGCTAAAGAATAAGGTTCGGAAATTAATTTTGTCTAACAGCGAAAGTAATTTCTCAAACCAAAAAAAAAATACTTCTACTGGCAAAATGCATTTTACAATTTACTGCTGAACTGCTGCAAGAAGAAGCTCTTCACTGAGCAGCCTGGCACAGGGCCAGAATGAGCTATTTCAAAAATCACTGTTGGGCATATACCAATTTGATACACAGGATTTAGCAATACAGTTGGGAATGACTCTGTGTGTCTGTGTGTATGTGTTCACATTCTGTTAAATTTTAGCAGTCTCTAACTGTATACTCATCTACAGCATGAGGAAATTTGTTGTTAGATTGCTAGATTTGTCTTAAAGAAGGAGAAATCTATCAGGCTGGATGACAGCACTTTTTACTTGGTTAATTTACTTATTTTGTATTGGAAATTAATTTCCTATAGGCAGTTCAAAGAATAAAATGTCTCAGATGAAATCTTTGAAAACGTTTAAATCAAGAATGAAAATTTTAGGAGTGTACTAGATAGATGACTGTAAGCTGTTGGTTAGCCTTATATGTCTTTTCCACCTCCAGGTTCTCTTGTTCAATGAATAATGTGGGGGCTCACAGTAATGGATCAGTACAACATGATGCAATATGCATATAGAGCATTAAGACATTAAATGGGAATCCTCCAACCACTCGATCCAGGTTCATACCAATTTTCATACCAATTCAGGTATCCAAGTGTTTTGGTTTTTTACATAATTATAACAAATTATGAAATAAACAGCAAGTTTTCAACTGATATGGCTCAAGAAATAATGTTTAGTCTAGGAGCATTCGCAACTAACTCCAAAGCTAAGTGGTTGAAGATAAGAATAAGGTTAAACCTAGATCAGTCAATGAGGTGGCCTGTGAAACCAGACAAACAAGATTGCTAAATGGGGTACATTTAGTTAGATGCAAATCTCTCAACGACACAAGAAGCACCACTTAGGAAAAACTTCCTAGATCACAAATTGAATTATACAGTACTACTAACAAATATTCCTTCCTTTAGAGACACTTCACATGGTTTCAGCTAGCATTTCAGGCATTCAACAGGCTCAGTAAAAGCACCTCACTTACCAACATCATAATTCATTAAATGACATGCACACCCAATGCCTAGTCTACACGTAGTTTTTATAGAATTGTGCCTATGTAGGCTGTGTCTGTGACGAACACCTATACTGCTACAATCCTAACACAGATGCAGTTCTACTCTAATGACTTGTACCTACATAGCTTGTTTCCCCATACCCACATGAAGAAGCTCCTAATGAAAGCACATATACATTAGTATAACCAGAGACACACTGTTGGGGTTGTATCATCTTCAATTACAGCTAAATGACATCACTTTTGAGTATTCAAATTATTACTCACATGAGTAATCTCTAATCATGAGAAGAGTGTCTCTGAAATTAACTTGCCAGTGAAAGAGAGAAGGATTGAGTCTGGAGTCAAATACATTAATTTTAAAAGCAGTTTTTCAGCTGTGAAGTTCTATTTCATAAGCACAGGTAAGTTTGCTACAGACTCTTTCCATCGACCTTGGAAGCGATGTCTCTTGGGAGCACCTCGGGTTTTTTACCCAGTATAGAAACTTCCAACGCACTGAAGGAAAAATATGAGGTTTTCTTCTAATTTAATTTAATTTGCACTTCACCAAAAAAAATTAATTTTGAATGAAAATGAATTACATACGCTTTGAAGGGTCTTACAGAGACCTCTGTGATTACAAAGTCACAGTCACTCATATATGTAACTAATACACAAATGAGATATATATATATATAAAACCTGCATTTCTTCTTCAGAACTGTATATTAAATCTCTTGTTCTGTCACTAAGATGTTGATACAAAATTATACTTATTTTTGTTGCATTCCTTTCCAATGACATTGTGAATGTTGTACCCATTTTAAAACAGTTCTAATTTCGCATTTCTTTTTCTCTGTAGGAAAACCACACAGGAGATCTCCGTATTTGTAACTCTGAACCCACAAGCCTGTGGTTGATGATCCTATAACTGCAGTTTGACCATGGTTTGGTCCTCTGCAACCTGTGTGAAGATTGAGGACTGCATATGAGTGCAACCAAAGGCTCCCAGCAGGGCTAGGACATGCTGTAGGAGCGCTGTGTCCTTTTTCCACATGGGCAATCTTTTTTCACATGACATCTCTTGGCTACCTCTTATGGAACAGCTCAGTGAGGTAGGAGCTACTCATACAGCTACGTGGTGCAGGACTGGAAGTACTCTCAGGAAAAGCCCTTCTCTTGAGTTTAATTTTCCGTGATGGTTTTGGTGAAGGAATGACAAAAGCTGCCAGCAGGAACTGGGAGTGACACTGCCGCACACTGATTTCAGTTCTCAGAAGGTGCTGATGAGGCTTTTCATTCAGAGCTCTGACCTTTCCTGCTCTTAATAGGTCACGTATTACTTCCGTACAGTTTACAGTACTTACTACGAGAGAAGTGTCTGCATCTGCCTGCTCAGACCTTACTGAACACAGAAATGCATGACAGTGAACGGCTAATGGGTCCGAGAGATGGAATTCCAGAATCCTTTGCTTGTAATTCTCCCTCAAGAGCCCTGACATTAAAAAAATGTCAATTTGGTCTGAATATAGCTTGTGGAATAGTTTTGGATTAATTCAATTATAGCTAGCGTGTTTTCAGGAAGGAACTGATTTGATATCTATATGATTTTACATTTTTAAGATAATTAGATTACCCATGACAACTTGGCCACAATAAAGAACTTAAACCAAAGAGCAGAACTTCTGTCCCTTCGTCCAAACATCTTCATTGTGATATATTCACACATAAATATGATAAAAGGAACTAAATGCCCTCTTCTGTATTTTGTGGCTCAAGATATGTCCCAAGATATGTCCCCACCTGGGCCGGGATTTGTAAAACCAGACTGCAGACCATTACAGTCATCTAAAGATTATTGTCCAAACTACCTTTCAAAATTATTCTTTTTCTTCAAAAATGTTTTACTGTAGTCTTTAATCCATAACTGTTGCAGAAAACTACAATTATAATTTACCTTGTGAATAGGTAGCTGGTGATTAAGTGTTACGAAAGTGGCATATTGACTTGAAGGCCAAGCCAGAATATTATCTGTGACCTTTAATGTTCTGCTTCGTAAGGGGCAGACCCTACAAAATGCCAACCAGGGCCTGTTGGAAGCAAGTCACCTCTTACCTGGTCCCAAAGTAAAATCAACACTTTGCAGGACCAAGTATAGCAAAGATCTGATCCTGTACGTCAAAAGCCTATCGAGTTTTGTCTTCAAGGACTGAGGGATCAGTTTCAATGACAGTTTACTTTTGAATGATCAACAATTCTCTGTGCCCTATGCTTTTATAAATACATCCTTGCATTAAACTAGGCTAGAAAAGGTTTCTTTTACAACAAATTAATAAATAAAGCAGTTATAGCTTGAAGTAAAATATACAGGAGATTGTTTCTAGGTAGAGCCGATAAAGAGCACAAGATTTCTTTTTAGAAGGGATATTTTACAGACCTCTTTATGCATCATTAAGTTTTCAGGAATGCTGAATAGAGCATGATGGATTTGTTTTAAGTCATTGCTAGTATTTAATTTTGATTCAGTTCAAAGGGCCATGTCAGAAGAAGTAATTGAAGGAGAGGGAAAAAAGCCTGTTAGCTGGGTAAAACACCAATAAAAAAAAAAAAAAGAGACGGTAAAGAAGGTCCCGACACTTTTCACTAGTAGCTGAAAATGCCAGATTAAATTGCACTATTCCTGGGACGTATTGTTTGATGTGACTAGAATACAATTTGTTAAACAGAATAGTTTTTATTTCCAATGCTTCTTTCCTGAGTATTACCTATGGATTAAGGATTGGGTTTGTTTTAAATAAATGAATAAAACATGCCTGTCAAGAAACACATTTTAATGATGATTTTTTGTGATTGTTTTTCTTTAAAAGAAGTCCATTACTTGAAAGGTGTAGGTTACACATAGCTGTAGGGGAACTAAAGCTCGTATCTTCAGTGTATGTTAAATTAGCCTTCTTTACAATAATAACTATATATTATTCTTTTCTATGTTTTTATTATAAAAGACAAAAAAATATAAATATTTGTTTCACCAAAAGAAAAGAAAAAGCAATTTTTATACCTCTGAGGCAAGTTCCAGCTCTTTTGGTTTCTTGAGGAAATAAATAAAAAGCATTGGCAGAAAGACTCCTAAAAAGACTGCCCAAGGGGGAGGGAAGGAAACACCTAAAACCATCATATTACCGAGCGCTGAGGTAATCAACTACAATCTGGGAAATGTCAAACAATGGTATTCACCTACCCAGAGATATTGCTGATCAAGTCCTCGACTGCCATTTACAATCACTAACTAAAACATGGAATATAGCTGTGGATATAAACAAGAGACAAATTAGTATTGGGAAGCTGGGTTTAATAATCCCCTAAAAGAGACCATCTGTTTATAAAGACCCCCTTTTCCTTGATCTCTGACATGTATTCCTAATATAGACACAGCTGGATTTTTTTTTTTTTTACATTTTTTAAACACCCTGCTACCATAAAGTCTACTTATAGTATATCTGGTCTGAGTGTTTGTCTCAAGTTTCAGTTATTATGTAAGCACTCAGGGGCAATAAAATTTCACATACAGTCAGCCTGCTTTAGAGTAAGTATTAAACCATCAGATGAACATAAATACAATTCCTTTATTTTTAATGTTTAATACTTTTTATTTTCCTGATTTTTGCAAATGTTCATTGTATTATCACTGAAATAGCTGGGATAGATTTAGAGTTCTTTTCAAGTTCAGAATTCATGTAAACTGGAGTTTAGTTTTCTTATTTTCCTGTTTAAAACACTACGAACTTGTATTGTCCATAATGGATATGACATTGATAACCTAACAAGCTAGGTGATTTGCAGGTATAAAAGACCAAATCAATTTATAGGCTGTGTTTCTAATCCACTGTGCTGAAAAAAAAGGGGAAAAAATACCATTGACAATACCCTTCCCACAGATAGAGGTCACTAATGGACTGGATTTGAATCCGTCTGGTAAAAGCCTGAAAGTTACATGAAAGTAATTTAGTGAAAAATGAACTCATTTTGAGATTAAAGAGGTAGCAGAAAAGATTAAGAAATAAAGCTCTCACCTTCCTGGAAACAATATTATCTTAAGAGTGCCACCTTTCTAGTCCTTTAAATAGAAAGCACACTACAGGAAAAGCCTGATAGTGATGCTTGTTTAAACTCCCTTTTCGTTTTCTGGACTTGGTAAAACTATGCCTCTCCTTCTTTTCTGCGGGAAGGGTAGGGAAGTCAGCCCTAATAACATCCTACATTTTAGATACTGCTATTTTAAGCAGTTAAAGGCAAGCACATTCTTGATTCTCGAAGGAAACCATAGCCTATGTAATGCAGATTCCAACTGGGAGGGTGTAGGGTTGCGCAAAGGAGATATGTCTACATCCTAAATCAAACTATCCAGCAGG
Source organism: Limosa lapponica baueri (assembly GCA_002844005.1). Taxonomy (NCBI): domain Eukaryota; kingdom Metazoa; phylum Chordata; class Aves; order Charadriiformes; family Scolopacidae; genus Limosa; species Limosa lapponica. Next base: position 172,806 of record KZ505722.1, read on the forward strand.
CCAGGATATAAATGTGACTTGTAACAGTGGCTCAAATTAGATCCAGACTCTCAAAGCCAAACACAGATAACATCACCTTATACAAAATACAGGGTGTGGGTGTATGTGAGGAGCGACTCTTTTAAGAATGCTGGGTGCATTCCAGCACCACTTCTTGCTGCAGCCTTGGACTTTGGAAAACACTGATGACTGTTCTAGTCACAGGTAGTTTTACAGACATTGTATTTACACAGTGCTCTGACTTGCTTCACCTACAGTACTCCAGGCCTGAACTCTCTTACTTTTAACTGTCTCGCTACCATATCACAATAGAGAGCAACCGTTTAAATAGCAAACCTCCAACAAATAGTAATGATGTTTTAAATCTCCCCTCTCACACAATTTTCAGGAATAAGATCAACACTAACACTTTAAGAGCACTTTTGTCACTTAGAAATGGTGACTTTTAAATAACATCTATTGTATATCTTTGATTATGCAAAGATTATGCCTCAGTGATAACATTACATACATTGACTCTTTAAAGGAAGAAAGGAAAGAAAGGTGGATAAAGGCATAGGTACAGTACCTTCTAAGTGTTTGAAAAAAATGCTTCCAAAAATACATATATCTGAAACCAATTCATGACTTTTCTCTGAAACTACAAATATATAAAGGTGCCCTTGGAGAAAGACCACGTCAGTGAATGAAGCAAGGAATTAAGTCCATGGAAGTTTGTGGGATTTTTTTTGTCTGATTGGTTGGCTTTTTTAAACCCAAGTAGTGATCAAACTCATCCTCGAAACTGGTTTGATTTCCCTGCAAGCACTGTAAAGTTAGATGCAATAAATAAACCTCTCTTTAACACACACCCTGTCTTTCTCTGTGTGTGTGTGTGTACACCTCTGTGTGTGTGAGAGAGATCTGACTTGCTTTAGTGTCTTTTCCTGCTCCTCATGCAAGGAACCTCTCCCTTTCTATTCAGCTGAGCTCTACATTGCAAAAAGCAGCATCTGAAGAAATCTAACCAGTACCTTCCACACACAGTACAGGAATTTACACGGATTTGTGCCTTGGATTTATTAGCTTACTGTAAGCCTTAAAACAGATTTCCTCCATTAAAATTAATTAAAAGCTCCTGTTGACTGATTCCCACTCCGAAAAAAAGCTGGGGAGTCTTACTCTCTTACTTTGCTGCTGATTTCTTTATCTTTTATGGGGTTTTATCTCATGCTCTACAGAGGTCTTTTCAGCTGTTTGACTTCTTAATGAGATCTGCTATTTTTTGTTCCCCTCCACCCCCCGCAGTATTTGTTACTATTTTGCCAGAGATCACCGTGTAACTCAGCAGGTCAAGGAGGGGCTCCTTTGTATTCCGAAGTCCTGATTCAATGCTCTTCACCTCGCCCCCACCCACTCACCACCAGCCCCGCTCCGGAGGCTGCTGATGGGGATCTGATGGATCCTCCTGCCGGACGCAGCTCCCTGCTCTCCCCGTAGATTTCTTAACACTTTCCAGCCCCGAGCTAAGCCGATTGCCTCTTCTAAGCAAGGCTCGTCTTTAAAGGTCCCGTTTCTCAAAACCACCTCCTAAATAATACTAATGGTGGTGCTAACACAGGCGCTCTGCCGGTTCCCCCGCAGCAGGAGTGGTTCTCGGCTCTCCCTTCCCCGCCCGGCGCCGTGAGGGGGCCACGGGGTAGGGGCCGGGTTCCGCACCCTCCCGCTCGCCACTGAAACGCGATGGGGACCCGGGACCCCGCTGCAGCTGCGAGCCCCGAGTCCCGCTCCTGACCCACAGGCTGGTGGAAAACAACCCGGGGACCCTCCTAACACTCGCCGCCGGCCATTCATAAATTCGTGCGTGTGTGTGCAGGGTGCCGCACACTCGCAGACGTGGGGCTCTAATGAGGCGGAGGCGATATTTCTGACACACCACCTGATCCCAGCTCCTTAACTTCGCCTTCTCGGAGAAGGCAAAGGGCACCGCGGCTTTAAATCGCCCAAGGCTAGAATTACCAGGAAGGAAAAGAAGAGAGAAATGAAATCCCAACTGTACCTGGCGGTGTCTGGGAATCCCTCGCCGGCACCGATCATAATCCCCCTCCGCGCCTCTGGCCCCCCACACCAAAACTTTTCCGCCGCCGCTCCTCGGTGGTGGCCGCCGCCCTCCGCGCCGCGCAGCGCGGCCGCCCAGCGCCGCTCCCGGCCGGCCCCGCTCCCCGCCGGCCGCCGCCGCTGCCGCCGCTGCTCCGGAGCGACCCCCGCGCCTTCCTCCGCCCTTACGAGGCAGCGGCATCGTCCTCCCCCCTTCTCCGCCACCTCCTCCTCCGGCGCGCAGCCCGCGGCTCTGGCATCCCCAACGCACTTTCTCTCCTCGGTTCGCTCGCTCTTCCCCCCCGCCGCTCCTCCTTCTCCGGTAAAAAACAAACGAGAAGGGACCGCGGGTACGCCTGGTCTTGGGGTTTCTTTCTTTCTTTTTTTTTTCTCTCTTTCTGTCCTCTGGAAATGGTGAAAGGATCACATGAGGAGCAGGCACGGAGACCCAGGACCCTTGGAAGTCGGGGAAGGCATCAGACACATATATGTGAGTATATATGTGAGTCCGTGTGTCTGGCTCCCTCCAAGTCCTGCGCCCGCCTTCAGCCGGGATTGCAGGCTGGTCTTAGCAGTAATGATGCCTCAGATCTGACTATTCCCTGCTAATGTAAGTCGTGCCTTTTTTTCCTCCCTGCCTGACACCCCAGGGAGATGTTTACAGTAATGAATTCAGTTGATAGCCATCTCTCTCTCTCTCTCCTGGAGTCCCTCCCACATTTGTAGTTTAAAGAATGCTTGGAAGGCAGGGCTGCAACCTAAAGCTTTCCAAGAGGCGAAGTCAGGCTAGGTTTTCTCTTTTTCTTTCTCTCCTTTTTTTTTTTTTTCCTCCCGCTTTTAACCCGTTGCTTGCTGAGGGCAGTTTAGCGAGCTCCGTCCCTTTGGACTCGCCCTTTTCCCCCTACTTTCAGCGAGGGGAACCAAGCGGGCGGTGCTGCCCGGGGGTGGGGGATGTGGGTGGGCAGCCCCCGGACCCCCGCCCCGCCTCACCGCGGAGCCCGCCGGGCCGGGGCTGCGGGAAAGGAAGGTGCGGGTATCGCCGCCCTTCGCGGCGGGGCTGCCTCGGCCCCGCTGCTCTGGGGACTCTCAGGGTGTATCGGAAGGGAAGGCGTGGAATGAGCTGAAAAACTCCCCGAGCTGCGGTCCTAACTGGGAGATACCCTCGCTAGCAATAATTACAGCCGTGCTCTCCACCAACATGGCGATATTTCGTGTGCAGCCACAGACAAGCCCGCCTCCCCCACCCCCTTCTTTCCTTCTCCTTCCCCCCCTCTGCGAACTTTTAGGTAGGCAATAGCAGTACGGAATAAATATAAAATAAAAGAAAGTCCAACCCTCAGGGAAGAGACGGACCTCCTTTAGTATTCCGTCTGATTTCCATCATCAGTCAGAAAGACTTTAAAACCTCTGGAGAAACCACCTTTTGCCCTAAAGCGCTAACAAGCTCTCCCCCACACCCCGCAATGTCTCCTGCAGCACATTCAGTGCGTGTGTGGGTGTTCATGTGTGTGCGTGTGTGTGCGTATATACAGCCCGGGCTGTTTGCTCTTGTTTCGGGGTAACCCTTCCCCCGCCGCCCAGTTCCCTAGTAAGCTACTGCCTTGTCCTGACAAGTCCACTTAAAGGCAACACTATTGAATACCGAGAAGCACTTATACACTCCTCAAAGTAGAACGTGGGGTGTGCGAAGAGAATTTGCCTCGAACTCCCCCCTTAGTAAAGAAAAAGCACAATACGTCTTTTGCTGCGAGTTACTTTAAGAGAGGGGCTGGGGAGGGATGGAGGAGAGAAGAGGAGAGCTGATCAGTGCCATGTGTCGAGGAAACAGAAAAAGCAACTGAAATGGCTCGGGGTTTGCTTCCCCCTGAGCCCTGGCTGCTCACTAGCTTGCGTTTTCTGCTCAGCCGTACCTCAAAAGCTGAATCACTCGCCATTATCTCCGCACCTCCTTCGCCCTTCGCTTGGGGGGGCTAAATTATTTACGACTTCAAAGG